>JAANYP010009247.1:0-293496 GCA_020465985.1 Centrapalus pauciflorus
GGTCAACTTGTAACCCCAAAAAGAAATTCAACTCCCCCATAGCACTCATCTCGAACTTAGACTTCATAACCTTCTCGAAATCTGTGCACATCTGTTCGTCTGATGATCCAAAAATGATATCATCTACGTACACTTGTACCAAGATAAAATGATCTCCCTTTCTCTTCACAAATAGAGTACTATCTATCCTACCCCTCTCAAAGCCATTTTCTAAAAGATGGTTGGATAGAGTCTCATACCATGCCCTAGGTGCCTGATGTAATCCATAAAGAGCCTTATCTAATCGATATACTCTATCAGGATATTTAGGATCTGTAAACCCGGGCGGCTGTTCTACATACACCAATTCCTTCACTTTCCCATACAGGAAAGCACTCTTAACATCTAACTGATATACCTTAAATCCCTTGAAGGAGGCAAAAGCTAAAAACAACCTAATTGCTTCTAACCTTGCTACTGGTGCAAACACTTCGTTGTAATCGATTCCCTCCTCTTGGTTGAAACCATTTACAACTAATCTCGCCTTGTTGCGCGTGACTATACCCCGATCATCTCTTTTGCACTTAAAAACCCATTTGGTTCCTATTGCAATCTCCCCTCGAGGTAACGGAACTAACTCCCACACTTCTAGTTTCCTAAATTGTGAAAGTTCTTCCTGCATCGCTTCAACCCAGGAATTGTCCTTAAGTGCCATTTGCACATTTTTGGGCTCTACTTGCGTTATGAAACACGAATATAGACATGTATGATATGCCTCGGAGTCGTTTATCATCGACAACAACACAGTGTTGTTATTTACACTACTCCGAGTCCTCACACCCTCGTTAGGATTTCCTATGATGCTATCTATAGGATGGTTCTTGTTAATCCTAGAGGTCTCTATTTCGTCTACCCTTAGATTATCTCCTAAATTGGATCCTATTTCACCTAAAGGGGGAACAGGCTCAGCTTCCACATTCTCTTCCTCACGGACGTTTTCCTCAGAGGCAGAACTTGATGCTTGAGTCTGATTCTCAGTGTTAGGTTCTTCTGGATTAGCAACTTCTGGAGACCCATCTACAGTCGCAGTAGGCTCGGACGTAGATTCGAACGTGGTCCTTGGAAAAATATGGCCATCGTCATTTAGGTGCAACGTCGCCATGTCTTTATCGATTGTACCTGCAGTATCATCCAAAGGAATGTTAAATGACTCAAATAACTTATCATAGTCAAATATCCATTCCGGACCAGTTTGGGGTTCATGTGTATAACTTGTGACTTCAATATTATACACAATCTCCACAGTACCACTCTTTTTGGTAAAAACCCGTTTGTTTGGTGAGTTTGGCACATAACCTAGGAAATATCCTTCGTCAGCCTTTTCACCAAACTTCGGTTGATGTTTTGTTCTTAAAAGTGTGCATGGTACTCCAAACGGTTCGAATCCAGTTAAGTTAGGTGGCCTTTTATTCAAAATTTCATAACATGTTTTGTTCAATGATTTGACTGTAAGGACTCTATTTAAAATATGGCACGCGGTATTCACTGCCTCCCCACAAAACATGGTAGGAAGCTTTGAATCCGAAAGCATAGTCCTTGCAGCCTCAATCAATGTTCTGTTTTTACGTTCGGCCACCCCATTCTGTTGAGGTTCATATGGTGCACTGAATTGATGCACGATGCCCTTTGATAGGCAATATACACCAATTACAGAGTTTTTAAATTCAGTCCCATTATCACTACGTATATTTTTAACTCTTGTTCCGTAGGAATTCTCCACTTGGTCTAAGAACCCGATGAGCTTTGTAGCCGTCTCGTCCTTCGTACCTAAAAAGAAAACCCAAGAAAACCGTGAGTAATCGTCAGTGATAACTAAGCAAAACCAACTACCTCCTATACTCCTTTTGTTGATAGGGCCAAAAAGGTCCATATGCAACAAATCGAATGTCGAGGTTATGGAGTTCAGCTTCTTGGACTTGTGTGTCTTTTTATGTTGCTTGCCCTTCATGCACGGTAGACACTTGTCTTCAAATTGAAAGCTCTTCAGAGGCACACCTTGCACCAAACCATTCTTTGTTATGTAGTTCATTTTCCTTAGGTGCAAGTGAGCCATGCGTCTGTGCCACAAAACCGCTTCCGTCTCCGAAGCTTTTGATAGTAAGCAGATCGGACCCATCGAATTATCTGGCTTGTTCATGTCGAGCATGTACAAGTCATTCTTCCTTGGAGCCCGCATCAATATCCAATCTTCAGGTATCTTGAATCCCGGCTTGAGCACTAACGCCTCAGTGTCAGTAAATAACACCGAGTTCTTCTTATCACAGATTTGAGATACACTAATGAGATTATGAACCAGTTTATCAACGTGATAAACTTGATCCAATGTAATCGTCCCATTAGTGACTTCTCCAGTTCCAGTGATATTTCCTCCTTTGTTGCCCGCGAATGATACAAATCCCCTATTACCCCCCTTGAAGTCTGTGAGAAGACTTCTTTCCCCCGTCATATGCCTGGAGCAACCACTGTCGACGAACCACTTGTTGTTTGGACCGGTAGTTATCTCCTGCACATGAAAGAAAATAGGTTAGTTATCACGGGGAACCCAAGCCATGACTGACTTGGTAATACCATTCTCGTCCACATACTTGAACTCTTTCAAGTACCCATCTCGCCTTTCAGGTGACTTGGGCCTTTGAACTGAATTCTGGTGTGGTGCCGAGTGATTTAGATTCACTCTTTGCCTTTGAGTAGGCATTTGTTGTGGATGCTCTAGAATAAGTCTTATTATAATGCATTTCAGACTGTGATCCCTGAGCTTTTACCGGAACATATTGTCTAACAGGAGTATGTGACCTAACTGGAGTGTGTGACCTGCTAGGTGTGGTGCTCCTATAGACTTGTTGAGGTGCTGACCTAGATTGATTAATGACACGATTCGGTGAATTTGTCCTAACCACTTCTTTTGGTCCAACCTTAACCGGTGTTTGTTTCACAACAGGTTTTGGTGCGGCCTGCACAGTTTTCTCGGTACTCTGAGAACTACTCGTGCTCGCCACACTTGGTGAGGGCTTAACAGGTGTTGGGTTCACTGTCTTAGGGGTAACATCTGCTTTCCTATTTGGACAGTGAGAAGCAACATGCCCTTTCTCGTGACATCTAAAGCAAGACATCTTATCCATGGACTTTTTGGTTGGTCCCTTAGATCTAGGTGTCTCACTAGTGTCTATTACCTTTGGTACATCTACAGTGTCTGTCTCTTCGACCTGGTCAGCCCATGAAATTTTCTGTTTTCCTGCAGGTGTTTCACTGGAGGAAGACACAAATTTCACTTTCTTGACCTTGACCGTAAAGTCATCCACCTTAGGTGTATTTTCAACTTTAGGCTCAGGTGTAGGTTCAGGTAGGTCCTCTAAAACTACTGACTTGTCAGTTTTCTCCTGAGGCTGAGGCACATAGTTATCATTGAAAGGTGGAGGAATTTCGTGAAAACCTAGACCTACAGGCTTCTTAGACTGTCTTTGGGCATCTAAGACTTTTCCTAGGTTTAGGCTCGAATTCCTAAACTTTTCCAACTTACTATTTGCCTCTGCTACCTTAACCTTGGTCTCGGCTAGCTCTATGTCCTTGTCTTTCAGACTTTTGGTCAAGGCTTCTACGTGCTCATACATAAGTTCTATCCTAACACACTGCTCACTCAGTTTGTCTTTTAGAACGATTACGTCTTGAGCATCAGCCTTAAGCTTTTCTTTTAAATCTTGTTTTATATCATTTAGGCTAGCATTTTCTATTTTTAAGTTTTCATTTTGAGCAGCTATGGTCTTATGTGAGTCTAAGACTAGATTTAACCTATCGTTAGAACTAACACATAAAGCACATAATTCATGAAATAGAGAATAAGGAAGCCTAACCTTAGAGTTATCAGATTCCACGTTGGCCATCTGAGCAGCAAACTCCAGCACGGTCTGATCATTCGCTTTCTCTACCCACATCGGACTGTTTTCCCTTGTGGTCTGCTCATCTTCATCACAACCATTCTCCGTAACTTCAGCCATGAAAGCTCTAGCATTGGACTCCGGATGTGAACTCCAGTCATAGGAACCATCTAGCTGTCTGTCAGAAGTGACATTGGATATCAGACCCGCTAGATTGGCCTGACCAGATGAGGAACTCGGAAGAAATCTCTGTTGGGACTGACTTTGGTACTGTCCTTGATGCTGACTCTGCCCCTGGTATGTCTCTACCTTCGGTCTTTGACACTCCCTGGCGAAGTGTCCCAATCCCTGACAGTTATAGCATTTCACCTTGGACTTATCAAATCCGATCCCTTTGTTATTCATCTGTAGATTTCTTCCAGTTCTCTTTATGAATCTCTTAACCCGTTGGGTTACCATGGCCAGTTGCCATTTCAGATCCATTTCCTCTAAGTCATCAGGGTCGACCTGATCGTAATCTTCATCCCAAAGAGCCGGATCATTGATCTTCCCTTGAACGCAATTTCCGTATGCGGCCACAAACGAAGCAAGTAGATTCAGATGCTCTTCCGCTGACTTTGCGCTCATAGGCATCTTCGAATAGCTCTGACTGGTCGATGCCTGTTGGACTTGAGGTTGCGGTTCTTCCGATCTTCCTAACCCTAAGAACGCGCGATTCAGTGAGTCTTCGGACTCTGGTGGCGATGACGTTTCTCCGGTGAAAAACGCTGTAGCACTCTTCTGATCAGCTGTCACTGATGATTTTGATGTCTTTCCAAAATACATAGCCGGATTTTGGACTTGCTCGTAATCAGTCTCAGCCTTTATCATTTCGAAGTGATATGCCCTCAACGTTCCCACGATGTCATCCAGTGATTGAGCATAGTATTTATCTTCATTCAGCTTAATCATTGCCACGTACATAGCCCATTTGGCTGGTAGGGCATCAAGAAGCTTGTTGTTCTTGTCACTGTCCGAGTACTCAATGCCATGACTTTCAAGCTCTGTTATCAGATGATAGAATCGTGTGATAATATCATCAAACTGTTCATCCTTAAGAGCCTTGAAAATCGCAAACTGTTGGGTCAACAGCTCTGTACGCTTTCTTCGTACCCGTGGATTACCCTCACACCTTTTCTGGAGAGACTCCCAAAGTTCTTTCGACGTCCTTTGAGTCCGAAATGTGTGCAAGATATCTTGAGGTAAAGCCATTCTGATAATGGACAGACGAATGAGGTGGGTCATCAGCTGTAGGAGCATCACTAGAGGGAATGAGCGAGTCACTCGAGGTGGGTGCAGTAGAAGAGTTATCTGAGGGAGTGGTGGATGCAATAGGTGCATTAGTCATCACAGTAGATGTGGTGACGTCGTCAATGAAAGCATCATACTCAGAGGGAGAGGGTGGGGCATTGAACGAAGGATACGGAAAATGATCTTCATCAAAGATCACATGACGGGAGATAAGAATGCGGTGGGTGACTAGGTCATAGCATCGATGACCCCGATGACAAGGGGAAGGCCCGAGGTAGACACAAGCAGTAGAGCGAGGGGAAAGCTTGTTTGGGGCTGTAGAAGAGAGATTTGGATAGCAGAGGCAACCAAATACACGTAAGTGTGTAAAGACCGGGAACGTGCCGTACAAGATCTCACAGGGAGTTCTGGAGTCCAGAGTAGTAGTGGGAAGAATGTTCAGGAGATGAACAGACATGTTGAGAGCTTCGACCCAGAATTTTGGTGGAAGAGAGGCTTGAAACAGAAGAGTACGGAGCACATTGTTGATTGTGCGAATGGCTCGTTCAGCTTTGCCATTTTGTTGTGACGTATATGGACAAGAAAAGCGAACTTTAATGCCATGTTTTTGAAAAAGCTCAAGTAATTTACAATTATTGAATTCACGTCCATTATCACACTGAAAAGATTGTATGTCTGTTTTAAACTGATTTACAACATAAGCGCGAAAGGTAGTAAATACTTGAAAAACTTCAGATTTCACACGCAATGGAAATACCCATAAAAAATGAGAATAATCATCCAAAAAAAGAATATAATATTTAAAACCACTCAAACTGGAAATAGGAGATGTCCACAAATCGGAATGAACCAGTTCAAAAATACGTGAAGTCTTAGTTGTCGACTTTGAAAAAGACAAACGACAATGTTTACCCAATTGACAAGCTTGACACGTAGGTAACATTGCATTGGAACAGGAAATAAATTTACGAGAACGCAAAAAATTAAATGTAGAGCTGCCCGGATGACCAAAACGACGATGCCATACATCAGGAGAGAAGGAGACCATAGCAGTGGCAGAGGACACAGAAGGCGGAGAAGGCTCGAGGACAGGGTAGAGATCACCAGTACTGTCAGAGCGATGAAGAAGGCGCCCTGTATCAAGATCCTTTATGGAGAAACCAAAAGGATCAAATTCAATAGAAACCCAGTTATCAAGAGTGAACTTACGCACAGAAATGAGATTCTTAACCATTTGATCAGAAACAAGTACATTTTTCAGTGCCAATTTATTTTGTGATAATGGAAGAAATGTATCACCAATGTAAGAAACCGGAAGTAAAGCACCATTACCAACCATGATTACTTTTGACTTACCACAAGGTTTAAGAGAAAGTAGATTACCTTGGTTGAATGACATGTGGGAGCTTGCACCAGTGTCCATATAGTAGTTATTGTCTTGATGCTGTTGTGACGGCTGAGCAGACATTGAACTGAAGAGAGCTTCTAGGTCTGTGAACTGAGACGGAGGTGCGTTGGCAGGAGAGACTAGAGGAGGCGCAGCATAGAGTGCCGATGGATTGTGAGTCCCGGGATGAGTTTGTGTGGAAGACACCGGCTGACGATAATTACCTCCAAACTGAGAAGCCTGAGATTGCTGGTGTAATGCATTCTGAAGAAGCTGCAGAAGTTGATTGTTGAAAGCCGGTGGGGCAGTTGATTGACCTGCATCACGAGAGTAACCTGTAACAGAAGTAGTGCTGTTAAAAGACCCCCCTCCCGTGTTACCCTTAGATGCAACCCGTCCCGTGTTTCTGTTTCCCCGATTATTTTTATTTTTCCCTTTGCCATTATTATTAGTGCTAGACGAGGAATAAAGGGCAGTGGTAAGGGAAGGTGAGGGTTCAATGGTAGGTTCGGGTTGATCTTCACGTGACTCATGCAACAGTAACATGTTTTTGGCTTCAAGGAAAGAGGGAAAAGGTTTGGTATGTGTAACAACCCAACTTTTAGCCCAAGCTAAATATCTGATTATCGATCCAATAATGTAATTTTATTACATTACTTTGAATTACAATTTAATTAAGTCATGAAATATTTAATTGAATTATAATATTATGAAATATGATTAATAATTATTAAGATAATTAAATAATAGATATATAAGATACGAAAGTGATAGTGAGTTAAGTAGCAAACGTAACTTGTTAGAGTATATAAACGGAATTTAAGTTTAGAAAATCAGATCTCTCTCTCTCTCTAGACTCTCTCTCTAGACATTTTCTCTCTCTACATCTCTCTAAGATTTCTACCAAACCGACCGTCGGATTTCCAAGATTTAGACGTCATCGGGAAGATTACGAGGAATACTACGAGATTATGATGTTGCATGAATGATTACGCACGAATTTGAGGTAAGATTTACATATTAAGCTCTTATGTTTTCGGTTTTTAGATATAAATTCGGAATTAGTAAATTTTCATGAAATTAGAACTAGTTTTAGCTAGAAATTGGTAGAATAAGTATAAATAAGTAAGATTAGGAGTAATACTTAACATATTTTGTGATTTTTAGTCTTAAAAAGGGTGATTTAAAGTTATAAAGATGAACAAATTTGAGATAGTAAGAACAAACTCGAGAGAACAAGAACAAACTCGATTTTGATGATTAAACTCGAAATGAATATCGAATCTATCATTGGCATTCGATTCTAACCCCTAAACTCGAAGTATGAGTTCGAATCTAGCATAAGAATTCGAATCTATTCATAGATTCAAACAAGGACTTCGAATCTAATAAGGTTCGAGTATAGACCTTTGAATTTGATGAGGTGTTCGAATCTGATGTTAGATTCGAAGGGTATTTCGAAATTAACACATAGCATTCGATTCTAACTTATATTGTGACAAGGATTCGAGTTTAACTTCCTATAGGCTTCGAATCTATTTCTTAGATTCGAATGTGTTCGAATCTAATACATAAAGGCTTCGAATTTGAATTTAAAGCTCGAGTTCAGATTTGAATTTAATTGGTAAACTTGAAACCCACTCCTTAAGCTTGAATATATTAAATGAATTCGTATACAATACATAAAATATCAATGAATGCTTTTAGGATTAACTATATATATATATATCCAAAGATCCATGAAGAATTTAAAGAAAGATTTTGATAAGATTGATGAGCATATAATCAAGATACGAAATGTTGAGATTAAAAGACCAAACTAACGAATCTCGAGCTTATTAAACGAATGAACATTTAATTTATTATTCAAATGATACTGAGGCTAATAAATATCAATAATGATATGATTAACAGATTGAGAGCAACTGAGCCAGAGCCAGAAAGTGCAGATAACCAGTAACAGTGAGTTGTAGATTTCATTTTAACTGCATATTATGTGAATTGAGACTTTTGTTGCATGATTCTGATTTATTGATATTCTGATCTTGAGCTTATTGAAATATTGTCATAGTATATTTACTATGATTTGTTGAACTGAGTATTTCTTCTTCTAGATTCGATTCTTTGACGAGTCACTTGATTGTTAAGCTTAACACCATCACTATTGCTCAGTGTTGGGTTAATGTTAGGCTTATGATGTGCTGATTTACGTGATGAAAGCACAGAGGGTAGCTAGAGCTGAGCATTCCGATGATATCCATATAGAGCTTTTACTGGTAGCTAGCCCAGTACGTGGCTGATCCCCACTAATGATGCGTGTGTATGGATTTATCATCATCCGAGCATTCCTTATGAATTTGTCTAAAAGTCTCAAGAGCAACAACAGTTTTATAACTGGGAGCTGAGCAAAGTCGCGCATCAAAAGAGCATTAATTGGCCAATGTCCCTTCGAGATTGAGCTGTGCATGAGCCTAGTGCAGTGCATATAGAGCTGAGCCGTGCATGAGCCGAGTGCAGTGCATGTGCTTCCGCGTTCATAATTGCATGTTAAATGTGAAATTCTACATTCTCACTAAGCAAATAAGCTTACCCGTTGTTGCATTATTTTTCAGGTAAAGGCAAAGGATTGGCTGGACCTAGTTCGTAGGTCAGGACTTTGAAAGAGCTTGAAGTGCATTAGAACCTGTTCCAATACCTTGGTATTTGATTGAAGATTTAGCTTTGGGGTTTGGGCTAGTTTACATTTGTGCTTTGATGTAATAGTCTAGATGTTTGTACCTTGCTACTTAAATTTGTCTCTGTTTATAATTTAACTTTATTTCCGCACTGTTAATTTTATCTTAGTTTCATGATTGATATTGCGTTGCTACTGGGCCTAGACTTGAGACCTTTGAGAAATCAGAGGGTCTCACAGGATGGTATCAAAGCTATAGTTTGAGTGAATCATTGTATTACGTGTAATACATGATCTCAAACTTGTGCAATGCTATAGTATCAATCATGACAGGATGGCTTGAACTAAGATAGGTTTCAGAGACTAGTAGGACGGGGCATGAAAGGGTACAATGTGCTAGGCTAATGATCTAAATGTTTAGTGATTTGAATTTCAGAGCTATGTCAGGAGAAGGTGAACCATCAGGTGGCATGACCCCAGAGCAAGTCCTGGAAATGATGCAACAACTAATAACTCAGAATAATGAGCAACAAAACAAGTTTATGCTAGAGCAAATTGAATCAATAAAGAAAACTGAAAAGAGAAATAAACATAAAAAGAAGCAAACTGAACAGTCAAGCGAATCCGATTCTGATGATGAGCACGTCAATAAACGAGCTGTGCAGCCAAAAGGCTGTAGATTCAAAGATTTCAAAGCGAGTGGTGCCTTAACGTTTGAAGGCACAGTAGACCCAATAAAAGCGTTAGATTGGGTAAGTCATACTGAAGAGATCTTCAGTATCTCTGAATGTTTGGACAACAATAGAGTTAAGTTTGCTACAGCACTGTTCGTTGGAGCTGCTAGAGCCTGGTGGAAAACACAAAGGAGCATCTATGGTGAGGAAGCAATTACGACATTGGATTGGGAGCAGTTCTTGGAGATGTTCAACGCCAAATACTGTCCAACCGACAAACAAGACAAACTTGAGATGCAGTTGATGCAATTGAAACAAGGAACTAAGACCGTTGATGAATACGAGCATGAGTTCTCGAGACTTTGCGGCTACTCATCATATCAAGTAGCAACAGAAGAGCGTAAGATAAACCGATTCAGACTGGGTCTGAATCCAGCATATAGAAGACAAATGAGCAGCATAAAGTTCACGACGTATCTCAGCATAGTGGAAGCAGCAAGAATGGTGGAGCGGGAATTCACAGATCCGAGTTGTGAACCGGTTATGATGGCTATAAGTCCTACAAGTCCTACAAGTCCATCTCCACCTAAGAAACAAAAATCCAGTAGATTCTTCAGTTCATCAAAGTCCAGTCAGCAGCAGTCACAAGCATCCTCTACACCTCAGAAGACTAGAGTTTATTCCATACAGTCAAGAGCACGACCGTGTAAACGTTGTAACAAATTTCATAGCGGACGCTGCAACCCTATAGATGTGACCTGTTACACTTGTAACCGGATTGGACATGGAAGCGACGAGTGCCCAGAAAGAAGCGACGTATGCTACAACTGTGGTGAGCGTGGACATTATGCCAAACATTGCCCGAATACACGCGTGCTTATTAATCCTGAACAACCAGTTGGCAGAGCAATCCAACAGAGTACTACAAAGATACCTACAGCAAAGGCGCGAGCTTTCCATATTACTGCTGAGGATGCCGAGGAGACACCAGAGACGCCAAAAGACCACAATGGTAACTAATACTGAGTTCATTATAT
The DNA here is from genome assembly GCA_020465985.1 of Centrapalus pauciflorus. Lineage (NCBI taxonomy): Eukaryota > Viridiplantae > Streptophyta > Magnoliopsida > Asterales > Asteraceae > Centrapalus > Centrapalus pauciflorus. The sequence goes on from JAANYP010009247.1 coordinate 10,974, forward strand.
GCTAAAATGATTTAATTCCGTTACCATATGAATTTCAATTCCAACATAAGTAGTGAGTTAACTGTACAACCCTGTCATCGATAGTGAATAATGCGGACGACATATGGGTCGTATCAGTTGAAATTACGATATAAATACATTTTCAATAAGAAATAATACCTATAGACAATATAGGTATTGTAATCTGAAACGTGTATGATTCAAAAGCTCTAAGAAATCAAAATATAATCCAAAACACAAACTACTTCGTAAATCCTTGTAATTTGAAAGATTACAGCATGTCTTATCATGAGACAGAGGTAGAAGTTGCTGATCTAATAAATAATTAATGAGAAGAGGATCATTGAAACAAATTGTTAAGCACCCAATGACAACTTGAACAAGAATCAAAGAAGTCAGAGGCACAAAGCGAGAATGACAAAGAAATAGATTGAGATCTTTGTTAAGTCAAGCGATTAGCCATGAATGGCCAATGAAAAGCCCGTCAAATGTCAAAATAAATGAAGTGATAGATTCTCATTATGTCGACGCGAGACTAGTGATATATCTAATATGGAATTCCTATTCCACCTAACTGCATATAAAATGAAAAGTATCCGCCAAAAGAGTAAAGTAATTTAAATTCAGAAATTCATTAATGAAAAGTTAAACCTAAGTCTATTCATATAATTAAACATAACCAAAGGTTATTGCTTTGTCAAAGCCTCGTGACCGAATAGCACAATGAAACAAATAGAGGAAGGCGATGACGATAAAGTAGAAGATGATGCAAATGGTCGTGGAGACGGTTTTGGAACTCTGGTAACTCGAGACCTGACTTCAATAACAGAATCTTTCCGTCATGTCTAACGAATTACACCGAGAAAGCCTAAGTAAATTGTCGATTTCTATCAAAATCATTTCCTTGGATTTCGATTCTGCATAGCGTTTGCCTTCCATGTCGTTAATATTCTTATTTACCGGGAGATTTGAAAGTGCATGATCTTTTCAAATTCTTGATCATGTTTGACTTGCCTGAAATATCCATCAATTGCTGAAACCGTTGCAAAGAAGATGTGATCGATTATAACTCCTGTTTTGTTCGATAAGTTTTAAATACAACATTTCAACGTTTTGCCTCAAACTCTTATTCTCGGCTTCTAAACACTCGATCATCTTGGAGGATTTTGCTTCTCGACAGGCTGCTTAAGTAAAAGATTGGCAGATATAGCAGTGTAATTGGAGACAAAGGTAGGTAAGGTGGAGTTGTTACACGAAGAGTTGATTTCGATTGTTGCGCCGGAGGATAGATTTCGTTTGTTTGATAAAGCGAATAAATTTATAAGTCTTCATAACAAGTCAGCACAAATCAAAAATCGGCTAAGCGATTGATGATTGTAACATCATCAATAAAAGAAACATAAAGTACAGATATCTGACTCCCGAAAAGCCTTGTATCTATTTCAAGAGCAAATGAAAAGAGATATGAGCTAATTAATATATAGAGATATTAGTTGAATTGAATGAGATATGAAATTAAATCCCAAAAGCCCACAAAGTGAATACATAACTGATAATCAGAAATCTTAAAAATCTCTTATGTGATTGCATAAGATAGCAAATGAAGATTTTGCAATAGTATAGAGGAGAGATTTAAAAGCCATAACTGACTCGAGATCAAATGAAAGAGATATATGAGCTAACTCATGTATTGAGTTGCTATCTGGATTGATTATGGCGAAAAGCATAAAGCTTATATAATACGAGTATGAATAATAATTCAGAATTCCTAAAATAAACAAACAGCGAAATATTGAATCAAATATGAACTACGAGAAGAAATTTGAAATTCTTATACGTAAGAATCTTAAAGAAATAGAAAGATGTGAAATACAGATGGTGCTCGTTCAGTGGAAACACCACAAAGGTTCGTGTCAGTCATTGGGAATCAGGATATCATAAAAGCTATCTGCCCAAGTCTGTTCGAACATATCTAACTTCGGGGACGAAGTTTGTGCGTGGTGGAGCCCATTCTGTAACAACCCAACTTTTAGCCCAAGCTAAATATCTGATTATCGATCCAATAATGTAATTTTATTACATTACTTTGAATTATAATTTAATTAAGTCATGAAATATTTAATTGAATTATAATATTATGAAATATGATTAATAATTATTAAGATAATTAAATGATAGATATATAAGATACGAAAGTGATAGTGAGTTAAGTAGCAAACGTAACTAGTTAGAGTATATAAACGGAATTTAAGTTTAGAAAATCAAATCTCTCTCTCTCTCTAGACTCTCTCTCTAGACATTTTCTCTCTCTACATCTCTCTAAGATTTTTACCAAACCGACCGTCGGATTTCCAAGATTTATACGTCATCGGGAAGATTACGAGGAATACTACGAGATTATGATGTTGCATGAATGATTACGCACGAATTTGAGGTAAGATTTACATATTAAGCTCTTATGTTTTCGGTTTTTAGATATAAATTCGGAATTAGTAAATTTTCATGAAATTAGAACTAGTTTTAGCTAGAAATTGGTAGAATAAGTATAAATAAGTAAGATTAGGAGTAATACTTAACATATTTTGTGATTTTTTAGTCTTAAAAAGGGTGATTTAAAGTTATAAAGATGAACAAATTCGAGATAGTAAGAACAAACTCGAGAGAACAAGAACAAACTCGATTTTTGATGATTAAACTCGAAATGAATATCGAATCTATCATTGGCATTCGATTCTAACCCCTAAACTCGAAGTATGAGTTCGAATCTAGCATAAGAATTCGAATCTATTCATAGATTCAAACAAGGACTTCGAATCTAATAAGGTTTCGAGTATAGACCTTTGAATTTGATGAGGTGTTCGAATCTGATGTTAGATTCGAAGGGTATTTCGAAATTAACACATAGCCTTCGATTCTAACTTATATTGTGACAAGGATTCGAGTTTAACTTCCTATAGGCTTCGAATCTATTTCTTAGATTCGAATGTGTTCGAATCTAATACATAAAGGCTTCGAATTTGAATTTAAAGCTTGAGTTCAGATTTGAATTTAATTGGTAAACTTGAAACCCACTCCTTAAGCTTGAATATATTAAATGAATTCGTATACAATACATAAAATATCAATGAATGCTTTTAGGATTAACTATATATATATATATATCCAAAGATCCATGAAGAATTTAAAGAAAGATTTTGATAAGATTGATGAGCATATAATCAAGATACGAAATGTTGAGATTAAAAGACCAAACTAACGAATCTCGAGCTTATTAAACGAATGAACATTTAATTTATTATTCAAATGATACTGAGGCTAATAAATATCAATAATGATATGATTAACAGATTGAGAGCAACTGAGCCAGAGCCAGAAAGTGCAGATAACCAGTAACAGTGAGTTGTAGATTTCATTTTAACTGCATATTATGTGAATTGAGACTTTTGTTGCATGATTCTGATTTATTGATATTCTGATCTTGAGCTTATTGAAATATTGTCATAGTATATTTACTATGATTTGTTGAACTGAGTATTTCTTCTTCTAGATTCGATTCTTTGACGAGTCACTTGATTGTTAAGCTTAACACCATCACTATTGCTCAGTGTTGGGTTAATGTTAGGCTTATGATGTGCTGATTTACGTGATGAAAGCACAGAGGGTAGCTAGAGCTGAGCATTCCGATGATATCCATATAGAGCTTTTACTGGTAGCTAGCCCAGTACGTGGCTGATCCCCACTAATGATGCGTGTGTATGGATTTATCATCATCCGAGCATTCCTTATGAATTTGTCTAAAAGTCTCAAGAGCAACAACAGTTTTATAACTGGGAGCTGAGCAAAGTCGCGCATCAAAAGAGCATAATTGGCCAATGTCCCTTCGAGATTGAGCTGTGCATGAGCCTAGTGCAGTGCATATAGAGCTGAGCCGTGCATGAGCCGAGTGCAGTGCATGTGCTTCCGCGTTCATAATTGCATGTTAAATGTGAAATTCTACATTCTCACTAAGCAAATAAGCTTACCCGTTGTTGCATTATTTTTCAGGTAAAGGCAAAGGATTGGCTGGACCTAGTTCGTAGGTCAGGACTTTGAAAGAGCTTGAAGTGCATTAGAACCTGTTCCAATACCTTGGTACTTGATTGAAGATTTAGCTTTGGGGTTTGGGCTAGTTTACATTTGTGCTTTGATGTAATAGTCTAGATGTTTGTACCTTGCTACTTAAATTTGTCTCTGTTTATAATTTAACTTTATTTCCGCACTGTTAATTTTATCTTAGTTTCATGATTGATATTGCGTTGCTACTGGGCCTAGACTTGAGACCTTTGAGAAATCAGAGGGTCTCACAGTATGTGTGATGACATCAATTAAGCTTTGATAGGATGAGGGTAAATTCTGTAGAATTTGCAAGACAAGATCCTGATCAGTAATTTTGGTGTCAACATCAGCAAGGGAGTCAGCAATATCTTTTAAAGTGTGACAGTAATCAGTGATAGAAAGTGCACCCTTTTTGGTGTTTCGAAAGAGGGTTTGAAGTTGGAGACTACGAGATAATTTATTATTTAAAAAATTAGCATCCAAGGCTTCCCAAAGGTCGTGTGCAGTGCAGTTATCTTTGGTGATGAGGTTAAGAAGATTTGGTTCACATGTTGAGTAAAACCATGATTTAATACGAGAATCAATAGCCTCCCAATCCTCATCATCAACACTTGTGGGTTGAGATTTCCCAGTAATATGACCCATGACTTTTGCCCCTTTACATACATCAGTGAAAATGCGTCGCCACAGTTTATAGCGAGACCCATCAGTTGTTAATTTGAAACTGAACTGAGGGTAGACATTACCGATAGCAAAAACAAGTTGGGAAGCAGTTGGGTTGGTTGGTTGTGGATTATTTCCAGTCATGACTAATAATAATAGTTGTAAGTGAAAAAATTAAAAATAACCGGAAAATAAAGAAAAACAAGAACGAGCTCACCAAGAGTTTTGAGAGGGAGGCAGTCGGTGGTGATGATAACGGCAGCTAGGGCAGCGAGTAGGGCAGCGGCGGCGGCGATTGTAACAACGACGGCTGAGCAGCAGCGCTAGGGCAGCAGTAGATGGCGGCTGAGGCAGCGACTAAAACAGCAGAGGAGGGTGGCGCTGGGAACCGGCGTACAGGGGGGCAGCCGAGGACGGAAGCTTGTAGGCGGACTGATGGTGGTGTGGGCGACCGGACAGGAAGACGGCTCAAGAACAGATCCGGAGGCTGAGAACAGATCCGGAGGCTGAGCGACGGCTTGAGAGACGGTTTGAGTCAGCAAGGGGGGCGGCGCCTGGTTGAAGACCGCCGGGTATGGTGGGCGGAAGCAGGGCGGCGGCCGGAGGTATTAGGGCCAAGGAAAAAAAAAAATAACCTAATTTTTTAGAATTAGGGTTAGGCTTGATACCATGCTAAAGTGTGTGGAAACCCTCAATGAGGGGTATTGCCTTTATCTCATTAGAATATATAGAATACATATTTACAGAGGAGACCCTACACTATACATTATTTAACAATTACGAGTCGGTTTAAGGCTAGTGTTCCTAGATGGGAAATTTTTACAACGTGTCACGAGAAGATCTAAAAATCCCACATGTCTATAAGTAAATAACTAATAGGGTAGTGGACAAAATGGATCGTCTTCGTCCAATTGATCCGTACTAAAAAAACATTTTAATGCATATTTTTTTAAAATTCTTTTTAATACAATTTTTAAAATTACTATATTCAACACATTTTCAAGATAATAATTTCTAAACATATATTTAAAACTAACTTTTTATTGTTACAATTTTTTATAGCTCGTTTAGATGCTTTGGGTCTTAAAAAGTCGACATATAGATTGATACATATAGTTATATTTTGTTGGAAAAAGTTGTGAAAATTTATGTTTTTTTTATGTTTTTCTACAAAATTTAATTATCTAAAAAAATTAGATATATAATTATTTTTATGGGTTAGCATTCTTCTTGAAGAAAGATACGTAAGGGTATAAAGAACGTTTGAAACACAGCTAAGATGAAAGAAAATATTGATGCTCAAAGATTGATAATAAATTGTTGAATACAACTTTTTTTGAACACCAACAAAAAAAAAAAAAAAATTGTCTTCCAGAATTTATTACCAATAATAAGACAACTTTCCCGTGACCCACATAGGATGGAAAATAAACCCAAGTGAGTTTACAAGGAGAATTGTTTTTCAAGTAGGCAGACTTGTTTGTAATCATGTGTCTGAATAACATAAACCACTAAACTGCATGTGTCTGCATCTGCGTGCGTACACGAATGCAGTAATATCCGAAATTTACAATGATGCCTCTTCTTTCCAAATTTGGACGAGTTGGTAATTTGTGTTCTCAATAATTAAGCGTAAAACATTGAGTTCATGTTCTTCGTTGCCGTTTCAAATAATTGACTTTAATGCATTAAGTCCATTTGGTTGGTAGAATAAATTAAAATTTCCTTTTCATATAGGGTTAATTATGAGAAAAAACAATTTTTTACGTTTTTTACATTTTCGTTCATCCATACTATTTTCTTCGATACAATGCCTCAAGTTAATTTTTCATTTTTGGTTTTGTGAAATTTGGTTATTTGAATCCGATTTTTCAGTTTTTAATAAACCCGGTTTACCAATTAAAATCGGGTTTTAATAGCTAAATTTCACGAAATCAGAAAATAAGTATTAATTTGAGAACTTTTGTCCGAAAAATAACAAGAAAATACGATTAAAAACGTGAAAATATGTTGGTCTTTACATAATTATTTTTTTATATATTTAAAATTTTGTATTATAAAAAGCAAAAGTTAACTACAATTTATTAAATTCCATTAAAATTCATGATAGAAAATATTTATCTTTCCGATCTATGTACCATATATAAAAACTCACTAGAGAGAATTAGTAAAACAATTGCAAGTAAACATCTCTTTTGACAAATTGAACTCCTTCCAAAACACGCTTTAAACGGTGTTTGATTCGTTGGAATGTTTTATTAAATAAATTAAAATTTGTCAATAATTAATTAAAATATGTCATCAGTTAAAACTGAATTCTTTTTCTTTTCAATTACCCTGAAATTCAGCAAATCAAACACCCTATTAATATTTTCAGTTCTTTGAAAATAGAAGCTTACCAACAATTTTTTTCTACATCATCCACTTTTATATAAATATCGTGACTTTAGTGAATTGAATCACAATATTGGGAAAAAAAAAATGAAAAATAGTATCTTGTATTTATGAAAATTTAAAAGTGGGAGCCTTAAAGTGACCCATGTGTATGTTCAATATTTATTCAAAAAACAACAATTCAAATAAACACTTATTAAATCCAAAACACTTTGGAACTTATAGTCTTACTTCTTGGGAGCAAGTCTAGAGTTAATTTTCTCCACCATTTTGGTTCCAACTTGGAATGCTTTAGTCAATACAACATGTTCGACGGATGGTGATGAAGCAAACAAAGCGTTTGCGACCCGTTGTGTGCCAGGCAACTGGTTATTGAAGCTGGCAATGACCGCAGCAGGGACATCTCCTTTGTTTATCTGGAAGTGAATCAAACCTTGAGGGAACGTAAATATTTCACCTTTCTTGATCGTCTTTGAGAAAAGTTTGTTTTCTGTGGTTATGAATCCGACATCTAATTCACCCTCAAGCACATACACTATCTCTGTGGCTCGTGGGTGGGTGTGTGGTGGGTTTATGCCACCTGGTGCGTAGTCAATGCGAGCCATGGACACACCCAAGGTGTTTAAGCCAGTGATTTGTTGGACTGATGCTGGTGTAACAGTTGCACCGAACGTGTTGTTGGTGAGCCCGGGCTTGGCTAACCCGGCAAAGAAGAAATCGTCCGCCGAGATGTTGCTTTTGCAAGGAAATCCATTCAATTTTAAACCTGTTTTTTATACAACAAAGTTTTAATTTAATAAGCATTAAGGAGATCATTTGAAGTCATGTGAAGTTTTTCACAAAATCAACAATGGATTAGGGAGATTACTTAAATTTCTTTCATTAGCCATATATAATATTCAATTAGAAATTAAAGGCCGGCCCAATGGCCCAAAAAAAAAAAAAAAAAAAAAAACTAAAGACACATTGGTACATGGGAACCAAGAGAATATAATTAAATAGCTTCACAGTTGTTTTTAATGAATTTATTTTTTGCTTCACAGTTGGAATAGAAAATTTATGTCGATATAATCATTTCATTGCATTCTTCACAAAATAAAAATAATCAAAAAGGAAAATTTTCAACCTTTTTTTTCAATTTCTATGTTAATCGTTATTTATACATCATCGTCGTATACTAAAAAAAAAACTTGTAAATCGATTAAAAATATCAGATCATTTGATTCTTTTATAACAAAAATGTGAGTTACTATGCATTATTATACAATATTATTATGCTTGATCTACACAATTATATGTGTGATGACTTTTTTTAACATTAATTACGTTTACAAATGAAATGCCAGAAATTATGGAAAACATGACTTGGCCAATGGGAAATATAGAATAAATAACACCATTAAACCTCATCTCTTAACTTTCTGCTTAATAAAAGACAATAAACTTTTGTTAAAAATAATAATAATAAACTTTTATAATATATAAATGTACATTATTATGTATGACAAAAAGTTATTGTATACAATTCACTTACTGTGAATTAACATAAGAAATGAAAACGAGAAGATTTACATTGCTTTTTCTAACCAATAATACATGAACAAGAAATACTTGATTTCATTTTCTTCTTCCAATTCATTGTTTACGCAATTCTTCACATTTTGATAGAAAATCGAATAAATAATATATATAATCTGATATATGTTTGGTACCATAAACTCGTAAAACCATTTGAAATCACAATAAAAATACTTACATTGATTTTGTAACCGAAAATACACTAAGTAAACACAAATATTAGTCCAAGTCTCAATATTACTAATAATACTATTTACGAACGCTTCATTGTTCAATGAACGGTGAAGCTAGCTGTCAGGCAGCTCAAGCAGGCAGGTAAGCCGCTGATTTATTTTATTACTTTATATATATTATATAACATTTTTGTTTTCCTGTGATAACTTTTGATATATTATATTTTATTAAAATTTAAATATATCATTATGATCGTATTAGTTTTGTCTATATTCTGATATAAAATTTATTACCGCCGGAACCATTTTCTTTAAACAAGCAGACATGCAGCTGGCTAAATATTTTATTTTATATATAATATGTCAGGCAGTTCAAGCAGGCAGTTAGCAGCTGACTTATTTATTACTTTATATATTGTATAACATTTTTTGTTTTCCTATGATAACTTTTGATGTATTATATTTTATTAAAATTTAAATATATCATTATGATTGTATTATTTTTGTCTACATTCCGATATAAAATGTATTACCGTCGGAACTATCTTCTTTAAGCAAGCAGACATACAGCTGGCTAAATATTTTATTTTATATATAATATATAATTATTTTTTTTATTATAACGTTTGTTATTTACAAACGTTTGAAACTAGCTGCCAGGCAGCTCAAGCAGACAGGTAAGCAGCTGACTTATTTTACATACTTTATATATATTACATAACATTTTTTTAACTGTGATAACTTTTTATATTTTATTATAATTTTAATTTATCATTATCATATTATTTTTGTCTACATTCTGATATAAAATTTATTACCGTCGGAACCATTTTCTTTAAGCAAGCAGACATGCAGCTGGCTAAATATTTTATTTTATATATAATGTGTCAGACAGCTCAAGCAGGCAGGTAAGCAGCTGACTTATTTTATTACTTTATATATATTATATAACATTTTTGTTTTCCTGTGATAACTCTTGAGATATTATATTTTATTAAAATTTAAATATATCATTATGATCGTATTATTTTTGTCTACATTCTGATATAAAGTTTATTATCGTCGAAACTATTTTCTTTAAGTAAACAGGCATGCAACTGCCTAATATTTTATTTTATATATAATATATAATTATTTTTTCTATTCTAACGTTTGATGTATTATACTTAATAAAAAGTTAAATATATCATCATGATCACTTTTCTTTCATCTACATTTTAACATAAATTTATATTTCGTATCAGCTATTTAAAACTGACAAAATTTTGAATGTTTAGTTGATTAATCTATCGCACTTTTTCACTGTTCACCGAATAGTAAAGCTAGCTGCCTGACAGGTAAACGACTCTTTTCTTTGTTACTTTATATATAATATATAACATTTTTGTTTTTGTGATAACATGTGATATATTATATTTTATTAAAATTTAAATATAATATTATGATCGCATTATTTTAATCTACATTCTGATATAAGATTTGTTATCATCGAAACTATTTTTATTTGACAGATAGGTTTGCAACTAACTAAAAAAGGACGAATATATCATTATGATCACATTCTTTTTTCTACATTTTAACATAAAATTGTTTATCATCTCAACTATTTTTAAAATGACAATTATTCTATTATTTAGTTGGTTGATCAATCACATTCTTTCCAATAATAAATTTTGATTGAAAGTAGTGAGTGATCCTCGGGTAAGAATCACGATCGGTAGCTACATTTATTTTCTTATTTTAAAGTAATTTATTTATAAAAATATTATTTATGATCCCGCTGCAGGGTTAAACCACCTAGATCATATCATTTTCTTTCTCAATTTATAATATTTTACTTCATTCTCCAAATTTAAAAAAAAAATCAATTAAAAATATAAATTAAGGAAAAAAATTTCTTGTTTATTTTTAATTACTATATTTTCGTCTCGTTGTTGCAAAAACAAAGTAAATATCTATATTTTCATTTCTTTCCATCACAAGATACATACACACACACATATATAGTAAATTGCTTCGTTGATCCTTTAAGTTAACTTATTATAACTTGTTCAGTCCTTCAACTTTTAAAATTACTCTGACAATCCTTAAAATAAAAATTTGAACACCAATGGTCATTTATTGAAAGAGATAATTGTGCAAAAAATCTCTAACTTGTCAGTTTTTTGTGATTAAAACCCCAAACTACTTTTCATTGCATAGAAAACCCGGAACTAACTAAAAATCAGTAAATCAAGGTTTTATCAATGGGTCGCGGGCTGAAATTGGTTATTAATCCTACGTAGACTGGTAAATAACATATGTGGAATAAATTTTAATTGTTGAAACATGTTGTCAATTATTACACATCATTTAAACCTTCGTTGATAAGTTTTAATTGTAACTTTTAAACGGGATTACATCATCAACGGGGGTTTAAATGATCTGTAATACTTGATAACCAGTTTCAACAATTAAAATTTATTCCAGGTAGGTTATTTACCGGTCTACGTAGGATTAATAACCGGTTTCAACCGGTTACTCATTGATAAAACCTTGATTTACTGATTTTTAGTTAGTTCGAGGTGTTTTATGCAACGAAAAATGGTTTGGGGTTTTAATCACAAAAAAGTGATAAGTTGAAGGGTTTTTGCGCAATTATCCCTTATTGAAAAGGATGTTTGAAGGAATGTGAGGACAATTAACATTTTTTGGATGATCAAAGGACCATTGGTGTTCAAAATTCTTGTTTAAAGGATTAGCAGAGTAGTTTCAAAAGTTAAAAGATTGAACCAGTCATAATGGGTAAACTTAAAGGATCAACAGAGTAATTTACTACATATATATATATATATATATATATATGTGTGTGTGTGTGTGTGTGTCTATATATATATATATATATATATATATATATATATATATATATATATATATATATATATATATATATATATATATATATATATATATATAGTTCGAGAGAGTACCACCTTTAAAATAAACGTTTTTAAATTTTTTTTCCATAAACATGTTTATTTAACATTATGAAGATTATATGTAAATTTCACATACATTCACATCTCCTAACTCCTAAAAAGTGATGTGAACACATACTTACATAATTTTGAATACATGTGAACGCACATTTATGTGATGCGTGTTTTATTGCACTTAGAGTGTTTGGATTTGCGTGAAATTCACATATGTCATGTTAATTAAAACATGTTCATGAAAAAAAATTTTCAAAAAAAATTACTTTTAAGGGTGATACATTCTGGTGCGCTGCATAATGGGTGGTACTCACTTGCACCTAAATCTATATATATATACATATATATATATATATATATATATATATATATATATATATATATATATATATATATATATATATATATATATATATATATATATATATATATATAGATTTAGGTTCAAGTGAGTACCACCTCTAATGCAGCGCACCAGAAGGTACCACCCTTAAAAGTAATTTTTTTGAAATTTTTTTTCATGAACATGTTCTAATTAACATTACACAGATCATATGTGAATTTCACGCAAATCCGAGCACTCTAAGTGCATGAAAACACGCACCACATAAATGCACGTTCACATACATTCAAAATTATGTAAGTGTGTGTTCACATCATTTTTTAGGAGCTAGGAGATGTGAATGTATGTGAAATTTATATATGTTCTTCATAATGTTAATTAAAACATGTTTATGAAAAAAAAATTTAAAAAAAGTTTTTTTAAAGCTGGTACCTTCTGGTGCGCTGCATAAGGGTGGTACTCTCTCGAACCATATTTTATATATATATATATATATATATATATATATATATATATATATATATATATATATATATATATATATATATATATATATATATACACACACGAACGAATTCGGATTACGTACCTGAAGCAAGATCTGCAACACAAACATCTTGAAGCAATTCAGGATCTGCAGAAACAAAAGAACCCAAGAAGAACATGGCCAACATCATGGCAATCACCAAACCAGAATAACCAGAAGCAGCCATGAACAAATCTTGATTACTCAAAATAATTAAATTAATATTTAATAAACCCTTTTTCACTTTGAATCGGGACAAAAAAAGGTGAATAATTATTAGAAAATTGAGAAAAAAAAAAAGTTGAGTTTTGAGTGGGAAGAGAAACGGTGATGATATTTAAAGAGGGTTTACAGAAGACATTTGAATAGGAACATCTTATTTACTATAAAAGTTGAGTCCATGTATTAAATGATTGTAATAAATTTTTTTATTAAATTAAATGAGAATACTAATTACATGTATTAATTTAATATATAATAATATATATTTACTATTCATTTAATACATAAACATTCAATGATTTAAACTTCCTGTAAACAAGTGAGAATACTAATTACATGGTTCTATTTTAAAAGTTGCGGCTATGTATTAAATGATTGTCATAAATTTTTTATTAAATTAAATGAGAATACTAAGTACATGTATTAAATTAATAAATAATAATATATATTTACTATTTATTAAATACATAAACATACAATGGTATAAATCTCATGTAAACAAGTGAGAATACTAATTATATGGTTTATTTAAACTTTATAATTTTTTATTTAATTAAATGAGAATAATAATTACATGTTATATTTAATAAATAATAATATTTATTTATTATTTATTAAATACATAAACGGTAAAAACTTCATGTAAACAAATAAGAATGCTAATTATATGGTTCTATTTAAATTTTTATTTAATTTAATAAATAACAGGAATTACTTATTTTAATTATATTTTTTAAATTATAAATAATAGGAATTAGTCATTTTGTGTTACTTGATTATATTTATTAATTTGGTAATTAAACAATTTAGATACTATTGAGCAATTTTATATATATATATATATATATATATATATATATATATATATATATATATATGTGTGTGTGTGTGTGTGTGTGTGTGTGTGTGTGTGTGTGTGTGTGTGTGTGTGGAGAGGTTCTTTTAAGAACCTCAAAGATGGTGAGAACTTATGAACCTTTTAGAGTCCTTGGATAAAAAGAATATTTTTGGAAGAAAAATTTTTATATTTCTCTTTCCACCTTTTTTATTGTATCTACCAAAAAGTTTAAAATGGTTATCTTAAACAATTCAACTATCAAAACATTATTATAAACCAATCCAAATATTAATTATCATTGATGTCAATCACGTCCACTATTTATCGAGAAAAAATAAATATAACAAAAATAATGGTGATAATATACGTAGATTACATGATAATCTAGTAGATTATCATATAATCTATATAGATTATCATGTAATCTACGTACAATATATGATATTTGACATTCTACACGGCATTCTACGTAGATTACATGATAATCTACGTAGATTACATGATAATCTACATTGAATATATATAGATTACATGATAATCTACATAGAATATACATAGAATTGAATATACGTAGATTACATGATAATCTATGTATATAATCTATATAGATTACATGATTATCTATGTAGATTTCATATAATCTATATAAATTATCATGTAATCAACGTAGAATATATGATACTTGACATTCTACACGACATTCTACGTAGATTACATAATAATCTACATAGAATAAAATACAAGACTACTTGTAAAAAATCACACATAATCTATATAGATTATCATGTAATCTACGTAGAATATATGATACTTGACAATCTACACGACATTCTACGTAGATTCTATGATAATCTACGTAGATTAAATGATAATCTACGTAGATTACATGATAATCTACGTAGATTATCATATAATCTACGTAGATTATCATATAATCTACGTAAAATATATGATATTTGACATTCTATACTACATTCTATGTAAAGTATATGATAATCTACGTAGATTACTTGATAATCTACGTAGATTATCATGTAATAAACTTATAAATACTTTTAATGTGTTATCATTAGATAATTTGTTTTTATAGTTTAAATGAGAGGTAAATGATATGTTACAAATTCAAATAATTATTTGTACTTTTCAGTAATATTATTTTTATTTAAGTTAAGTGTGTTTTTGTTTTATAATGAAGATTAATTGTAAGATATTAGATTTATAATAAATGTAATAGTTATTAGACGTTTTTTATTAAAAGAGTTTTTGTTTACGATTCACAAGATTAATGGTTTTTTTTTAAAAAAATGTGTTTTCGGTATATTTTATATCAGTTGCATACCAAGTGTTTGATAAAATGTCTAAATGAAATCTTATTTTTTTGTTTCAGTTCGCCTACAACACTCTATGTAGATTATCATATAATCTATGTAGATTATCATGTACTCTACGTAGAATATATGATACTTGACATTGTATACGATATTTTACGTAGATTGCATGATAATCTACATAAAATATAATACAAGAAACATAAGATTCTACATATATTACATGATTATCATGTAATCTACGTAGAATATATGATATTTGTCATTTGACACGACATTCTAGGTAGATTAGATAATAATCTACGTAGATTACATGATAATCTACGTAGATTACATGATAATCTACGTATATTATCATGTAATCTACGTAAAATATATGATACTTGACTAACTACACGACATTCTACGTGATAATCTACATAGAATATAATACAAGAAACATAACATTCTATGTAGATTATGACTAGTAATGTTAAATATAATCTATATAGATTATCATGTAATTTACGTAGAAAATATGATACTTGACATTCTACACAACATTCTACGTAGATTCTATGATAATCAACGTAGATTACATGATAATCTAAATAGAATATAATACAAGAAACATAATATTTTATATAGATTAATGAATAGTAATGTTAGATATAATCTATATAGATTATCATTTAATCTACGTAGAATATATGATACTTGACATTTTACACTACATTCTACGTAGATTACATGATAATCAACATAGATTACATGATAATCTACAAAATATAATACAAGAAACGTAGCAGTCTACATAGATTATGAATAGTAATGTTAATCTACATTAAAAAGATATAAAATTATATAACATTCTATATAAACACATAATAATTCTATATAAAATACGTTAATTTTTTTTAGCAATTAAATAATTTTCTATATAGAAAAAAATATTTTTTTACTATAAAAATCAATTCTTGTGAAAGAAAAAATAAAATGAAAATGAAAAAAGTAAGATAGAGAAAGAGAAAAAACAATTTTTTTTTTTCTTCCAAAAATATCATTTTCACACATTTTCAAGATTCTCCACTATCAAAGTTCTAAATAATTACAAAATTGTCATCTAATATATCAACCATTGATTCCATTAATCAAAAGGTCATAAAAGGTTGTTAAGATCTCACAATTTTAATGGTTATATATATATATATATATATATATATATATGGGATAATTGCGCAAAAAACCTCTAACTTGTTAGCTTTTTGTGATTATAACCCCAAACCATTTTTCATTGCATAGAAAACCCCGAACTAACTAAAAATCAGTAAATTAAGGTTTTATCAATGGGTAACCGGTTGAAACCGGTTATTAATCCTACGTGGACCGGTAAATAAGCTACGTCGAATAAATTTTAATTGTTGAAACTGGTTTCCAAGTATTACACATCATTTAAACTCCCGTTGATAATTTTTAATTGTAATTTTTAAACGGGATTACATCATCGACGGGGGTTTAAATGATGTGTAATACTTGGAAAACGGTTTCAACAATTAAAATTTATTCCACGTAAGGTTATTTACCGGTCCACGTAGGATTAATAATCGGTTTCAACCGGTTACCCATTGATAAAACCTTGATTTACTGATTTTAGTTAGTTCGGGGTTTTCTGTGCAACGAAAAATGGTTTGGGGTTTTAATCACAAAAAACTGACAAGTCTGAGGTTTTTTGCGCAATTATCCCTATATATATATATATATATATATATATATATATATATATATATATATATATATATATATATATATATATATATATATATATATATATATATATATATAAGTTGAGTCCTCCATGTAATAAATGTGATGACAAATCTCATGTAATAAATAAGAAATTTAATGGATTAGTTTAATTTTAAATTTTTAACAAGTAATATATAATTATTTAGTTAGTTGTTTTTATAAATGTTTAGTCTATTATATATATAAGTTGTGTTCATGCAATAAATAAGAGTATTATTTATTTGATTTAATTTTAATAATTTTTTTTATTAAATACAAGTAGTAAGCATTTTGTTAATTTTCGTTAAATACCTAAAAATAGTTAGTCCACTAATTTTAATAAAATATCTACAACATTTATCATATCTATACTATCTATATTCATATATTTACTATATTATAAAGGATGTATATAATTACAACTTATAAAACATGGGATACAACACATTAATGTAATATTTTTGAATTTAAAAAAGTTCAAATTACAAATCTTGATGTACAAGTCATAAAAACATATATGTCATAATACTAATTATTTTATTAGTCATTTATTTAAATATCATTAATCATTTCATAAAATAATTTGTGTCCTCCATGTAATAAATGTGATGACAATAGTCATGTAATAAATAAGAAATTTAATGGGTTAGTTTAATTTTAATTTTTAAACAAGTAATATATAATTATTTAGTTAGTGGTTTTTATAAATGTTGAGTTTATTATATATATAAGTTGTGTTCATGCAATAAATAAAAGTATTTTTTATTTGATTTAATTTTAATAATTTTTTTATTAAATACAAGTAGTAAGCATTTTGTTAATTTTCGTTAAATATCTAAAAATAGTTAGTCCACTAATTTTAATAAGGGAGAATTTCATATATATCCCTCCAAAACTTCATAATATCATATATGCCCAACCTAAAATTTTAATATCATATATATCCCTCCTAAACATCATAATATCATATATACCCAATTTTAATTATTAATATCACATATATCCCTCTTAAACATCATTAATATCATATATACCCAAATTCATTAATTTAATTATTTTTAAAACATTTAAAGCTCATAATTAATATTTCTTATTAATTAATGACCATTATACCCTTACTCATTTCTTGTTTCAACTACTAAACTTCAAAATATCATATTTATCCAACTTAAATTAAAATATCATATCACTTTTAATAATTTTATATAATTTATTTTTGTAAACTTTACTAAATAAATTCTTCAAACTAAAACAAATTAACATTAAAAAAATATAAAAAAATTGGATCATGTTTTTGCTCGTTTTTATCAAATCGTATCGTCTTATTGTATTTTCTTATTTGTTTTCTTTCTACAGTAATCTATATACAATTAACTGATTACATATTATGTTCTTTCAACAATTAGTTTCATTGATAACATGGTGTTTCAAAATGTATACAGATCGGAAGGGGAAGATGATAAATGTTCGTGATGCTGTGTAAAATCAACCCATTCTGCTGACTATACGAACATGGTATCCCAAAAAAATGAATCAGTACTAAAAATAAAATCAGATTACCACTTTGTATATCTTGAAAACATGGTTTTTTGGTGGAATATATAGAGTGGTTATGTACTTTACGTCTATATGGCATTTGCATAATGTTTTATATTCGTGGGTCCTAATCATCATTGTAAGTTACAAATGTAAATCCATAAATCGTTTACTTGCTCTGTTCCATAATAAGCGTTCACATTTATAATTTCTCCTACCCATGAAAATTGCGATGTTTTCCATTTGGGACGTTTCATAATACTTGTATAGTTTCAAGCTAAAGTAACTTTTTTGCCCCCATTATCTTGATTTAAATAATTGTTAAAAGAACATAATATGTAATCAGTTAATTGTATATAGATTACTGTAGAAAGAAAACAAATAGGAAAATACAATAAGACGATACGATTTGATAAAACACGAGCAATAACATGATACAATTTTTTTTTTAATGTTAATTTGTTTTAGTTTGAAAATTTTATTTAGTACTGTTTACAAAAATAAATTATATAAAATTATTAAAAGTGATATGATATTTTAATTTAAGTTGGATAAATATGATATTTTGAAGTTTAGTAGTTGAAAGAAGAAATGAGTAAGAGTATAATGGTCATTAATTAATAAGAAATATTAATTATAAGCTTTTAATGTTTTAAAAATAATTAAATTAATGAATTTGGGTATATATGATATTAGTGATGTTTAAGAGGGATATATGTGATATTAATAATTAAAATTGGGTATGTATGATATTATGATCTTTAAGAGGGATATATATGATATTAAAATTTTAGGTTGGGTACATATGATATTATGAAGTTTTGGAGGGGTATATATGAAATTCTCCCTTTTAATAAAATATCTACAACATTTATCATATCTATACTATCTATATTTAAATATTTACTATATCATAAAGGATATAATTACAACTTATAAAACATGGTATACAACACATTAATGTAATATTTTTGAATTTAAAAAGTTCAAATTACAAATCTTGATGTACAAGTCATAAAAACATATATGTCATAATAATAATTATTTTATTAGTCATATTATTTAAATATCATTAATCATTTCATAAAATAATTTGCTAATTATAAAGTTATAAAAAATTTATTCATTCTATTATATAAATAAAATGCTTATATATGATTTATAATATTAATAAAGTAAATGGTATTATTATCATCACTATTTCTAAAGATATGATAGTTTATAATAATAATAATAATAATAATAATAATAATAATAATAATAATAATTGTTAAAAATAAACGTTGAAATGATACCAATATTTTTATTATTATTAACTAATTTAAATTCTCATTAACTATTTAATTTTTAACTAATTATGTAATTATATAGATTAGCTTAAGAGGGTCAATCAATAAGATAGTGTCTCTTCAATTGCTTTTATTAAGTTTTATTTATAACATGTTTGTGTTTTGAGTTGTTTCTCATTCACACAATCAATTTATTAGCTTATTATAATTATATGATTATTTAGTTAGTTTATATATCCGTAAAAGTTGGGTCTCATATAATAAATATGAGTATTAGCGATTTAATTTTGATTTGTAAATAAATAGTAGTTCTAATTATTTAGTTATTTTTTATAAAATATCTAGAACATAATTTAGTCTATATTAAGTCATGCCATAAATATGAGCATTATTGATTTACTTTTAGTTTTTATATAAATAAAAGTTTTAATCGTTTAATTATTTTTTATTAAATATCTACACCATATAGTTTAGTGTATATAACTAGGTTAATACCCATGTTTTACATGGATTAATATAAAAACTTTGTTATAAATTAAATATTTATAAAGAGGTGGGATCCCTTAAGAACCTTAAAATTTAAAAAAAAAAATTTAAAATACAACAAAAACCAAAAAAAAAAAAAAAGACATATACACAAAATCATTTAGTCAATGGTTTTTTTTAAATCTGTATATTAAATTATTTATTATTTGAGTCATTTAAACATGATGCTTATTATTTTATTATGTTTTAAAAAAATTTTATTTTAGCTTATTAATTTTGAAAACTTTTAATGAGTATTAATTGTAGTTTCAATAGTTTAGGAAACAAAAATAATAATGTTTAATCTAAATCAATTATACATGTTACTTAATTTAGTGTTAATTTTTATTTTTGGAAAAAAGGTGGGAAAATGAAAAAGTAATGCATTAGAAAGATGACATGTGGCAATAATTGTTCTCATTTATTATAATATATAGATATAGATATAGATTAACAATAGATTTATTTATATCTATATTAATTTTTTTTTATAAATATTAGTTATGTGTATCTAATATATATCTAATTTAAAAAGTCGAGTCAATAATCATTTATATTTATATTTAATTTCTCTTTTTATAAGTATTAATGATTTTATTTTATTTTTTAATAACTTCATTTTTTCCAATAAATAATAATTCTAAACATTTAATTATTTTTTTTATTAAAGTTCAAAACTATAGCAATATTCATTCTCTATATCTAATTTTAATTTTTTTAAACAGTTATAATAATTTATCTAAGTTTAATTAAATATACAAAGTAAATCATCTCAAAACACATTAGGTTCATAATAAATACAAACACTTAAATGAGTGAATTTAAGTTATTTAAGAAAACACAACATTTGATTTGCATTTAACAATACATGACTAACATTTGCTAAACGGAATTAAATATTTACAAGTCAGACGTTACTCTTAAATTGCAAATGACCGTTACTTATCATTTTCTAAATTCAATTAATTAATAATTAATTGAAATCAAGTCCATTCGTTTCTTATCACATCGATTGCTCATCCATTTTCCTCAATTACTATTTTTTTTAACGATAAAATATGTATCTCCACAAAAGCAAAACAAAATTGTCAAAAAAATATACATACAAACAAGAGACCATTATCACAACCTCCTTTGCGCTCCCTCTCTCTAGTGTACGAATTTGTAACACCCCTCCCGATCCCAGAAATGTCACGTCAACCCAATATCATAAGTGGCAGTAACGCAAAGAATCTATAACACACATGTCATAGGATAATGCAGATTATGGCTAATTTAAAACTTTACTCACAAAGGTTAAACACATTTCAGTACATTCGCAACCCAATTAAACTAAACATAACAACACTGACTATCAAATACATAACTGATACCGCGTTCCCAAAACCACTATCCCATACAATATTAGACATTACACAAACAAACAACAGATCTTCAAGTAAGCCCCGAACCTATCTCTGCTGCTGCTGAGGTCCCTTCTGATTCCCTGAACATGTCAGACTCGAAGACATGAGCTATAAAGCCCGTGAGCACACGAGGGTTTGACACTGCACATAAGCACATAACACATAACATACACAATCCCAGTCCTTGTCCTTGTCCCGGTTACCCAGCACGCATCTCAGATATAAAGGCACATGTATGAGATCTGAATGTACCCACAATCCCAGTGGGGACCCTTCTTTGGCTGACACACTGCAGACAACAATGGTCAGCGATACCCTGTAGCACGGAAGCCACCCGGCTACAGGCCCTGCCGTATATATACGCCCCAAGGACTGTTAGGGACAGTCAACCCGCGCGATCCCTTTCGCGACTCACCGTCCGTATGGGACTCATCACGGACCCCCGGAATCGATCTCATATCTCATACATAACACGTATAAGGAAATAGAATATACCTAAGGTTCAGGTCCCTGTCTCATATATATAACACGCACAAGTATAGCTACACAGCTACAAACACAAAAGATGGCGTGCGTTTGTAAAAGAACTCGAGTACTCACCTGACTGATTTCCCGAACTCTGAACTCCCTGATCAAACCCGACTCGCTGTCCGCTAGTCCCTGTAACACACGGTGATCCCAATAGTTAATTACAGTCCCAGCAAGCACATACCACGTATCACAATAATCCGAACTCGACAACCCCACGGAACCGAAACCCGATCGATACCCGAAACGCAAACCAAACCCGACTCAAAGTAACCCCAACGAGACCCAAACTCAGATAAAACCCAGCCCGAACAATCCCGAAGGAACCTGACACAAATTCAACCCAAAACCCTTTCTTAAAACCCAAACCGGAATTCCCCAGCAGGCTGCGGCTCGCGCCGCTACATCCCTTGCGGTCGCGCCGTGACACCGCGAAAATCCTCATTCCTGCTCTGCGATTTCAGCTCTGCCCAGCAGTCACAGCTCCCTTTTACACTCGATTTCAACCTCAAAACACACAAATAATCACCAGATAACAGCCCCATAGAGCTTGGGAACCATATTACACAACCTCACAACAACTAACTCAAATTCAATCCACTAGATAGAAACACCCTTACCTTAAGGTTGAAAGTATGAAGAAGATGATGGAACTCAATCCAAGCTCCAGCAATCAATCTTGATCACAAAGGTCTCCTTGCTGCTGGAATTTCTCAAACACACACTACACCTTTTTAGGGTTCTCAAGAATGGATAAGGAAGAAAGGAGATAAACATATATGTACGTCTCTTATTTAACTAACCCGATATCACATTTTCAATATTTATGCCCATTTAACCCATTTAATCCCGTGATCCCAAAAACATAATTCATCCGCTAAAATTATAACCCGATGACAAGCAAGCCCAATCCCGACATGTATCAATCCACGAAACGGGATATAATTGGACCAACCCAATGTTAATAAGATAATTATCCACTAAAATAATTACACGTACCAGGTCCAAAAGACGGATGTTACAAATCCTCCCCTCTTAAAGAGATTCCGTCCCAGAATCTAACTCGAGCTTTGAAACAACTGAGGATATCTTGAACGCATCTCGGGCTCGGGCTCCCAGGTGGCGTTGGCACCCTTATGGTGTCTCCCCCACTGAACGAGTACCAAGGCAATCTCTTTATTTCGCAATTTCTTGATCTTTCTGTCGGTAATGGCCTCAGGCTGCTCCACATATCGCAGTTGATCATCGACTGAAATTGCGGATAACGGCACGTACTGATCATCCTTAACCAGACACTTCCGGAGATGACTCACGTGAAAGGTATCGTGCACTGCAGTCGATAGGCTTTATCCCGAACTCTCTCAACAATCTCAAACGGCCCAATATACTGCGGACTCAGCTTCCCATGATGTCTGAACCGGATGACCCCTTTCCACGGTGACACCTGAAGCAAGACTAGATCCCCAACACTGAATTCCAACTCTTTTAGACGGCGATCGTCATAGTTCTTCTGACGGCTCTGGGCGACCCTCATATGCTCCCTAATCACAGCCACCTTGTCACTAGTCTCCTGTAGCAGCTCCGGCCCATTGATAGGTCGCTCACCGACCTCGCCCCAACACACTGGGGCCAGACACTTGCGCCCATATAGTGTCTCAAACGGAGCCATCTTAATCGTGGCGTGATAGCTATTTTTATACGCGAACTCGACCAACGGAAAATGCACGTCCCAGTTACCACTGAAGTCGATAGCACACGCTCGCAACATATCCTCGAGGGTCTGATTGGTGCGCTCGGTCTGCCCGTCAGTCTGCAGTCGGTACGCCATGCTCAGCTGAACCCTGGTGCCCAATTCTCGCTGGAAGCTCTGCCAAAATCGAGAGGTGAACCGCATATCCCTGTCTGAAGTAATCGACACATGAATCCCATGACGCGATACCACCTCATTGATGTACAGTCTCGCCAACTGATCCATGGTGATAGTACCCCGAACGGCTAAGAAGTGTGCACTCTTCGTTAGTCGATCCACTACGACCCAGATCATGTCGTTACCGCGGACCATGCGTGGAAGTCTTACAATGAAATCCATCATAATATGGTACAACTTCCACTCGGGAATCTCTAACTGCTGTAGATGACCGTGCGGCTTTTGGTGCTCAGCTTTGACCCTCAGACACGTCATACACTGCTTGACATACCGGCCCACATCCCTTGTCATTCCCGACCACCAGTAGAAATCACGAAGATCACAGTACATCTTAGTACTCCCTGAATGCACGGATAGCCTCGATCAGTGCGATTCATCAAGAATCAACTGCCGCAGATTCCCAACCCTCAGGACCCAGACCCTATCATGAAACGTATATAGCCCATGATCGTCCCTGATCAACGCCTCGATCTGGCCAGTCAAACGCAATCGTTTCACATTATCACCTTGCAGGCCCTCCTGCTGCGCTAACCTTAGACTGTCCGTCAATATTGAAGTAATCTCAAGCCTCGAAGCCCTGGATATCACAGTCTGGCCGCATGCCCTACGGCTCAGCGTGTCAGTTACCACATTAGCCCGACCCGGGTGGTACTGGATCTCACAATCGTAGTCCTTAAGCAACTCACGACTACGCCGCTGCCGCATGTTCAGATCTTTCTAGCTGAATAGATACGGAAGACTCTTATGGTCGTTATACACAATAAACCGAGACCCATACAGATAATAGTGCCAAATCTTCAACGTGAACACGATGGCGTCTAACTCTAAATCATTCACACTATGGTTCTCCTCATAAAGTCTTAAGCTGGCGCGAAGCATATGCAATCACTTTTCCCCGCTGCATCAGAACACAGCCCAAACCCGACCCTGAAGCATCACAATAAACCACAAAGTCATCGGTACCCTCCGGCAAGGCCAATACTTGAGCCTGACATAATCGGGTCTTTAACTCTCTGAACGCACGCTCCTGCTCCTCGGACCACTCGAACGGAACGGACTGCCGTGTCAATCTCGTCAATGGCAAGGCAATCCTCGAAAAGTCCTGGATAAAGCGTCGATAATACCCAGTGAGACCCAGAAAACTGCGAATCTCTGGCACTGACTTCGGAGGCTCCGAACTCATCACTGCCTCAATCTTGGCCGGATCCACTTTAATTCCCTCGGCACTGACCACGTGACCCAAAAACATACCTCACGCAGCCAAAACTCACATTTGGACAGCTTTGCATACAATCTCTCCATGCGCACTACGGTCAAAACCTATCGGAGGTGCTGCTCGTGGTCCCCAGCGCTCCTCAAGTAGATCAGGATGTCATCGATGAACACGATCACGAATTCATCCAACATGGCTAAACACACCCTGTTCATCAACTCCATGAAAGTGGCGGGTGCGTTAGTCAAACCGAATGGCATCACAAGGAACTCGTAGTGCCCATTACGAGTCCGGAACGCTGTCTTCGGCACATCGTCGTCCCTAAATCTCAAATGATGATATCCAGATCGCAAGTCGATCTTGGAGAAGAAGCTCGACCCCTGGAGCTGATCAAACAGATCGTCGATACGTGGAAGCGGATAACGATTCTTCATGGTCACTTTATTCAACTCCCTGTAGTCGATACACATCCACATGCTGCCGTCCTTCTTTTTCACAAACAACACCGGCGCACCCCAAGGTAATGAACTCGGACGGATGAATCCACGATCTAAAAGCTCCTGTAACTGAGACATCAACTCTCGCATCTCTGTCGGTGCCAGCCTATAGGGCGTCTTAGCGATCGGCACCGCCCCAGGAACAAGATCTATGCGAAACTCCACCTGGCGATCTGGCGGTAACCCATACAACTCCTCTGGGAATACCTCAAGGAATTCACGAATCACCGGAATATCCTCTAAGGTCTTCTTTTCCTTCCTCGCGTCAACCACATAAGCTAGGAAGGTCTCGCACCCCTTAGAGACATACCTCTAAGCCCTGGCCATATACACAATCCCAACATCTCCCTTGCGACGCTCCCCATACACGATATCACTCTCACTGTCGGAAATGGGTATACAGATGATCTTCTTAGCACACAGAATATCAGCCTGTCTGGCAGTCAACCAGTCCATACCCACAATCACATCGAAGCTACTGATCTCAATCGACAATAAATCGATCATAAACCGATGGGAATTTACCTCTAAAACACAGTCCTGATAAACCCGACCCAGTAACATAGAACTCCCATCAACCCTCTCGACAATCAAAGGAACAGACAAAGGAGAAGGAGACACACTAAAATAGGGACAGAAGATAACAGCCACATAGGAGCGATCAGCCCCGGAATCAAATAATACACGAGCTCGAAGTCCGTTAAGAATATACGTACCCGAAACAACATCTGTGGCATCCCGTGCCTCCTCGACTGTCGCCTGAAATACACGCCTTCGGCCCTTTGGAACGGAATCACGGCGGCAGGACGACGACGGCTCTGCCGTGGCCCCACTCGAGCTAGCCCCCTGAACTGCTGGTCCCAGCTCCGGACAGTCCCTAACACGATGTGTCGGCCTACCACATCGAAAACACAACGGCTCGGGAACTGTACAAACAGACGCGGCGTGCCCTCGCTGACCACACCTGAAGCAACGGAGCTGCTCTGACAAACACTGCCCTGAATGGCGCATGTGACACTTCGAGCACTCCCGATCCGCATAAGAACTCTCAACACGGCTACCGGATGGTTGGGACCCCTGTCCCACATTACTCTGGCTCTGAGCCCCAGATCCCTGACTCTGGCCCTATCGTCTCGAACAGCGGTCTCTGCCTCTGTCTCTATCACATCTCTGTCCCGAACTCTGCGCTGAACCCTGCCCCGAGAACTGCCACTAGTCCGGACGCTGATCACTGGGGGCGTCCCCGGAGGATCTCCACACACTAGTCGGCTGTTCTGATGTCTCGGTGCGCTGTCTCGGGGAAGAGGGCTGCTCCCTCATCTTAATGATCTCTCGCTCTCTCATGCGGGCCATCTCAAGAGCCCTGGCGAAAGTAGGAGTATCGTGCAGTCCCACGAACTCACGGATATCGGATCGAAGGCCCTCAATAAACGCATCTGCCTTACGAACCTCTGTGTCGACATGCTGAAGCGCAAACTGTGAGTACTCGTTAAAACGGTCGACATACTGCTGCACAGTCATACTACCCTGCTGCAAAATGCAAAAATCGGCGCCCCATCTCTCTGCGCTCATCCCGGGGAATGTACTGGAGCTCAAATACTGCCCTGAACTGCTCCCAAGTCATGGCATATGCGGCGGACTGGGTCATCGAAGACTCGATCGATTTCCACTACTGTGAAGCCCCGCCCCGTAATTGATAAGCTGCATATCCAACCATATCCCTGGGATCCACATGGGCCACTCGGAATGCAGCCTCAATCTCGCGCTCCCAGGCGAAGGCCGCCCCCGGCTCACCGTCATCCCTAAACTGACGTGTGGCCCCTGTTATAAAATCTTTAAAAGACCCGCCCCGCTGTGAATACGAAGAAGCACCACCCCTGGACTCCGTCTCAGTAGACCGAACAACTGGCCCCACACCCTGACCCTGTTCCCGCTCTTGCTCTTTCTGCTGTCTGTAGAACTCTGTAAGGACCTCAAGTAGCTTTGACTTGTGAATATACTCATCACTGGGTGGCTTACCCGCGCTCGATCCCTCGCCCTGGTCTGCCATACTGATCTGCACAAAACAAAACGATTAAGCACAAGGGATAAATCACCCAACGTTATACACTAAGCCAGGTCGGTTAATCCACTAATATAATCACAAAACGATCCCCCACTGTGACACCCTTGCCACAACAACCACCATTTACAAAAACACCCAGGATTTAATCATCAAACACAAATACATAATGATCTGATAACCTAGTTTAAGTGCGGAAGCATTAAAATACATAATTAAAGTAGTGCAACAGTGACAAACACCCTACGGTTCTACAAGGTACCATATCTAAGTCTACATACCCAATACAATTATTACAACATCCAGAATATAATACAACATTGTCCCAAAACATGATTACCGATTAAGTAGTAGGAAATCTTCCAAATCTTCGTAAAAGACCTAACTAGAAGGCCCAGCTGTAGATTTCCCTTTTCCTGTAAGATAAAAATAAACAACTGGGGAATAAGCGGATGCTTAGTGAATACAAAGATTACGCATTTTATAAATTTTTATGAAGCCCCAAGGGTAACACTGATGACAAACATCGGATACCCTCTTCGTACACCAAGTACGGACCAGAGCCGCAGCCCCTTCGAGCCCAAAGCTCGGCCTTAAACATACCATCTGAGACAAACGTACGATCGGGGATGACATACTGCCTACCAGGCCTCGGAGGGATCAGCTCCAGGTCATATAGCGCAGCAACATCAGAGTAATCGATGCGACCCACCGGTCCATCACTAGATGCACAACAATCGAAAGGACATGCAACAAGTATGAATGTGCATCTAAATCTACGCAAGTTAGTAGAATTCCAAACAAATAAATGAAGCAACAGGTCTCAGCAGGCAAAGCTTAACATAAAACAGATATAAACATGCGAAATCTATTGTACTCACAGTGGGTGCGTAAATAAAACTTCAATATTATTTCTCTTCGGGCTTTCAACCGGATCCACCAAGTACCCCACTGTGGGTTAAACAACACCACAAGGGACCTGTTAAATTAGGTGCAACAATACCTCGAGTCAAAAACCGTTTAAATTCATAAGACCAAGTTTCGTAAGTTTTGCAATATTTTTCCCCCATTTCGGGTCCATGTCCAAATTCAAATCACAATTAAGTTTGAACCCATCTCAAGTTCATACCTTGTCCTTTGAATAAATCTTGCCATTTTATGTGTTGTTTATGGGTTTTATTCAAAATATTCGAGTCTAGAGAGTGGGTTTTAAATTTTTAGGTATTAAACTCGAATTTAAGGGGTTAAACTCGAATTTCCATTTACTTTAGAGCCAAACTCGAACCCCCAATAGGGTAAACTCGAAAACCCATTCGAGTTTATGGTTAGATTCGAACCCCAGTTCGAATTTGATGGTCAACTCGAGATTAACATGCTAAACTCGAATATATACTCGAATCTAGTAC
Organism: Centrapalus pauciflorus; assembly: GCA_020465985.1. NCBI lineage: Eukaryota > Viridiplantae > Streptophyta > Magnoliopsida > Asterales > Asteraceae > Centrapalus > Centrapalus pauciflorus. The sequence goes on from JAANYP010009247.1 coordinate 40,259, forward strand.
GAAAATCGAGTTTGTTCTTGCATTTCGACTGTGTTCTTAATATTTTCAAGTTTGTTCATCATTATAACTTAAATCCTTCATTCCAAGGCCTAAAAATCACTGATATATCATGTATGATGCCTAGATTCCATTCTATTACACATATACTATCATATTCTTGCAAGATTTCAAGCAAAACTAACTCCATTCATACAATAATTGATAAATTCGAATTTAAGCTTTCAAAAACCAAAATAATAAACTTAAAAGGGTCGATTCTTACCTCAATCCGTACGAAATCAAGAATCCAACCGTAGATTGTTGTAGTACTCCTCGAGATCTTTCCGTTGACGTATAAATCTCGATAATCGGCCGGTCGGTTTGTGAAATATTGTAGAGAGAAGTAGAGAGAATTCTAGAGAGAGAAAGTGTAGAGAGAGTGTGTGTCCATAGAAAATGAAAGGCTTTAGCCTTTTATTCCCATTTTCATCATTTTGCTCATTTCACCCCTCAACTTAACCGGTTCCATACAATACTGATTTATTCTTAAATTTATCATTAATAAATTTTTAAATTCATAATATTCCTTAATAATAATTTTTAAATTCTCAAACTTCGTAACTTCTTAAAATAGCAACAAACTTTCTAAATATCCCAAATACATAATAAATGTTCATAATTCAACTTAATTTATAAATTTTCCACTTAAATAGCTCCGAATTACAGTAATTGAATTCGAGGATGTTACAACATGGGCTCCACCACGCTCTAACTTCGTCCTCGAAGTTATTTGACTTCAAATAGCTGCGGATATTTCCTTAACATATCAACTTTCGTTTCCCATGTATGATTTGCTCCCTTATGATGCTTCTAACGTACAAGCACCATTTCGATTTCTTTGCTTCTCAATTTCTTTACCTTAGTATCTAACACACACTCCGGCTCTTCAACATACCGGAGCCTTTCATCAACTTGCAGCTCAGTGTGGTCAACCCAATCCTCATTGTCAGTATTAAACGATTTCCTGAGATTCCCAACGTGAAACACCGGATGTATGTCCGACATCTCTTCAGGCAATTCCAATCGGTATGACTGATTTCCTACTTTTTCGGTTATCTTAAATGGTCCGACGAATCTCGGAGCCAACTTTCCTCTTTTCACAAATCGTGTAACACCTCTCATAGGTGACACTTTCAGATAAACCCAATCATTCACCTCAAAATTGATTGGTTTGTGTCTCCTATCGTAGTAACTTTTCTGACGATCCTGGGCCGCTTTCATGTTCTGCCTAATCAACTGTATCTTCTCGTTTGTTTCTTGAAGCAAGGCCGGCCCAGCAATCGGTGTTTCACCAGTTTCTCTCCAACATGTAGGAGTCCTACATCTCCTTCCATACAAAGCCTCAAACGGTGCCTTCTTGATTGTTGCGTGATAACTGTTGTTATACGAAAACTCTATTAGTGGCAGATGATCATCCCAATTGCCACCGAGATCCAACACACATGATCTCATCATATCCTCAAGTGTCAGAATGGTCCTTTCACTTTGACCATCAGTTTGTGGACGGTAAGCCGTACTCATTGCGATCCTCGTTCCCAACCCCTCTTGTAATGCTGACCAAAAATTCGAAGTAAATCGACTATCTCGATCCGATACTATGGACTTAGGCACTCCATGCCTAGAAACGATCTCGTCCATATAAATCTGAGCTAACTTCTCCAGCGAATAATTTTCTCTAATCGACTATCACCCAAACTGCATCGTGTTGGCGCCTAGTCTTCGGCAGTTTTGTAACGAAATCCATCGTTATGTGTTCCCACTTCCATTCCGGAATGGGAAGCGGTTGCAAACTGCCATAGGGTTGTTGATGTTCGGCTTTCACCAGCCAACAAGTTCGACATCTTTCCACATACTGCCCTGTGTCCTTTTTCAATCCCGGCCACCAAAAATCTGCTTTTAACTCATTGTACATCTTTGTGCTTCCGGGATGTACAGAAAATTTAGACTGGTGTGCTTCTTCGATGATTACCTCCCTCATACCCCCATACTTCGGCACCCATATCCTCCCGTATATCCCTTTCAATCCCGACTCGCTTGTTTCCATATTCTTAATTTATACTTTAATATCCTCAGCACCGACATTTTCCTCTTTCAAGGCTTCCTCTTGAGCGGCCTTAACATCATCGATTATTGTGGAAGTTAGCATCGTAGACGTCATCATGTAGCAGCAATCTTTAGCGTAAGCTTTCCGGCTCAAGGCATCGGCTACCACATTAGCCTTTTCGGGGTGATAAAGGATTTCAAAATCGTAATCCTTTATAAGTTCCATCGAACGTCTCTGCCTCATTTTGAGCTCCTTCTGACTAAAGATGTACTTCAAACTCTTATGGTCCGTGTAAAGTTGACACTTAGTACCGTACAGGTAGTGCCTCCATAACTTCAAAGCAAATGTTACCGTAGTCAACTCGAGATCATGAGTTGAATAATTCTTCTCATGCTGCTTCAACTGCCTTGAAGCATAAGCAATTACTTTCCCGCGCTGCATCAGTACAGCACCTAACCCCAGTCTTGAGGCATCCGTATACACCACAAAATTGTCATTGCCTTCAGGTAAAGCAAGTATCGGCGCCTCACTTAACGCCTTCTTCAGAACCTCAAAGGCCTCCTGCTGCACAGTTTCCCATACAAACGGTGCATTCTTCTTTGTTAATGCAGTTAAAGGAACTACAATCTTAGAAAAGTCCTTTATGAACCTCCGATAGTATCCCGCCAACCCTAGAAAACTTCTAACTTCAGTAGCTGAACACGACGGTTCCCAGTTCTTTATCGCTTCTACCTTAGCTGGATCTACCGAAATCCCAGCTCCAGAAATCACATGTCCCAAAAACTGAATCTGTTGCAGCCAAAACTCACACTTTGAGAACTTGGCATACAACTTCTCTTTTCTTAGTAATTTCAGCAATTCTTTTAAATGATCAGCATGTTCGACCTCAGACTTAGAGTATACCAAAATATCGTCAATGAACACAATCACCGACTTATCCAACATCGGTCTACAAACCCTATTCATCAAGTCCATAAAGACAGCCGGGGCATTGGTTAACCCGAAAGGCATAACCAAGAACTCATAATGCCCATAACGTGTCCTAAATGCTGTCTTAGGCACATCCTCTTCTCGTACTTTTAACTGATGGTACCCAGATCTCAAATCTATATTGGAGAACACACTCGCCCCATGTAACTGATCAAACAAGTCATCTATCCTCGGCAGTGGATACCTGTTCTTAATCGTTAACTTATTCAGCTCCCGGTAATCAATGCACATTCGCATTGTGCCATCTTTCTTCTTCACAAACAATACCGGAGCTCCCCACGGCGATGAACTAGGCCGAATGAAGCCCTTGTCCAACAACTCTTGAAGCTGTGTCATCATTTCTTTCATCTCGGTTGGGGCAAGACGATAAGGAGAACGAGCTACCGGTGCAGCTCCAGGGATCAAGTCAATTTTAAACTCCACTTGTCTCTCAGGCGGCACGCCAGACAAGTCTTCCGGAAACACATCCGGGAATTGTGAAACAACCGGCACATCGGCCAAAGATCTCTTCTCAGCCTTAGCATCAATCGCATAAGCTAAGTAAGCATCACATCCCTTTGCAACAAGCTTTCGGGCTTTTGCAATGGTCAGTAAACACAGATCCCCGCTTCTCCTATCCCCATATATACATATCTCACGCCCCTCCGGAGTAGTTATCTTTATCATACGATTCTTACAGACTATGTGGGCTTCATTCTCAATCAACCAGTCCATTCCGACTATCACGTCAAACTCACTGAACTCGATAGGAATCAGGTCCAAATTGAAGACTACATCTTCAATTACTAAAGTGCGGTTTCTGTATACGTGATCTACCTTGACTAGAGTGTTGCTAGCAGTTTCTATGTCAAGTATAGCAGATAATCTAGACAGTGGCATGGCAAGTTGTTGTGCAAACATAGTAGAAACAAACGAACGATTGCACCCGAATCAAATAAAACTCGTGCTGGCATAGAATTAACTATGAACGTACCCGTAACGACCTCCGGATTTTCCCTTGCCTCCTCTGCAGTAATTTGAAAAGCAGGAGCCGGTGCCCTTTGTGACTGACCCCGGCGGTTAACTGAACCACCACTTGAACCTCCAGAAGATCGTGTTGATGATGGAGCAGCGGCTGCTGGAGCATTCTTCCTACAATTCCTACTATAGTGTCCCCACACCCCACACTTATAGCAAGCATCTCCCTTCCTTGGGCAATCGTTCTGAAAATGACCCAGCTCTCCACAGCAAAAGCAAGCACGTCCATTAGTGCACTTGCCAAAGTGCTCCAGATGACACTTATTGCAGTATTGCGGCTCGGTGTTGATGGAATAAGCACGAGCACGACCACGATCAGATGAACCAGACTGTCGGCGATAAGACTGTTGAGGTGAGTACTGTGAAGACCGGGAAGATCCCGAGTATCCTCCCTCCCGTTGGCGCTTCGGCGGTGACGGCTGTGTTGGGTTGGTGGAAGTAGCAGCGGACCCAATCGAGTATCCCGACATAATTAGAATCTGTTCTACATTTCTGGCAGCCTCAAGTAAACCAGCAAATGTAGGGTAGCGAACGTTGCTCATAACCCTCCTAATCTCAATGTCAAGACCAGCCTCGAACCTGGTCACCTTCCTTTCTTCAGTATCAACTTGATGAGGCGCAAACAGACTCAGCCTCGTGAACTCCACAGCATATTGGGACACAGTCTTAGTCCCTTGCATCAGCGCCATAAACTTCGCTTCCAACCTCCGGCGCTCATCAACTGGACAGTATTGCTGAGTAAATAACTCTGTAAACTCAGCCCAAGTCATTACAGAAACCTTCTCCATTGTCAACGCATTCACCATAGCGTTCCACCACATGATCGCATCATTGGTGAACATAGCGGTAGCATACCGAACCATGTCCTTCTCAGCACAGTCGTTGATTCGGAATGTCCGTTCGGTTGCCGTTATCCATTCAAGTGCAGCAACAGCATCACCCAATCCATTAAATTCCACGGCCCCGTTTCCTTTGAAGTCCTTAAAACGACAACCCCTGGGTTTGTTAGATGACCCAGTATTGTCATCTTGTTCCTCATTATTGCCCCCTTCCTTTTCCTTGTTCTTTCTCTTATCCTCTCTTCTCTTAGCTTCGGTCTCATCTCGAGCCCGAAACTGGTCCTGAATCATCTTGTTTAGCTCAGCCATCATGGCTAGCATCATATCTCTTGTTTCTTCAGGTGTCATTCCTCCTCCAGACATGTTCTGAAATAATAAACATATAACTTGTTTAGTAACATGTCATCAATTTAAAGACACCACTCATTTGTCCCGTATGATAGTCAATCTCTTATAATTACTAGATCATAACCTATCTTAGTTCAGATCATTACTTAAACCACTACATATCATTACCTAATGTTAGAGATCAAGACCTCACGGACACTTGAATCTCAAACTACTGCTCTGATACCATCTCGTGTGACACCCTTGCCACAACAACCACCATTTACAAAAACACCCAGGATTTAATCATCAAACACAAATACATAATGATCTGATAACCTAGTTTAAGTGCGGAAGCATTAAAATACATAATTAAAGTAGTGCAACAGTGACAAACACCCTACGGTGCTACAAGGTACCATATCTAAGTCTACATACCCAATACAATTATTACAACATCCAGAATATAATACAACATTGTCCCAAAACATGATTACCGATTAAGTAGTAGGAAATCTTCCAAATCTTCGTAAAAGACCTAACTAGAAGGCCCAGCTGCAGATTTCCCTTTTCCTGTAAGATAAAAATAAACAACTGGGGAATAAGCGGATGCTTAGTGAATACAAAGATTACGCATTTTATAAATTTTTATGAAGCCCCAAGGGTAACACTGATGACAAACATCGGATACCCTCTTCGTACACCAAGTACGGACCAGAGCCGCAGCCCCTTCGAGCCCAAAGCTCGGCTTTAAACATACCATCTGAGACAAACGTACGATCCGGAATGACATACTGCCTACCAGGCCTCGGAGGGATCAGCTCCAGGTCATATAGCGCAGTAACATCAGAGTAATCGATGCGACCCACCGGTCCATCACTAGATGCACAACAATCGAAAGGACATGCAACAAGTATGAATGTGCATCTAAATCTACGCAAGTTAGTAGAATTCCAAACAAATAAATGAAGCAACAGGTCTCAGCAGGCAAAGCTTAACATAAAACAGATATAAACATGCGAAATCTACTGTACTCACAGTGGGTGCGTAAATAAAACTTCAATATTATTTCTCTTCGGGCTTTCAACCGGATCCACCAAGTACCCCCACTGTGGGTTAAACAACACCACAAGGGACCTGTTAAATTAGTTGCAACAATACCTCGAGTCAAAAACCGTTTAAATTCATAAGACCAAGTTTCGTAAGTTTTGCAATATTTTTCCCCCATTTCGGGTCCATGTCCAAATTCAAATCACAATTAAGTTTGAACCCATCTCAAGTTCATACATTGTCCTTTGAATAACTCTTGCCATTTTATGTGTTGTTTATGGGTTTTATTCAAAATATTCGAGTCTAGAGAGTGGGTTTTAAATTTTTAGGCATTAAACTCGAATTTAAGGGGTTAAACTCGAATTTCCATTCACTTTAGAGCCAAACTCGAACCCCCAATAGGGTAAACTCGAAAACCCATTCGAGTTTATGGTTAGATTCGAACCCCAGTTCGAATTTGATGGTCAACTCGAGATTAACATGCTAAACTCGAATCTAGTACCAAAATCGAGTTTGTTCTTGCAATTCGACTGTGTTCTTAATATTTTCGAGTTTGTTCATCATTATAACTTAAATCCTTCATTCCAAGGCCTAAAAATCACTGATATATCATGTATGATGCCTAGATTCCATTCTATTACACATATACTATCATATTCTTGCAAGATTTCAAGCAAAACTAACTCCATTCATACAATAATTGATAAACTCGAATTTAAGCTTTCAAAAACCAAAATAATAAACTTAAAAGGGTCGATTCTTACCTCAATCCGTACGAAATCAAGAATCCAACCGTAGATTGTTGTAGTACTCCTCGAGATCTTTCCGTTGACGTATAAATCTCGATAATCGGCCGGTCGGTTTGTGAAATATTGTAGAGAGAAGTAGAGAGAATTCTAGAGAGAGAAAGTGTAGAGAGAGAGTGTGTCCATAGAAAATGAAAGGCTTTAGCCTTTTATTCCCATTTTCATCATTTTGCTCATTTCACCCCTCAACTTAACCAGTTCCATATAATACTGATTTATTCTTAAATTTATCATTAATTACTTATTAAATTCATAATATTCCTTAATAATAATTTTAAATTCTCAAACTTCGTAACTTCTTAAAATAGCAACAAACTTTCTAAATATCCCAAATACATAATAATTGTTCATAATTCAACTTAATTTATAAATTTTCCACTTAAATAGCTCCGAATTACAGTAATTGAATTCGAGGATGTTACACCCATGGACCGGAACAAGGTCTAAGTTAAGCATCCACTAATGATACTCAAGCTTCTAATACCATGCTGTAACACCCCTCCCGATCCCAGAAATGCCACGTCAACCCAATATCATAAGTGGCAGTAACGCACAGAATCTATAACACACATGTCATAGGATAATGCAGATTATGGCTAATTTAAAACTTTATTCACAAAGGTTAAACACATTTCAGTACATTCGCAACCCAATTAAACTAAACATACAACACTGACTATCAGATACATAACTGATACCGCGTTCCCAAAACCACTATCCCATACAATATTAGACATTACACGAACAAACAACAGATCTTCAAGTCAGCCCCGAACCTATCTCTGGGGCTGCTGAGGTCCCTTCTGATTCCCTGAACATGTCATACTCGAAGACATGAGCTATAAAGCCCGTGAGCACACGAGGGTTTGACACTGCACATAAGCACATAACACATAGCATACACAATCCCAGTCCTTGTCCATGTCCCGGTTACCCAGCACGCATCTCAGGTATAAAGGCACAAGTATGAGATCTGAATGTACCCACAATCCCAGCGGGGACCCTTCCCCGGCCGACACACCGCACACAACAATGGTCAGCGATACACTGTAGCACGGAAGCCACCCGGCTACAGGCCCTGCCGTATATATATGCCCCAAGGACTGTTAGGGACAGTCAACCCACGCGATCCCTTTCGCTACTCACCGTCCGTATGGGACTCATCACGGACCCCCGGAATCGATCTCATATATCATACATAATATGTATAAGGAAATAGAATATACCTGAGGTTCAGGTCCCTGTCTCATATATATAACACGCACAAGTATAGCTACACAGCTACAAACACAAAAGATGGCGCGCGTTTGTAAAAGAACTCGAGTACTCACCTGACTGATTTCCCGAACTCTGAACTCCCTGATCAAACCCGGCTCGCTGTCCGCTAGTCCCTGTAACAAACGGAGATCCCAATAGTTAATTACAGTCCAAGCAAGCACATACCACGTATCACAATAATCCGAACGCGATTCGAACCCGACAACCACATGGAACCGAAACCCGATCGATACCCGAAACGCAAACCAAACCCGACTCAAAGTAACCCCAACGAGACCCCAAACTCAGATAAAACCCAGCCCGAACAATCCCGAAGGAACCCGAAACAAATTCAGCCCAAAACCCTTTCTTAAGACCCAACCGGAATTCCCCAGCAGGCTGCGGCTCGCACCGCTACACCCCTGGTGGTCGCGCCGCGACACCGCGAAAATCCCCATTCCTGCTCTGCAATTTCAGCTCTGCCCATGAGTCACAGCTCCTTTTTACACTCGATTTCAACCTCAAAACACACAAATAATCACCAGATAACATTCCCTTAGAGCTTGGGAACCATATTACACAACCTCACAACAACTAATTCAAATTCAAACCACTAGATAGAAACACCCTTACCTTGAGGTTGAAAGTATGAAGAAGATGATGGAACTCAATCCAAGCTCCAGCAATCAATCTTGATCACAAAGGTCTCCTTGCTGCTGGAATTTCTCAAACTCACACACTACACCTTTTTAGGGTTCTCAAGAATGGATAAGGAAGAAAGGAGATAAACATATATGTACTACGTCTCTTATTTAACCGGTCCCGAACCCGATATCACATTTTCAATATTTATGCCCATTTAACCCATTTAATCCTGTGATCCCCAAAACATAATTCATCCGCTAAAATTATAACCCGATGACACGCAAACCCAATCCTGACACGTATCAATCCACGACACGGGATATAAATTGGACAAACCCAATATTAATAAGATAATTATCCCCTAAAATAATTACACGTACCAGGTCCAAAAGACGGATGTTACAGTATTCATATTTTTTGTTTAGCGGTTTAATATTTTTAATTTTTGTGATTATTTAAATCTTGTAACGGAAAAGAATGTGTGATCATCATTTTGTGTGGAAAATTAACAATCTTCATGTTCGTGTTTGTATTTTAGTTTGGTGGTTTTCGACAAAACATTGAGGAATACTAAATTGGTGAAAGAGTCATATGTTCTTACTGTTGAACGCTTTTACAGAAGGTGACCTAAAAACTAAACTTCGTAAAACTCTGAAAGTGATGAGGTGATTTATATTTACTTATATTATTTTTAAGTGAACACATACAATTAACTCACATTTTTATACCTAATTTATCAATTATTAGACGAAGTGATATTTATTTTAAATTGATTTTGTTTAACTATCATGGAATTTAGATTTTGTTAATTAGAATAAATACTGTAAATTTTAGTTTCTGTTGCGTTAAATTTTATAGTTACTTGAGAAATTAAGGTTGATAAATTGTCCATAAGACTATGAAGTGAATAAAAATAAGATTTGTTTTGTCAAAATAGGCGAATGAAATGCTTATAATATTCCTTCATCAATTTGATAAATGTTTTTAAAACCCATCAAAGTGATGATTATCTGTGAATGAGATGTTAACAATATATTATCAATAAAACACATGTCCAATCACTTAATTGTGGTCGGTCGTTATGTGCCAACCATAGTCTTTATGTCACACTCTCTAGAGTGACAAATTGTTAATAACTCAAAATTCTCATTCTTGAAGATAACGATAGTCAAACTATACACATAAAATATTATTTTTAAAAAGACTTATAATATCATTTGTTTATATATATCAATGATTCAATGTACTCCTAAACCAATAATCTATGAAAAATTTTTATTGTCTTATAATTTACTTTTAACTTCTTATTTTTAGAACTATTAATTTCATATATTTGTTTTGTATTATCATAACACCAAGATAGAACGTCGTAAGTTTAAAAGGTTTATGTTATTTCTACCTCATTCTATGGAGTAGATTTGACGTTTATTAAGTTGTAACATGCATAATCATTATTTAACATATTAAAAAAACAAAGTCATGTGAGTGTGAGATCATAAGGTGAGGTTCAAATAGCACATAGAAGGGAGTTCAAATTGTCAAGACCGTTTAAAAGCACAACAAAGACTTTTTAAATTTTAAATTTCTTACAAGTATCATTTTGAGTTTGTTAATGACATGTAACATTTTGCCTTCATTGATATCATGACACATTTTGTTCAATCTTATTGTTGTTGATTATGCATTCTAATAGTTACATAAACACATGTATATGTTAATTTAAATGAATATCTGTTGTATTGTTTGTTTTTAAAAACACTTCATATATTAAATTCATTCTAGATTAACATCATTCTAATAGTTACATAAACACATATACATGAGTTGAGATATTAAATTCAATATCACCAAAATTAAGTACATTGGATAAATTCATAAACTAAAATTCTCAACTACAAATGGCCAGGGGCGGATGTAGTATGGATTTAGGGGTGTCACTCGACACCGATAAAATTTTAAAATACTGAGTTACGTATGTATCAAAAATTCGAGTGACACCTAGGATTTTTTTTGAGTGACACCTACGAAAAATTTATGAAAGTATCATCTAAATATCTAATGTATATTTGTTGATTTCGTTACCCAAACTTATTAAAATATTACTGAGTTTAATCCTAAAAACTCAAAAGAAAAAACAGAAACCCGATAGAAATAAAAATGATAAGAGACAATATTCAAGAACCAGCCCAAAAGATTAAAAAAAACCGTAAAAAAAACTAGTCTAAACCTTGTTGAATACACCGGTCCAATTGGTTGAAAAAAACCCTAATTAATATCATCGCTTCTCATCGGTTATGGAGGTACTTAAATATGTTGAAAACCCCCTGACCGTCTTTTTGGCACTTTGATGCATCAAAGTTATTAAGGTTGGCAGAGATGTATCCGAATAATTTTATTTTTGAGGAGAATGTTAATCTTGTGCATCAACTTGAATACTATATTGAGAATGTGAAAGACGATCCAATATTTTCTAATTTGAATGGAGTCCCGAGCTTGCTAAATTAATGGTGGAAACTAGGAACATCTTTCGTATCATTTTGTTTATCAATTGTTGAAGCTAATATGTGCTTTGTCGGTCGCAACTGCAACGGTTGAAAATTAGTATTGTACGATGTACTGTTTTAATTATAAATTAAATTAACTCTAAAAAAGTGACACCGATAACAAAATATCCTGGATCCGCCCCTGCAAATGGCCTTCATTTTTTTTTTGAATTAAAAGTGTGTATAAGTTTCGAATGCACATTACACATTTGTTACTTTCTCATGTAATAAATAAGAAAACTAATGAGTTTAATTTATTTTAAGTTTTTAACAACTAATATATTAGTTAGTTGTTTTTATAAAAGTTGAGTCTATTATATATAAGTTGATTAGTTCCATACAATAAATATGAGTATTATTCATTTAATTTAATTTTGATAAAAAATTAATATATAACATTAGTAAACATTTTGTTAAGTTTTGTGAAATATCTAAAAATAATTAGTCCATCCAGTTTTAATTAAATATCTACAACAATTATCATATTTACACTATATATATTTATATATTTACTACATTATATATAATTACAACTTATAATATGATACAACATATTAATGCTAAATTCTTGAATTTGAAAAAGTTCAAGTAACAAAGCTTGATATACAAGTCATAACAACATATAAATATCATTATAATAATTATTTTATTAGTCATTTTATCTATTTCATAAAGTAGTTAGCTAATTATAAGGTAATTTATTCATTCAATTATATAAATAAAATGCTTAATTATAATAACAATATTATTATTATTATTAACTAATTTAATTTATCACTAATTCTATAATTATTTAGATTAAATAAGAGGGTCAATCAATAACATATTTTCTCTTCAATTGCTTCAATTAAATTTTATTCATAAGTTATGTGTCTCTTGAATTGTTTCTCATTCAATTACTCAATCAATTTATTATGTTGTTATTATAAATAACATAGTACATTCATTCCTAAAACATATAGTGCTTAAATTCTTATATTTGTTGTAGTTCTTAGCATAAATGAATGATAAAGAAATACGAGAGTAGAACAAGCATCACCATGGCGGTGTTTGATATCGTCCAATGTATTCGCACAAGAGAATTCGTCCAACATTTTCTTGCTTAGGGGGTATATATTTGTTTCAACTTCACATGTTTTTCATCAATTACACACTTTTATATATGTATGTGTTGTTTTTTAAAAGAAGATTTTTATGACACAATTTTTATATTTTTAGGATGATGAAGGAAGGAACACAATGAACATGTCGGTAGTTAAAAATTCACTTCCAATGTATTTACTATTTATGATTTTTATTTTCGTAAATGTTTCTTTTAGATCAATTATGCACTTCCATAGATGCATTTGTTTGTATTTTAATAATTTTAAAAATAATGTATATGACAATCGTAAAAATATCATATTTATTTCTATGTCTCTTACATGGTTTTGTTAGACGTGGTTGTCACTAACTCACTATACATTAATCAAAATTACATATGATATATATGATTAATGGTTCATTATTAACAAATTATATTTCAAAAGTTCTAATTGTTTAAAAATATTCATTTAAAATGTTTTGTATACAAAATCAAAGATAAAATGTTTTCTTATTTTACTAAAATATTTCTAATTTACTATATACATAAAATAAAAAGTATATAATTTACTACTACAGTTTTTTAAAAGTTTTAGAGTATATTAAGATTTTATACTTATTATTGACTTAATTGTATACATGTTACAAAATAATAAAAATTTGTGTCTAACATTAATAGTTATTATTTTATTTTAAAAAAATTGTAAACTAAATTAAGTTAATAACTATAAATAATGATAAGTTAAAATAAATCAATAATCAAGATATTTGAAAAAAATTCAACTAATAAAATTGATGCACAAGTCATAGACAAATAAATAATTAAGTATCATAAGAACTCTTTTGTTAATCTTTTCATTCGAATATCATTGATCATTTTATTTATAATTTATTTATTCTATTTTTGTAAATATAATAGTTATATATATATTTAAAATGTTAATGCTTTTGAGAATATTATTATTATTATTTTGCTTGTTGTTGCCAACTATATTATATTTTATTATTATGATAGAATAAATGCTAAAATTAAATTATCATCATTATCATTATATAGATTAATTTAGTAGGATCAATCAATAAGTTTATATGTCTCTTCAACTGTATTATATTAAATTTTATTCATAACATTTTTGTCTCTTTAATTACATCTCATTTTCACAATGAATTAATTAGTTAACTATAAATAGTACACTACCATTTTTGCCAGAACCTATTGTTTTTCATATTTCCTTCTATATTACATTTTTAACGAGTTGCAAATGTACATGAATGAATATCGTGATTTTTAATATTTTTTCAGTAATTATAATATTAACGTCATATTTCTGTATCTAAACCATTTTGTCCATCATTTATTTTTTTGGGATATGATTTTGATCGTGTTAGTTAAAACTAAAAACATACAATAATATCTATTAATTAGCCAAAAAATAAATTTAACATGCACATATATCTAATGATTAAGGTATGAACACTAATTAGATAATATTTCTTATAACAATATTTACACATGTATCATAACCAAGTTAATAAACTTAAATATTAACTTATGTTATAAAAGATTATTTGTTTCTAATTATAACTTATTCCCTTTTATTTCAAACTTACAAAGTGAACATTTTTTATATCTCCTCAAACAAATAGTCATAAAAAACCTAAACAAATTTTTATTAACGATGGTTTTTTTAAGATTAAAGTATTTGTATTTTTATAACTTGGTCTTGCTAGATTGCTACAGAAAAATTTGAAATCAATTAAGTCTATACCTCACAACATTTTATCCTTTGTAAATTCCTCAATCTAGAGTTTATATAGTAGTGATCATTATAATGACACGTTTTTAATAATTACATAGGATTTAAATAACAAAATTGATAGCCCAGTGCATCGCACATACCGTCATAACTAGAGTTTATATAGTAGTGGTCATTATAAAGACGCGTTTCTAATAATTACATAGGATTTAAATAACAAAAGAAATGGTGCATCGCACTGGCCGTCATGACTAGTATTATTCAAAAATGGTAGTTGGTCGCTTTCAATTTCTTTAAGAGTTAATTGCATAGATGGTCCTTTAACTAACCCCAAATTGCAACTTTGATCCTTTTTTCAAAAAATTTGCAATGTCAGTGTTTTAACTACCAAAAAGTTGCAAGGATTGTCGTTTATAACAGAATCCGTTAAAGTGTGGGGTTAAGTCAAGGGCAATTTGGTCTTTTTAAGAACAAATGACCTTTTTTGCAAATATTTATTAATATTTGCATTATTATTATTATTATTATTATTATTATTATTATTATTATTATTATTATTATTATTATTATTATTATTATTATTTGTGGGTGTCGGAATTTGGGTGAAGTGTTGCGAAGGATTCGTGAAGGCGCTGCCGCTCGGCCTCTCCTCCAGTTGCTCGGCTTCCGTTTCTCTAACGAGTCAAAATTTCAGTAAGAAATAAAAACCCTAACTTGTTAATATGATGAATTCCAGATCCGGTGATTTGGGTATCGACTTTGAATTTGGGTTTTGGTTTCGCCTTCATTATATGATTTTCGTTCCAGATCTAAGTTAGACTGTGTTCGATTTTGAACGTATGGCTGGAGTGGGTTTTTATATGCTTTTGGTTTTTGTTGGTGTTCGATCTGGATTTATCCATTTGTGTTATTATATGTTCGCTTTAAAACCCACCAGAGAAATTGCCGGAGAAGACGACCCCACCGGAGGAATGGCCAGAGAAGATGATCGGAACACCGAATAATTCAAGCTGATGAGAATAATAATAATAATAATAATAATAATAATAATAATAATAATAATAATAATAATAATAATTTACAAAAAAGGTCCTTTGTCCTTAAAAAGACCAAATTGCCCTTGACTTAACCCCACATTTTAACGATTCTGTTAGAAATGACAATGCTTGCAACTTTTTGATAGTTAAAACACTCAAATTACAACTTTTTTGAAATGACCAAAATTACAATTTGAGGTTAGTTAAAGAATCATCTCTGCAATTAACTCTTTCTTTGACTAACACGTCTACTTGTGACTTGTTCTATGGAATTTTTTTTAAATAAAAGCATTTTATTTGGTTTATAAATAAATAAATGGCCAATGTCCCATTGGTGATTCAAAATTTTCATCTCACTTTTCAATGAAAATGAAAACTTGTTTACTTAACAACAATTTCATAAATTTTCATTTCACTTTTTAAAATACCACTTTTCATATTCTCTCTCTTACTTTTTCAATTACCTACCCTATATTTTTTATAATACTCTCTTTCTCTCTCTTACTTTTCTATTACCTAACCTATTTTTCTTATTTTATAATCACCCATCTTATTTTTCTTAAAACAGAAACTTCATCATCTAACAAGTTTTCACTTTTCATAGAAACCTTTGTTTTTTTCTAAAAATTATAACTTGAAAACTGAAATTGAAAACCAACTAGTTTTCGTGAACTAAACGCAACCTTAAATTTTAAACAAGTCCATCTTTAATTCTTTATTGTTTTCTAAAGTGAGTATAGAAATGGTCTGTTTGATCAGTATGGAAAATGGAAATGATGATAAAAAGTGTTATATAAAAATTTTGTTTGGTAAAACTTTTTCGATTCGAATGAAGTACGAAACTTTGAGAATGTAAACAAGAATTGACACACTCACGAGATGACGAAATTTTTTGATGAAAAACCTTTTAAAATGAGAGAGTTTGGGTGAAAAACCTCTAAAATGAGAGAGTAAGAAGCACAAGACTAATTTGGCCGTTTAGTCCAATACCATTAATAAGAAAGCAAAACAAAGTTTTCTATATATTAAAGGCATACAAAATCATCATACAATTGAAAATAAAGCAGATCAACATGAAAGCCATTCAGAGACAAATACAGTGGAGAAAATATAGCCTGATCCGGCCACGCAAATTTGACCTTTAGACATCAAAAATCCATCTCTACTGTTCAATCTTCAAAAAACAAGTTGTTTGTGAAGTTGTGTTGAATAACGTAAAATAGCAATGTTTTTGTTCTCTCTTTTTCCTTTATGCTTTTGGCTCCCCCAATAAAAGACCTAAAAGGCTTTTATTGGGCATAAAAAACATTGTGCTTTTTCATGAGTCGAAACAAGAAAAACCCAACAACAGAAACAAAATTTTACCACACATACATAGGACTAGTACATACCCTTGATATCTCGCTTTACTCTCCCTTTCTATATATACAAATGATTAGCAAACAATTTACATTTTATAAATTAAAATGTTATAGTTAAATTACTATCTGTTCATCACATTTTTATAATTAATTTTGTTATTCTTGTATAAACATTTAAAAAACCATTATTCAATTTAGTGTTTTAACTAAGAGACGAATCTATATTCCTTTTATTCAAACTAGTTTATAAACTCATGTATAACATGGGTATACTTTTAAAAATTTAATTTCATTAATCTTGTAGAATAATTTTTAAATATATTTTATCAAATTTATAATATCTATTTATATAATACAATAAATATAAATATAAATATATAAAAAGAAAATTTATCATTCAAATTCAAATTTGAGTTTTATATTAGATAAGATTTAGGTTTGATCAGATTTTATTTAAATTATTTATTATAGATAGATTGGAAAAAACAAATTTTAGAAAGCAAATTAATAGGAAATTGTTAGGTACACGTGACAATCTCATGTTAAACCAATTGGCAATCTATCGAGATGTCATATGACATCTAGTTATTCATATAATAGAATAGATAGATTCTCCTTCATCGTCATTCTATCGTGAAGAGTACGCCATACTATTTAAAATATTTCAACTTCCCTGAAACCAAGTTAAACAAATGACTAAGGCAATCATAATATTGGAACACTATATATTACCCATGTACCACACGGAATCGTAGATAATTTGTTTTTTCAAAACTATATATATATATATATATATATATATATATATATATATATATATATATATATATATATATATATATATATATATATATATAGGGAAGGGTTCTTTTAAGACCATAAATATTGTGAGAACTTAGGAACCTTTTATGGCCTTTGGATTAATGATAATCAATGGTTGATATATTGGATGTCAATTTTGTAATTATTTTGAACTTTGATGGTGGAGAATCTTGAAAATGTGTGAAAAATCTATATTTGAAAGAAAAAAAGCTGTTTTTTCTCTTTCTCTCTCTCTTACTTTTTTTCACTTTCATTTTATTTTTCTTTCATTATAATTGATTTTTAAAGTAAAAAAACGTTTTTTATAAAAAAAATTTATTTTTTCTATATAGAATTCTATTTAATTGCTAAAAAATAACGTATTTTATATAGAAATATTATATGTCTATATGAAATATTTTTTTTCTATATAGAATATGTTAACGAATATATGAAATGTACAATCTACGTAGAATGTCATGCATTCTACGTTGAATGACATGCAATCTACGTAGAATGTTGTGTAGAATGTCAAATATCATATATTCTACGTAGAAAACCTGATAAAATATATCAAAAACACATTGAAACAAAAAAAAAGATTTCATTTAGACATTTTATCAAACACTTGGTATGCAACTGATACAAAATATACCAAAAAGACATTGAATAGTAATGTTAATCTACATAAAAAGATATATAATTGTATAAAAAACATAAAAATATATAGAGTATCGACGAACATATTATATGTACAATCTACGTAGAATGTGACATTCTACGTAGAATGACATTTAATCTACGTAGAATGACATTCAATCTACGTAGAATGACCTGCAATCTATGTAGAATAACATTCAATCTACGTAGAATGGTATGCAATATACGTAGAATTACATGCAATCTACGTAGAATGTCAATTATCATATATATTACGTAGATTACATGATAAAATATACCAAAACCACATTGAATAGTAATGTTAATCTACATAAAAAGATATAGAAATGTATAAAAAAACATAAAAATATATTAAATATATAAGAAAATAACATTTTACATAGATTATGTGTGATTTTTTACAAGTAGCATTATATTATATTCTATTTGTATTATCATGTAATCTACGTAGATTGTCATGTAATCAACATAGATTATCATGTAAAACATCTAATAACTATTACATTCATTATAAATCTAATATCTTACAAATAATTTTAATTATAAAACATGGAAAATGAATTTGTCCAATCTACGTAGATTGTACATAGAATATGTTCGTCGATACTCTACATAGAATGTCACGCAATCTACGTAGAATGACATTCAATCTACGTAGAATGACATGCAATATACGTAGAATGACATGCAATCTACGTAGAGTATCGACGAACATATTCTATGTACAATCTACGTAGAATATCATGCAATCTATGTAGAATGACATTCAATCTACGTAGAATGACATGCAATCTACATAGAATGTCATTCAATCTACGTAGAATGTCATTCAATCTACGTAGAATGTCATGTAGAATGTCAAGTATTATATATTCTACATAGATTACATGATAAAATATACCCAAAACACATTGAATGTTAATGTACATCTACATAAAAAGATATAGAAATGTATAAGAAACATAAAATTTATAAGAAATATATAATAAACATAACATTTTACATAGATTATGTGTGATTTTTACAAGTAGTCTTGTATTATATATTCTATGTAGATTATCATGTAATCTACGTAGATTATCATGTAAAACATCTAATAACTATTACATTCATATGTATCTAATATCTTACAAATAATTTTCATTATAAAACATTGAAAATGAATCTGTCATATTCTATGTTGAGTATCGACGAACATATTTTATGTACAATATACGTAGAATGTCATGCAATCTACGTAGAATGACATGCAATCTACGTAGATTGACATGCAATCTACGTAGAATGACATTCAATCTACGTAGAATGTCATGCAATCTACGTAGAATGTCATGCAATCTAGGTAGAATGTCGTGTAAAATGTCAAATATCATATCTTCTACATCGATTACATGATAAAATATATCAAAAACACATTGAAACAAAAAAAAAAAGATTTCATTTAAACATTTTATCAAACACTTGGTATGCAACTAATATAAAATATACCACAAATACATAGAATAAAACTGTTAATCTACGTAGAATAACATGCAATCTACGTAGAATGACATTCAATCTACGTAGAATGACATTCAATCTAAATAGAATGACATGCAATCTACGTAGAGTATCGACGAACATATTCTATGTACAATCTACGTAGAATGTCATGTAATCTACGTAGAATGATATTCAATCTACGTAGAATGACATTTAATCTACGTAGAATGACATTCAATCTACGTAGAATGATATACAATCTACGTAGAATGTCATGCAATCTATGTAGAATGTCGTGTAGAATGTCAAGTATCATATATTCTACGTAGATTAAATGATAAAATACACCAAAAACACATTGAAACAAAAAAATAAGATTTCATTTAGACATTTTATCGAACACTTGGTATGCAACTGATATAAAATATAGCAAAAACACAATGAATAGTAATGGTAATCTACAAAAAAGATATAGATTTGTATAATAAACATAAAAATATATGAAATATATAAGAAAAATAACATTCTACATAGATTATGAATAGGTATTGTTAATCTACATAAAAAAATATAGAATTATATAACATTCTATATAGACATATAATAATTCTATATAGAATACATTAATTTCTTAGCAAATTAAATAATTTTTTATATAGAAAAAAATTTATTTTTTTTTATAAAAAATGCTTTTTTAATATTAAAATCAATTCTAATAAAAGACTAAGAAAATGAAAATGAAAAAAAAGTAAGAGAGAGAAAGTGAAAAAGAGATGCATATAATAAAAAAGGTGGAGAGAGAAAGATAATATTTTTTATTCCAATAATACCATTTTGATCCAAGGGCTCTAAAGGTTCCTAGGTTCTCACCATCTTTTAATTTCTTAAAAGAACCTCTCCATATATATATATATATATATATATATATATATATATATATATATATATATATATATATATATATATATATATATATATGTAGGGAGAATTTCATATATACCCCTCCAAAACTTCATAATATCATATATATACCCAACCTAAAATTTTAATATCATATATATCCCTCTTAAAGATCATAATATCATACATACCCAATTTTAATTATTAATATCACATATATCCCTCTTAAACATCACTAATATCATATATACCCAAATTCATTAATTTAATTATTTTTAAAACATTAAAAGCTTATAATTAATATTTCTTATTAATTAATGACCATTATACCCTTACTCATTTCTTCTTTCAACTACTAAACTTCAAAATATCATATTTATCCTACTTAAATTAAAATATCATATCACTTTTAATAATTTTATATTATTTATTTTTGTAAACATTACTAAATAAAATTTTCAAACTAAAACAAATTAACATTAAAAAAAAAAAATTGTATCATGTTATTGCTCGTTTTTTATCAAATCGTATCGTCTTATTGTATTTTCCTATTTGTTTTCTTTCTACAGTAATCTATATACAATTAACTGATTACATATTATGTTCTTTTAACAATTATTTAAATTAAGATAATGGGGGCAAAAAAGTTACTTTAGCTTGAAACTATACAAGTATTATGAAACGTCCCAAATGGAAAACATTGCAATTTTCATGGGTATGAGAAATTATAAATGTGAACGCTTATTATGGAACAGAGCAAGTAAACGATTTATGGATTTACATTTGTAACTTACAATGATGATTAGGACCAACGAATATAAAACATTATGCAAATGCCATATAGACGTAAAGTACATAACCACTCTATATATTCCACCAAAAAACCATGTTTTCAAGATATACAAAGTGGTAATCTGATTTTATTTTTAGTACTGATTCATTTTTTTGGGATACCATGTTCGTATAGTCAGCAGAATGGGTTGATTTTACACAGCATCACGAACATTTATCATCTTCTCCTTCCGATCTGTATACATTTTGAAACACCATGTTATCAATGAAACTAATTGTTGAAAGAACATAATATGTAATCAGTTAATTGTATATAGATTACTGTAGAAAGAAAACAAATAAGAAAATACAATAAGACGATACGATTTGATAAAAACGAGCAAAAACATGATCCAATTTTTTTTATATTTTTTTAATGTTAATTTGTTTTAGTTTGAAGAATTTATTTAGTAAAGTTTACAAAAATAAATTATATAAAATTATTAAAAGTGATATGATATTTTAATTTAAGTTGGATAAATATGATATTTGGAAGTTTAGTAGTTGAAACAAGAAATGAGTAAGGGTATAATGGTCATTAATTAATAAGAAATATTAATTATGAGCTTTAAATGTTTTAAAAATAATTAAATTAATGAATTTCGGTATATATGATATTAATGATGTTTAAGAGGGATATATGTGATATTAATAATTAAAATTGGGTATATATGATATTATGATGTTTATGAGGGATATATATGATATTAAAATTTTAGGTTGGGTATATATGATATTATGAAGTTTTGGAGGGATATATATGAAATTCTCCCATATATATATATATATATGAAAAATTATTACAGAAACTACAAATAAAATAGCAATATTATATTGTTAAAGTGATTATAGAAAATATATAAAAATTGGTTAAATGTAAAATACATAACTAAAAACTAAATAATAACCAAAAAAGGAAAAAAAATTTTTATAGAAGCTAAGAAGTTTGGATAAGAAGCCAACAAACGATGTGAGTTATAGACTCAAATTTAAATTTGAAATCTAAAATAATAAGAGTTATAGACTCAAATTTAAATTTAAAATTCAAAATAATAGGAGGATATTTTATTTCTAAATTAATTTAATTAATGCAAATTATTATTTTAATATAGAAATTATAGATTATACACGTGTCGTATCCACGTTATACAATGGGCATTCTAATTAGGTGCCAAGTGACATCTATTTACTCTTTTAATAGAATAGATAGATTTCAGTTTTGTATGAAGCGTATGAAGAAAATGTTTGATTTATTTTTTTGTAAACTAACACGGCCAAGAATAAACATATTTAACTCATACAGATCAGTATCTCGAGATTTCCTTAGTTCATTACATGAATTCAACCAACTCATGCCCATATTTAAAAGAATGTCTATCTTTGGTTCCAAAGATTATCATTTCGAATCAATCAATAATTTCAAAGAGAAAGTTTTTGAAACTTTCAAATCTAGGGTTATTATCGAAAAAACCATCCGAACTTTTATGATTTTTTTTTTTGGTTTAACCATACAATATTTTCCAACCGATCAAATCATTAAAATTTTATTTTCTATTAGTTTAATCAATATACTTTCAATTTATTGGTTTGACCATTCATTTTTGACCGGTAACCTGTTTGACCGGTCAATTATTGCTATGAATTAGAGTTATTATCAGAAAACCATTCGAACTTTCATAACTTTTTTATTTAACCACTCTATTAGTTTTTCGTAATCTAATCTCTAATTTAATTGATGTTCATATTTTTGTAATTTCTATTATTATATTGTTCATAACATCAAATGATTAAAATAAACATTAATTTAAAAAAAAACTGTTTCTTTTTTTCATCATCATATTGTTTTTATTACCAACGATGCTTCATTTATCTCTTCTGCTTCTTTATTATCATCTTCTTCTACTTTATCAGTTATTCATTATCATTGTGTTAATCTAAAAAAATATTAATCATTTTGATTCTCTAACGTTGTGTAGTGTTCATCAAATTTGTTGACAATTTTGTTAACTGATTATAGTTTCAAATAAGATTCCTATCAAGTAATGTTTAAATTTGTATTTTTTTTATTCAATTATCACCTGTTGAAATCCATTTGATTTGATTCTTATTTATTTTTCTTGTCCTTTGTTAGGGTTTGAATGTTTTAAAGGCGTAAAATATAAATTTTATAAATTAATTAGTAATCACTAATGATAGTAATAATATAATTAAATAAATTTTTAAAAAATAAATAAAAATAGAAAAATAAAAACTAAAATTTTATTATAAAATTTCATAAGCAATTTTGAAACTTAAATTGAGTTTATTTTTAGTGTTTATAAAATCTTGAAAAAACTTAAAAATAAAAATGAATTGATTTTAATTTGATATATTACTGTTATTGTTATTGATAAAAAAAATATAAAAAGATATGTTTGATTTCATTGAATGATCGGTTCTCCGAGTTTTAATTTTTAATTTAAGAGGATGGTGGTCAAACCAAAAAAATCTTGGAAGTTCGAGTGGTTTTTTCAATGATAAAAAACGTCACATAATTGACACGTCACCAAATCACCTGTGACAGGTAAAATGGTCAAACCAATAAAAAATGAAAATGTGTGTTTTGATCGGTTGGAAAAAAATTGAGTGGTTAAACCGAAAAAATCATAAAAGTTCGGATGATTTTTTCGATCATAACCCTATTTGCTAGGTTGAATGTCACTTCGAAAGCAAATAAGGATTATTGGTGAAATTATTAGAAGGAATAAAAGTGAAGTGAAACTCAGATAAAAAAAAACACATGCGGACCGTTAATTTTGTAATTTAGTCCAAAATAAGTAAAGTAAAAACTTTTAGACTAAATTACATAAATGGTCCCTGTGGTTTATATGAAATTACGGTTTTCGTCCCTGAAAGAATTTTATTACACCAGCAGTCCCTAAAATCGAAAAGTTGTAACATTTTGGTCCCTGAAACTAACGACCGTTAAATTGAGCCGTTAGTTTTAGGGGCATTTTTGTCTTTTTGATTTTCAAGGACCATTTATGTAATTTCAAACTTTCAGGGACCATTTATGACATTTTCATACTTTTCATATATATTTATGATTTCTTTCTTTTTTATAATTTAATTATCCAAATATAACATTTTATTTTTTATTTCTTTTGTTTTAACCATTAATTTTTATTTGTATGTTTATTGTTATTATTAATGTTATTTTTTTATATTACTATAATTATTTATTTAAGATTATTATATATAATTCTGGTTCATTTTTTTCAATTAGTTTTTCATTTAAGAAAGTTAAAAATAAAAACTAGTTGTAGTTTTTTCGTTCGGAAAATCTAAAATCGAAATGATTTATTTCTTTTCTTCATTCAAAAAATTTCAAAATAACAAAACGTGTTGAAGCTTTTTTCGTTTGGAAAAAAATATAATAAAGTTGTTTCGAAGTTTTTTCATTGCAAATACTTAATAAAATTTTTTAATTCTAAATGGTTTGAAAAAAGTAAGAATTGGAATGGTTCGTTGCTTTTTAGTTATTAAATTCCAAATGGTTTGTTGTTTTTATTGAAAATTTTGAAATTTTTTTGATTTTTTATCTACGTTTAATTAAAAATCAGAATGGTTCTTTTGTTTGAAAAAAAAAATCAAAAATCATAATGGTTTACCGTTTTCTATCAAAAAAATTAAAATCAAAATGGTTCGTCATTTTTTTTGATAAAATAATTTTAATACAAGATGGTTATCGTTGTTTAAAAAATCAAAAATTATAAGGGTTCATCATTTTTTTTAATCAAAAAAATTATCGATATGGTTCATCGTTTATTTGATCCAAAAAACAATATTGGAGTGGTTCGTAAATTTTTTTATCGTTGTTTAATCAAAAAACGATGAACCATTATAATGAACCATTTCGATTTTAATTTTTTTGATTAAAAAACGATGAATCATTCCAATTCTTGATTTTTTCAAACCATTTAGAATTAATAAAATTTATTAATTATTTGCAATGAAGAAAATACAAAGCATTTTGATTATATTCTTTTACCAAACGAAAAAAGCTTCAACACGTTGTTATTTTGAATTTTTTTTAATGGAGAAAATAAATAAATCATTTCGATTTTAGATTTTCCAAACGAAAAAACTACAACTAGTTTTTATTTTTATTTTTCTTAATTGAAAAAACCAATAGAGAAATATTTGGATCTCAATAAATAATTGAAAAAAAGAACCAGGTATATCATATAATAATCTTAAAAAAATAATTATAGTAATGTATAAAACAAAAATAACATTAATAATAACAATAAACATACAAATGAAAATTAATGATTAAAACAAAAGGAATAAAAAATAAAATGTAATATTTGGATGATTAAATTATAAAAAAGAATGAAATGATAAATATATATATGAAAAGTATGAAAATTTCATAAATGGTCCCTGAAAGTTTGAAAATTACATAAATGGTCCTTGAAAGTCAAAAAGACAAAAATGCCCCTGAAACTAACGGTTTAAATTAACGGCTGTTAGTTTCAGGGACCAAAATGTTACAACTTTTCGATTTTAGGGACTGCTGGTGTAATAAAATTCTTTCAGGGACAAAAACCGTAATTTCATATAAACCACATGGACCATTTATGTAATTTAGTCAAACTTTTATTTGAAGCATCTCTCTGAAGTATACACATAACACATTGCAACTTGCAAGATCAAGCCAATGGACGAGACGTACAAGTGATCTTTCCATTATCTAGGCTTAAATCTATTTTAATTAATGCCAAATCATATAATTATAAATTTCATGGGCAGACCTATGTCTGGTGGAGGAGCCCGTAGCCCGTACAACGGATCCTTCCCCGATAATCTCATTACATAGTGTAATTGTTTTTGAAATTTTACATGTGCAACAGGCGAAAATTTAATTATGCAACTTATATTATTAAAAAAATAAAAAATCCAAGTGTGCAACTTGATTAAAAAAATGTAAACCTCAAATGAAATTTTTTTTTTAATGTTTAATATCTAAGTAACTAAATAAGTAATAAAAATATAACAAATAAAACCAAATACTTTTATCCAAAATTAAAAACCAATGATATTGTTAGCCCAAATTAAAACCAAATCCCAATGACATTTAAGCCTAGAAAGTTTGTATTTATTTAGTTTAATTACTCTTTAATTGTTAATTGTAAATCGTACGTTTTTATAATATCTATCAGATAAATAAAATTTTCAAAATGAGGCTATTGAAAAATGATAGTAATGAATGTCAATTAAATGACTTGAACGAATCTGATAACATCATACAACCACAAACACAATTATAACATTCAAATATTTCAACCCGATTATAATTGACATGCACGATCGCCTTCGGGATCATTTCGGTGGACCACGAATTTTAAATTATTAAGAAAACTAAAGTGAATGTTAGATTATAATTTCTATTTTAAATTATAAATATTTACTAGCTTATTTTATAAATGTAAATTAACATTGGTATTTTGAATAATTATTTTTGTTTTTAAAAAGTTTAATATAAACTTAAGGATATATTATGAAAAAAACCAATGTGTTTTTATTTTTATTTTTATTTTTTGTGTTTTCGTCCCTCCATATTATTTTTTTTTCAGAAAAATCCTTCAAGTCAATTTTTTAGTTTAGTGAAATTTGACTATAAGAACCCGATTTTTCAGTCCTTAAAAACTCAGTCTAACAATTATAACCTGACCCTAATAGACAAATTTCACAAAACTAAAAAAAAATTAAGTTGAAGATTATTTGGAAAAAAAAAACATGGAGAGACTAAAATACAAAAACCGTGAAAACTTGTTGATTTTTTTTTGTAATAAACCCTAAAATTAAATACAAATGTACTTATAAATAAATTTTTCTACTAAAACTAATTATAAAATTTTGTAATGTGTTTCCTTTATAGCAATTCATGAATTAAATAGGAAAGTATTCGAAATAGATTTTTCTTTTATTAATAATAAATAAATTAGTAAATGAAATATTTAATTATCGAAAAAATGCGGGAAAATGAAAGTTTAATGCGATTAGGAAAGCGACATGTGATAAGTCTATAATTTATATGGTTTCTGAGTCATATTATGATCATTTTAAGCACCGATACTTCGTAAAATTCATATTATAACTCCAAGTTTGTATTTCAAGGCCAAGATGATAAAAAGAAGCAATCCGAGAGAATTCAGAGCAAATCGGGCTGAGGGGGCGCAGGCCTGCGCCACCCTGTGCTCCACATAGCGCCCAAACTGTCCAGATTCGTTCCAGCACACACCAGCTAAGCCCTAGCCGCATCCGGGCGCAGGGGGGGCCAGGCGCAGCGCTGGTGCGGCGCCAAAACGCGTTTTTCAACCCTGGAAACCCTAATCTTGATTCCCTATAAATAGGAGTGAAGGGGCAGCTTTGGAGAGGAGTCCCGACGTGTGTGCAAGTGTGTCGAAACTCTGACGGAGTAGATCTACTATACCAGAACGAAGACGGTGGTTCGCAAGCTACCCAATGGCCTAGATCTGTGATTGTGACGAGCATACGATGGGCGGCTAATCCCGTTAGCCGTTAGCGAAGGATCTACGGCTAAGTTTACTTTTCTTTAATTTCTTATGTTTTGATGTATTCGTATTGAGCTAGATCTATTATGTGTATGCAAATGATAAACATGTGGCTATGATTATGATTATGTGTTGCGATTGGTAAAAGCAAGATAGTTTATAGTGGTGTTATTATTCGTGCCGAGTCCATTAGTTTAGGGATTAAGACGAGTATTAATGTTGCATACGCTATGCCGAGAGTTATTGGTTAAAATACATTTGAATAATTTAGTCACGCAATTGATTATGTCTATGTGATCGTTGCATGAAATTATAGTGAGTAATACTTATGCCGTGATGATTCCATGAATGGTTATTCGTTTCTTGATTGTTTATCTTCTTCGTTAGTCATTTCGTTCTTAATTTAAGTTACAAGCAATAGCAAATCATTACTCTAAACAACTCATTCAAATCCACAATCTCGCAATATAAATGCTTTCAATAAACTTAACTTATAAGGCTTATAACCTAATCCTATTTACGACCACACTCCCTGTGGATTCGACCCTTACTTCTCTAACTAATTAGTGGATTTAAGGATTAAATCGGCGGGTCACAACGACGACCCGTCAGAATTTTGGCGCCGTTGCCTGGGAGTGTAACGGTAGTTTAGGTTTAAAGGTAGTTTGTTGCCTTAGTTTTAAGTAATTAGCTTTAAGTTCCTTTCGATTGGTTATTTTTAGTCTTTATTTTATTATTATAATTTTTAAAAATCAAACAAAAAATTTAAAAATTTAAAAAGATAATTGTAGTGCTCTACTTTACCACAAAAAATATTAGTTTAATTAAGTTTTTAATCTTTGGTAGTATTTTATTTAGTGTATGCACACACGTCGATCGGCTAAAGGATTGCCGCTACAATTCGAACCTGAAATCGAAAAAGTAGCGAGATCGAACCGAAAGCCTGTCAGGATTAAAAATCAACAATTAATCACGGAGAATTTAAACGCACAAGAGGAAGAAATTCCTGATTTAGAAATTCCCGATTCAGATATTCCTAATTTAGAAAGCCCTCTGATTTCGCCACGAAATCGTGATCAAGAAGAACCCGAGCGCATAGTTGCTTGAATGGGTGATCAACCGAGACGTACGGTTGAGTCGCATTACCGTCCAGGTGATGTGCCCGATCCGTCTCCAATTCGTTATCCCGAAAACGAGAATGAACCCGAAGTTCGTCCTCAATTATTTCAAATTCTTCCGATCTTTCGAGGGATGCCAAGTGAGGAACCCTATGAACATCTAGCTGAGTTCACAGCTATTTGTAAAGCAAACCATGTTCGAGGTATAACCACCGACGATTTAAAACTTCGATTATTTCCTTTTTCGTTAAAAGACAAAGCGAAGAATTGGTTCTTATCCTTACCAACCAATAACATTACAACATGGGATCTAATGAAACAAGAATTCCTTAATGAATATTACCCCATTAGTAAAACAACCGAGAAAAGAAAGGAAATTACTGGATTTAAACAAAAACCGGGCGAACAATTCTACGAAGCGTTCGATCGTATGAACGAATTATTGAGAGCTTGTCCACACCACGAAGTACCCAAATGGATGCTTATCAAAACATTCTTTGATGGTGTGAGTCAAGAGAGTCGTAATATGATTATAGCTGCCACAGGAGGCACATTTTTAGGTAAAGAAGACGATGAAGCTTGGGAGTTGCTTAATCAACTCGGAAAAGGTCTTAAAGTCTAAGCTGGTTCTGAAAATAGTATAGGAGTTCAAGTTATGGGCATAGATAATGCCTGGAAACGTGAGGTTAAAAGTGAGATTTCAGAATTAGGAAAGAAAATGAATCAATTAATGAAGGGTTTTTCAAACCCTAGCGTATCAATTAATTGTGTTACATGCGGAGATCATCGCATCATTCCGAAGCATGTCCGCAAGTGCAATCCACTGAGGAATTTGCTAATGAAGTTTACGGATTTAGAGCTCATCGAGAGAGGGATAATCCATTTTCTGAAACATACAATCCGGGATGGAGAAACCATCCAACTTTCGATGGAAAAATGTGTTGGAATTAGTGTCCAAGTCACAATTATTTGTAAACATATTGTTATCAGGCTGGATCCTTTTTGGGTGCATGCAATGAATTGTAAAGAGAAGATGATTAACTTAAATATATAATGTTAATTAGTTTGTTAATTTATTATGTTTAATAAATTAATTAGAAACTAAATAATTGATTATATTTGATTAATGGGTTAGTTTGTTAATTTATTAATAGTTAATAAATTAACCAGAAGCTAATAGAATTAATTGAGGAAGTACAGGGGCTAAACTGCAATTAGTTGATAGTCAACAGGGCACCCCCTAAACCCTAATAGGGGGGCCGGCCACCAATCCATCCCACATGGATTTGGGATAAAAAATTTGTAGGTTTCTAAAACCTATAAATAGGCAGCCCCTGCCTGCTTCATTCCTCGCTCATTCGTTTCTAAGTTCTCTAACGATCACAAGGGATACCAGTTTTTGGGACTCTGAGATCTGAGCTTAGAAAAGTTATAATTATCTTTTCTTTTGTTCATTGGGTGTGAACAACTAGAGGCGATCTTGCTTTAGACGCTTGTTGCTCGATTCAGAGGCTGTTCGTGAAATCGTTCTTCGTGGAGAAAACTGCGAATTTTCTCAAGGTTAGTTTTTCTTATTCATTTCTTTATTTTAATAATTAGTTGCTTTGCTTGTTTGGTTAGATCCATAAGGTTTTATATTCTTGCATAGTTAGGTTATTTAATTTTCCGCAAAGTGTTAATTTAACCTATCAAGGGTATAGGAAACCTAACAGTGGTATCAGAGCGGTTAACCTAACGAGCTTTGCACTAATTTTGAGATGATAATCTTGTTCTTAAATTTCGAAATTTGTTTTGATTAATTTTCGAAATTTTGATTTAATTTTAATGGTGTTTTTAATTTTAAATTAAATTTTTTAAACTTAAAATTAATTTTTAAATATTAAATAAATCCGAAAAATTAATTAAAAATTAATTTTTCGAAATTTTTGGAGTAAAATTCGTTTTTTGATAATTATTTAATTTTTAAAATAGTTTTTAAATATTAAATTAATTGTCTAAATTTTGAAAATTGTTTTTCATATTTATCTTCAAATTTTCGGATTTTTAAAAGGTTTTAAATGGATAAATCTGAAATATTAAACATATTATTATTTTATTAATTTAGGATTTTATTAATTTAATTAAGGGTTTGATTTTTGGGGTTTTAGATAAACATGCCTTAGAGATAAACTTGATTTTCTAGGTTTATCCTAAATCCTATTTATCTAGAAATTACCTTAATTTAAATTAAGTGCTTATCATAAAGGTTTTAGAATATCATAATTTATTAGGATAAACTTGTATTATCCAAGGTTTAAATTTTGAGGATTTATATGGTTATATATATAGGTTTCGGATTTAATATATATATATTTAATAATTAAATGTTTCTTATTTTATTTAAATATTGAAACCGAAATATATATAAAAAAAATAAATATTAATTTGAACCCTAATATTTTAAATTGTTTAAAATATACCCTGAATTTTAAAATGTTTAAAATAGACCCTTTAATTCTAAAAGTTTACAATTAAACCCCTAAGATTTAAAAGAAATTTATATATGTATTATTGATTATATATATATATATATATATATATATATATATATATATATATATATATATATATCATTTAAATCTAATTACATCGTCAGTCAATTGATAAATAGGCTCACCCATAGTGAACAAACTATAAAGGAGGTATAAGGCGGGTCGCTCTGCTTCCCTAAAGGAGTAGATTTTTAACAGCTTCGCGCTGACCTACCTCCTCCGCTTCGCTGTGCGTTCAATGGAGCTACCGAGGACTTTTGATAGGATGGTGTCCAGATTAAAAGTATAATCTAAAGTACTAAAACAAAAAATCCCGTTTTAGATATATCAAAAGTAAATTAGTATGCAAATCCATGAAAAATGCACATCTCCTATATGCACTGTTAGTGGAGCGTGTGTATTGACCGGCACACTAATGAGAGACATATTAGGAGGTGATGTAGGACTCGCGATTCCCGGACTGACCCGTGCCGGGTCTTACGCAGTTTTGCATGGTTAGATTCACCATCTTGTCCGTGATCCTCGGCAACCCAGTCACGGATAGTAGTTGAGCATAACCGATATTAACATGTCATTGATAAGATTCAATGAATCTCAAAAGATCTAGGAATTTTATAGAGATTGAAATCAACAAGAGTTTGTCCACCTAAAATAAATTTGTGGCGTGATTACGACGATCCTTTTCATAAAACGAATTGAAAATATGGATCCTAGCCTTAATTCAAATTGGGTAAATTGTATAAGGAATACTTCATACTAACTAAAACTTTATCTCATAGATGTCTACTTCTACTGGTACTCCCACTCCTGCTCCCAACCACGCATCCAACTTCTCACTCCTTTCCGTTCTGGGTAGGGAAAAACTATCCGGTCCAAACTATGTGGACTGGATGAGAAACCTCAGGTTTACGCTGAGGTACGAGAACAAGGAGGATGTTCTCGATGAACAAATTCCCACACTGAATGAGAATCCCACCCAGGAGGAAATGGACGCACACCACTACCAGAAACATTACGATGATGCAAACAAAGTGTCTTGCATCATGGCGTCATCCATGGTTCCTGAGCTTGCTAAAGCCTTCGAGAATACATGGGCCTTTGAGATGAATCAGCAGCTGCGAGAGATGTTTGAGGCTAAGGCGAGCAAAGAGCGCCTTGATGTGGTAAGATCCCTCATGGCCTGCAAACCAAAACCTGGAATATCTATCTGCACTTTCGTCCTTGAGATGAAGGGGTACTTCGACCGGCTGGAGGCTCTCAATATGGTGTTTAACTCTGAGTTCTCCACCAATATCATTCTTTCTGGACTGCCCACCATCTATAATCAGTTCGTACTCTCCTATCAGATGAACATGAATCAGAAGGAGACGTCAATTATGAAACTGCATAATCTGCTCCGAACCGCTGAACAGGGCATCAAGAAAGATGAGACCCCTGTGGCCCCTGTGCTTGCTGTCGGTAAGGCCTCAAAGAAACGGAAGTCATCCTGGAAGGCCCCAAAAGGAAAGTCCAAGAAAGGGTCTCAAGGGAGAACAGAGTCCGGTATTGTGCCTACTAAAGATCCGAAGGAAGCAGTATGCTTTTACTGCAATGGCAAGGGGCACTGGAAGCGAAGCTGCCCATCATATCTGAAGGACCTTAAAGACGACAAAGTCGAAAAGGCCAGCACCTCAGGTATGTTCATGATCGAACTCCATAACACTTCTATCTCTAATTCATGGGTTCTTGATACAGGATGTGGTACTCACATTTGCTCTGTATTGCAGGGACTAAGGGAAAGTAGAAGCTTGAAGCATGGAGAGCTGAACCTAATCATGGGGATTCGAAAGATCATGCCTGTGAAGAAAGTCGGAAGGTTCCAGCTCGTGCATAGACTAGGAGTAGGAATTAGCTTAAATAATTGCTGTTATTCACCCGATATGAATCGGAACATCATTTCTTTGTTTGCCTTGTATAAGGATGGATACAATTTCAGCTTTGATAATAATAATGGAAGTATTTTGGTTTATTTGAATGATGTTTTTATATTCAAAGCTTGTCCTTATAATGGCATATATGAAACTGTTGAGTGTGATAACAACCTATTATTTAATATTGATTCTAACGAAATTGATAAGTCCAAATTGTGGCACTGTCGCCTTGGGCACATTAACAAGAAACGCATCGCCCAACTCCAAAAGGATGGAGTGTTGGAATCATTCGACCTAAAATCGGATGATGTATGCGAATCCTGTTTACTGGGCAAGATGACAAAATCACCATTCACAGGAACGTGGAAAGAGGTGAAGGACTATTGGATTTGGTCCACACAAATGTATGTGGGCCATTCTGATGTGCTACAAAAGGGGAAAATCGGTACTATGTCACCTTTACAGATGACTATAGTAGATTTGGATATGTTTATTTAATTAAACATAAGTCCGACACTTTTGAGACATTCAAAAGATATCAAAGTGAAGTAGAGAATCAACTGGGCAGAGAGATAAAGGTTCTCCGCTCCGACAGGGGAGGAGAGTACCTTAGTATCGAGTTTCTCGATCATCTTAGAAGCTGTGGAATAGTTTCCCATTTAACTCCTCCTAGAACACCACAACTCAACGGAGTTGCGGAGAGGAGAAACAGGACCTTGTTAGACATGGTCCGATCTATGATGACTCGAGCAACACTTCCAGTAAGTTTCTGGGGTTATGCATTAGAAACTGCGGCACATATTCTAAATCTAGTACCCACCAAGAAAGTTTCAAAGACACCTTACGAGATGTGGAAGGGAAAGCGTCCTTCCCTTGGTCACATCAAGATATGGGGTTGTGAAGTCTTCGTTAGACGAGAGACCTCTGACAAACTCAGTCAAAGATCTGAAAAGTGTCTATTCGTCGGTTACCCACAAGAGTCATTTGGATATCTATTTTACAAACCACGTGAAAACGTAGTGTTTGTATCTCGAAAAGGAGTGTTCCTCGAGAAGGAGATAATATCTAAAGAGGACAGTGGGAGTAAGATCGATCTTGATGAGATTCAAGATACTACCGATGAAGAACCAACTGCAAACACTGACCATCAACATGAGGCTGAGATGCCTGTTGAACCCAATGACATATCCTTACCTTTGCGCAGATCCGATAGAGTTAGCAATCCTCTTGAGTTCTACTATGGTTTCCATATTGAACAGGATGATATGATTAGTGATAGTACACTAGTCGACTTAGATGAACCAGCTAACTACCGAGAAGCGATGGCAGGCCTTGAGGCAGCCAAATGGAAGGAAGCTATGGATAGCGAGATTGAATCCATGTATGGCAACCAAGTTTGGAACTTGGTTGATCCCACACCCGGTCTAAAGACGGTGGGTTGTAAGTGGATATTCAAGAAGAAAACGGATATGAACGGGAAAGTACACACTTACAAAGCTAGGCTGGTGGCAAAGGGCTACTCAAACCTACGGGATTGACTATGAGGAAACCTTTTCACCGGTAGCTAAGATTAAATCCATAAGGATAGTTCTGGCCATAGCTGCGTTTCATGACTATGAAATCTGGCAGATGGATGTCAAAACCGCTTTTCGTAACGGGAAATTGACAGAGGATATGTTTATGACACAACCTGAAGGTTTTTGTAGACACCAAGTATCCTAAGAAAGTGTGTAAACTTCAGAAGTCCATTTATGGACTTAAGCAAGCTTCCCGAAGCTGGACTCTTTGCTTTCATGAGAAAATCACAGAGTTTGGATTTTCTAGAAGCGAAGATGAGTCCTGCCTATATGTCAAGGTCAGTGGGAGCACTGTAGTCTTCCTGGTATTATATGTCGATGACACATTACTTATAGGAAACGACATCCCAACATTACAGAGTGTAAAAGATTGGTTGGGAAGATGTTTCGCTATGAAGGATCTAGGAGATGCAGCTTTTATTCTGGGTATAAAGATTTATAGAGATAGAACGAGACGTCTAATAGGACTAAGCCAGGATACGTACTTGGACAAAAAACTGAAAAGGTTCAGTATGGAGAAGTCTAAGAAGGGGAACCTTCCCTTTGCTCATGGCATAAAGATTAGTAAAGACATGAGCCCGAAGACACAGGAGGAACGAGACAGAATGAGTCGAGTTCCATATGCTTCGGCCATAGGATCTATAATGTATGTCATGACATGTACGAGGCCTGATGTCTCATTTGCTTTAAGCATGGTGAGTCGACATCAGCAAGACCCTGGTGAAGGTCATTGGACGGCGGTCAAGAATATTCTTAAGTATTTAAGAAATACTAAAGACAGGTTCTTGGTTTACGGTGGACAGGATGAACTCAAAGTAACCGGTTATTGCGATGCGAGTTTCCAAACGGATAAAGATGACTGTCGGTCACAATCTGGTTGGGTGTTTGACAACCGCTCGTCGTAAAGCGTTCAAAAATAATTTATAAAAACACCAATCACCTTAACTTATAGCTAGGGTAAGTGGGATCGTCTCCTCAAGGAGCATGTGGTTATCAATATTATTCTACGATAGTTATTAACTAGTAATAAAAAATAGTAATCAAACTAATTGATGAATGGAAATAGTTGAGCGAAACATTTGGAAAATTAATAATAGCTTTAGGAAAACTTAAAGAATGGAGTAAGAACACCAACGACTACGGATTTAAGGTTTGGGTGGAATTATGGATTATCGACTTAGGGTTGCAAATAACTTAATTATATATTATTCCGTTTAATTATCTTTGTAACCTAACCACATAGACATAGTTATGACAATCGCATCTATCGCAATCCGTATTTTGGGCACGAATCGTGTCATGTTCACAGTCCGTCTTAACTCCTAATCTAATGAGCTCGGCACGGCATGTAACACGGCTACGACGCGTCTTGCGATAAAGATATAAATAGAAGCGAACGGAACAATATATTTAAATAATAATCACACAGAAAAGTAGATAAAACATATCGTTCGTTACAATAATAAACTAACGGAAAACATAAACACTTAGCTAACAAACAAACCCTTGAACGATAACGATATGATCATCAACCAACGCGTACGAAACATTGAACTTGTCAGGAACATGCTTCGTAGTTGTCGGATTGATGGGGGAAAGATGGAGCGTAGAAGGAACCAAACCCCCAACCCTTCGCCGTTGGTTTCGCACAGACTACATCGCGATGGATGAATCTGGACTTTTCTTCCTCTTTTCTCTTCAATTTCTCTTTAAAATATATGTGTTTT
Organism: Centrapalus pauciflorus; assembly: GCA_020465985.1. Classification (NCBI taxonomy): domain Eukaryota; kingdom Viridiplantae; phylum Streptophyta; class Magnoliopsida; order Asterales; family Asteraceae; genus Centrapalus; species Centrapalus pauciflorus. Next base: position 77,172 of record JAANYP010009247.1, read on the forward strand.
TTCGTCTGGAAGGTTGTCATATATATAGGCAGCTCTGAAAAACCCTAAAAATCACGAAAATAATTATTTATGGGTTGGGCGCAGCCGTGGGCGCAGGCCTGCGCCCCACCCTGCGCTTGGGTCTAAAATCGCGTATTTTGGCAGATAAATTCATTCTGTTGAGCACTCGGTTGGGGAGCAGGGCTGCGCCCCCCTCTGCGCTTGGCTTTCTATAAATCTTCTCCGATTGCGCTCAAATCTGCCAGACTTTTACTTGAGAGGATTACCTACATGCGTAATGAGTTTTATCAATAGTAGAATATTCCAAGGCACAATTTACTCATTTTAACTCCTTTTAAGCTTTAACCCTTCAATTGATAAATTACAATTAAATGTAGCATTATACCAATACTTTATACATAAAATAATATCATTTAAACACATTAAAGTCCGTATAAAATGATCCGATCAAACATCCCCAACTTAAACCTTGATCGTCCCGAGCAAGAAAACTAAATCAGATTTTAATGTTTCAGATTTCATTTACCAGGCGTATGATAAATCAGTGACTCTCTAATTAATTTATCAAATTAGTAATAGCCTTCATACTAAATGTTCATGCATGATCATAACTAAAAATCTATTTCTGTTACACTGTGTTAAAACCGTTATCAACACTTTACCTCCCAAACAATCCTCACCATAAATCACCTATTTTTGCTCAAGGTTACATGCATGCAATTTTACCGGTTTTGACGTTTATAATTAACTCACTTATCATTTGATAATTTCTCTTTTTTTTCTTGGCACACTTATGAGTTATTTTTATTAAGGGTTTGAACATGACTTTCTAACGAGTCCATGTAACGGAAAATTGGTCAACCGCTCCCAAACCAGTTGGCTTTCGGGGGTTAGGTATAGAATACCCCTCAGACTTCTTTTCCGAACTCGTTAGGCCACCCCTTACATTTTAAGCACCTACGCCTCACGGGTTTACTTGCAACACTCCCCCTTATTGCTTAGGTGTATCGATGTCTTTTGAAATGTTGGTTTTGATAAAGTGTTTTATTCTTTAAAACCACACACAAGTGTAACATACTTAAATTCTTTTATTAATCTCATGCATGCATATTTATTATGACCCTTTTTAATAATTTTCAAATTAACTCGATCGTCACCGATATCACTTGGTATTGATCTATTTGCTAACTAGAATCATCATTTTAAGTTACTTGCTCAAATCAAAACAAATTAGGGAGATAAGACCAATGCAATTCTACTTTTAATTGGTTAATCAAAAACACTATTATTCAAGGGTGAACACACAAATGCAAAATAAAAACTAAAAACTAAAAATTATGAAAAACTAAACTAACTTAAATGCACGAACACTCACACACTACTATTAAAGCATAATAAAAGGAACGGAAGAACCTGATCATTGAATGCAAAATCAAAGGGTTGATCGCCTTCTATCTTCCGCAATGTAATCATCCACTCATATAACCACATCTCCTTGCAAGTCAATCCTCCTCTTCAACTTTGGACTATATTGTCCCAATAGCAATATAGATTAGACTGAGATTCAAGTGGATGAGCGTATGAATAATGTAAAATCATGCCTAAAAAATGAATGTATTTATTTTCATGACATAGTTAAATAATTAGCGAGATAGTCGTTTGAAGCCGCAGTTGGGGTGGAATAACATCCCCAACTTAATTATCTACCAATTCTCGTTATATTACTTAAAAGTCATGAGAATACTATTAATTAAATTAACAAATTATAATGATGCAAGTTAATTAAATGCAATAAACTAGAATGCATATGCGCGATTCATATCATGATCTAATTAAAAGGTGAGTTAAATCAGTTTAAACATTGGTAATTGGGGTGAGTGCAAACCTCCCCAACTTAATTCCCTACTGCACCTATATTTTCTTTTAAATTATGCATGGTATGCATTTTAAAACTATAAACTATAATGCACTAAAATAAAAATAAAAATAGTTAGAAAGCTTAAAGCATAAATATAAACTAAACCTCACTTTCGTAGGGATCACGATTGCACTTAGCATGTGCAACAAGCCTTTAAACCCCCCGGTAGCCCGGGTGGACGAGTTATAGTCTCGTGAGGGTTTCTATTGAACACACCCACAAAGTTCATTGGGTTGCCTCCCAAGAAGCGCTAAGTTTTACGTCTTCAGCCAGACGGTACCTCTTCAAGGTGGTTTGTCACCTTGTCCACATACATTACCCGGATATTTGATTGGTTTTCCCCTTCGTGCGATTCGTACTCCATAGGTACCTGAAACATCATGAAAAATAATTAACATTGAATTATAGCTAATTTCGGGCATAAAACTTTTTAAATAATAATTAAAATAAGGGAGTTCGAAATATGGAGTTGTCTCCGTTGATGGTTGTAGCAGTGAATCATCTTTATTAACAACTTCACTTTCGAATATCTCTTCCTCGTTAAAATTCGACAACTCTGAGGACGTTTCTGGATGGAAATTTTGATGCTCGAATCCTCGCTCATCATCAAAGTAGTCATCCGGCTCCATGTACATCTCCCTCTCCGCTTCTTGTTTTAAAAAGAGATCGGTGATTTGCCCCCATGTGTTCACGAGATATTGGAGATGTTTGGTGTTTGCCTCCATAAATGTCATGCATTCCCTCATGGATGTCATAACATTCTCTTGATAGCACCGATTTTGTGAAGACCTTCCCTTACGGGGCAGTCCTCAGAGTCTAGGTCCCACAAATTGCAATACGATATCAACCATACCAAGATAGGGTAATTAATTGCGGAATTAAAAATTACATGTACATACAGATTAGGATTTAAGTTTACATATTTCAAAATAAAGTTATAAAAGGGTAATATCTAATCTAGTTATTACATCATAGAGTCATAATAAGTCTACCCAAAATCCACAACAATTGCTGTCTTCCAATCAGTACCGAAAGGATTTGTTGAGTAGTGGTCTAAGAAAGCTTCAAAACTTGGATCTTGAATGACCTAAGTACTAGGTCCTGCAGGTGATTTTCCTTTGGCTTTTCCTGTAAAATATTAACGCAACATCTGTAAGCAAAGCTTAGTGAGTTTATAGATTTTCAATATCAACATGCGTGTCAAGCGGAGTCATTAGTCTAAGCGTGATATGTCTTGGCTGCCGCTACAGCCCTCATGATTGAGATATAGAATCATAGAATCGGATGATGTTCAAGCCACACTCACGCTTAAATCGTGGGGATCAGCCACATACTGGGCTAGCTACCAGTAAGTCAATATGGCGGAACATCGGAGGTCATTACCAAGTTCATAAGAACTGGTGAAATAGCCGGGTCTAGAACAATAGACCATAAGGGCTAGTCAAGCTGAATCAATCTATCAAATGTCTGATCAATGATGTAAGCATATGTCTTAGAAGTCATGATAGCAATGAATCATAAAGCAAAGTCTGAAGCAATATTAAATGCAATATGAAAAGATAATCAAATAGCTATCATGATCCACTGGGCAACACCCATCCATGGTGTGCACAGGTCTCATTCCAGCTGATAAAGTGAATATCAATAAATCTATCAGCAACAATATATCTCAACCGGATCTATGCATGTTCAATCTGAATATCTATAACTCACAGGTCTGGGTCTTGGTAAAACAGATATAAGAATCTGCCACCTGAGTTATCTTAGGATTTTATCTTTGTCAATCTGTTCTGTCAATTCTTTTCAAATCAGAGACCCGCTTTCAAGTCTTTAAGTCTTTAAATCTTTGTTCAGATATTAACTGAACCTGTCCAGAATTATTCATATAAATCTCATGTCAAAATCATCATCATTATCATGGAATTTTCATCATCTTTTGGTCATAAATTCTGGTATTTTATCTGAGTCTGATATCTGATAACTTGTCTTATCAAGGCCGTCATCTTTTATCTTTTAATCTTTATAATCTTAAATTTCATCTGATTCTGATAACTTATTTATTCTCAAATCATTCTAATACATAAAATTGGGTTTCGGGTCATCAACTTCGGATCCATCCAGATAGGGGATCCGAATTCGGATCATCCGGATCCGGACAAATCCGAATTGAAATGACCGGTCCGAATTGATCATCATCCGAATTGAGGATGACTTGGGATCCGAATTAGGATAAAAGCAAGGTCCAAATTAGCATGGATCCGAATTAATGCCACTCATCCGAAATAAAACCATCATCCGAATTAGCATCCGAACCGAAATGGAAACATCCAAATCAGATACCATCCGAACTCGGGTCATCCGAGTTCGGACCATCACTTAGCAAAACTATAATTTATTATCCGAAGTATGGGAACCGAAATGAATTTCATCCGAATTTAGGGGTCCGAAGTGGGACACCATCCGAATTCGGGTCATCCGAATTCGGATCCTATACTTAGCATTTTTCCCAGAATTGTTCTTGGTGTTCTTCATTTATTTATTCGGATTTTCAACAATAATTCTAAAAACTCATTTTTAATCTAACATGCAAATCCTAAAATTTCATATCTAAATCTATTGGTTTCGGTTTTTACACAAAACCGAACCAAACCTCAAAATATCAAAATTTAAGTAAAGTTACCTCTAATCTTTGTTGATTCCAATTTGATTGATGATGTTTATAACTCCAATTGCCTTGAATCTTCAATTGATTGCAACAATTTTTGGAATTTTAATGAATTCTTTGGTGTTGGCCGAGAGGTATAGAGAGAGAGTAGAGAGAGAGAGTAAAACTCTTAAATGATGATTAAATTGCCATTAATATGGTTTATATATTTATTTTAGTTATATTTGTAATTTAACCCACTAATCTTTTGTATTTTATATCTCTTTTATTTTACTCATTTTAATTATATCATAAATATAATTTAAAATCAAATTTACTCAATTAATTTGCAACATAAATAATATAATAAAATTATATTATTGTCTCAAATCACACATTACACGATCGACAAAAGTTAGGTTGTTACAGAATGGGCTCCACCACGCACAAACTTCGTCCCCGAAGTTAGCTATGTTCGAACAGACTGGGATATATAGCTTTCATAACATCTCTCGATTCCCAAGACTGATGCGAACCTTTGTGGTGTTTCCACTGGACGAGCACCATCTGTATCTCTTTATTTCTAAGCTTCTTAGTCTTCGAGTCCAGAATACATTCTGGCTCTTCAACCATGCGAAGCTTCTCATCAATCTGTAAGTTAACATGTGGTATCTGAATTTCTCTTTCAGCAGCTAAGCTTTTTCTCAAATGACTAACATGGAATACAGGATGTATTCCAGCTAAGTCCGCTGGTAGATCAAGACGATAAGACTGATTTCCAATCTTTTCAACAATCTTGAACGGACCGATGAATCTCGGAGCTAGCTTGTTTCGTTTAATAAACCGCACCACATTCTTCATTGGGGATACTTTCAGCATCACCCAATCGTTAACCGCAAAGCTTATCGATCTATGTCAATTATCATAATATGACTTCTGCCTGCTCTGAGCTTCAAGAATATTTCTTCTAACAAGTTGAATCTTCTCGTGAGTCAACTGTAGAAGGACAGGTCCTGCTATTGGCGATTCATCTGTTTCACGCCAACAGGTGGGAGTTCTGCATTTTCTTCCGTATAAAGCCTCAAAAGGAGCCATCTTGATTGTAGAATGATAACTGTTGTTGTATGAGAATTCGACCAACGGCAAGTGGTCATCCCAGTTACCACCTAGATCAAGAATGCAGGCACGAAGCATATCTTCCAGAGTTAGGATAGTACGCTCACTCTGGCCATCTGCATTTGGATGATAAGCAGTACTCATAGAAATCCGAGTACCCATCCCTTCTTGTAGAGCTTGCCAGAATCTGGATGTGAAACGACTATCACGATCTGATACGATAGATTTCGGCACACCATGTCGTGAAATTATTTCAGTGATGTACAACTGTGCCAATCTATCCAGAGAATAAGTTTCTTTCATTGGAATGAAATGTGCTGATTTCGTTAAACGATCAACGACTACCCAGATAGAGTCGTGTTGTCTTTTGGTCTTTGGCAGCTTCGTAATGAAGTCCATTGTTATATGCTCCCACTTCCATTCAGGAACTGGCAGTGGTTGCATATCCCCGAAGGGTTTCTGGTGTTCTGCCTTAACCATCTGACATACTTTGCAGCTTTCAACACATTTTCCGATGTCTTTCTTCATTCCTGGCCACCAGTAATCAGCTTTCAGATCAAAATACATCTTTGAGCTGCCAGGATGAATAGATAACTTGGACTGATGAGCTTCGGATATAAGAGTGCTACGGATTGAACCATACTTAGGAATCCAGATTCGGTTTCCTTTGAAACAGTGAAGTCCCAAATGGTTCAGAGTTAGGAATTGTAACTGCCCTTTAAGATTTTCGGATTCGATATTCTCTTCTTTCAGTGCTTCAGCTTGAGCAACCCGAATGTCTTCAATAAGATCAGAAGAGAATACTACAGGAGTTAGGGCATAACAGCACTTTTCTGGATATACTTTTCTACTCAACGCATCCGCGACAACATTTGCTTTGCCGGGATGATATAGGATCTCGCAATCATAATCCTTGATAAGCTCCTAGGATCGACGCTGTTTCATGTTCAGATCTTTTTGAGTGAAAAGGTATTTGAGACTCTTATGATCGGTGTAGAGCTGACACCGAGTCCCATATAGATAGTGACGCCAGATCTTCAGCGCAAAGGTAACAGCAGCCAACTCAAGATCATGAGTTGGTGCACTTTTCTCATAGTCTTTTAATTGCCTTGAAGCATAGGCAATTACTTTTCCCCTTTGCATGAGAACACATCCTTAGCCAGTACCAGATGCATCGCTGTAAACAACGAAATCGTCATTGCCTTCTGGCAAGGCTAGGATCGGCGCTTGAATAAGTTTCTGTTTCAGAATATCAAATGCCTCTTGCTGTTTATCGGTCCAAACGAAAGGAGTATTCTTTCGTGTTAGCATCGTTAGAGGTACAGCAATCTTCGAGAAATCCTTTATGAATCGCCGATAATAACCGGCCAATCCAAATAAACTTCGGATTTCTGATGCATTACGAGGCGTTTGCCATTTCTGAACGGCCTCGACTTTCGAAGGATCAACGGAAATCCCTTCGCCAGAAACAACATGGCCAAGGAACTGGATCTATAAAAATCAAAGTAGGAATTCAAGTTCTGATGTAAATCAAAGAATACTTAGGAAATAGCTCAAGACATATATAATAGAAATTATACCTGTCTGAGCCAAAATTCGCACTTAGAGAATTTTGCGTAGAGTCTTTCTTTTCTTAATAACTCTAGCAATTGCCGCAGATGGATAGAATGATCAGCCTCCATTTTGGAGTAAATCAGAATATCGTCTATGAACACGATAACTGATTTATCCAACATTGGTCTGCACACACGATTCATGAGATCCATGAATGCCGCTGGTGCATTTGTTAAGCCGAACGGCATCACGAGAAATTCGTAATGACCGTATCTTGTACGGAAGGCTGTCTTCGGAATATCCTCATTTCTTACTTTCAGTTGATGATACCCAGAACGGAGATCTATTTTTGAGAAATAACTAGCTCCTTGCAGTTGATCAAACAGATCATCAATCCTGGGCAGAGGATATTTATTCTTTATGGTAACCTTGTTCAACTCGCGGTAGTCGATGCACATACGGAAGGTTTCGTCTTTCTTTTTGACAAATAAGACTGGTGCACCCCACGGAGAAGAACTCGGTCGGATAAACCCCTTCTCTAACAGCTCTTGCAGTTGCTTAGACATTTCTTGCATTTCTGCAGGTGCAAGTCTGTATGGAGCTTTTGCGATAGGAGCCGCACCAGGAACCAAGTCAATACTAAACTCGACTTGACGTTCCGGTGGCACTCCGGAAATGTCATCAGGAAATACGTCTGGGAACTCACAGACGATAGGAATATCGGACAACGATTTCTTTTCAGAGTTGGATTCAGATAAAACGTAGCACAGATAGGACTCGCGACCCTTGGATAGATACTTATAAGCTTTATCAATAGAAATGAAGCAGTGATCACCTTTTCGCTTCTCGCCCTTGATCTCAAGTACTCGGCCGTCTGAAGACTTGATTCTGATGACTCGCCGGTTGCAGATAATTGTAGCCTCGTTGTTCATTAACCAGTCCATGCCGATGATGACGTCAAACTCTTTTAATGGAATCGGGATGAGATCGAGGTTGAATAAGATGTTATTTACGAGCAGAGTGCAGTTTCGGTAGACAGATTCAGCCATAACGAAATTGTTACTGGCTGTCTCAATATCAAGTATTATGGGAAGCTTTGATGGAGCTTTATGTAGCCTTTGTGCAAAAGATGTGGATATAAAAGAACGACTCGCTCCGGAATCAAATAGTACTCGGGCAGGAATAGAGTTAAGCAAAAACATACCCGTAACTACATCAGGTGTTTCTTTTGCTTCCTCGGCTGTTATTTGGAAAGCTCGAGTTCGTGCAGTCGGTGTTGCAGCAGAACTTTTCCCCGTAGAACCTCCTGCTGATGTTTGAGACTGATAACGTGATCCGCTTCGACACTGGTACATGAAGTGTCCTCTCTTACCACACTTCGCACATCCTCGTCCCTGCTGTGGACATTCCTCACTACTGTGACCGATCATATTGCACGCAAAGCAAGTAACATCTTCTGGATTGCACAACCCCATGTGTGACTTTCTGCATCGCTTGCAGAATCGTGGCTCGTTCGTGAGGGAGTAAACTTGTGCTTTCTGTTGTGAACTATGCTGATGGGATTGCTGAGATTGTGACTGAGACTTATTTGGCCTAAAGAATCTGCCAAATCGCTGTTTCTTTGGAGGAGACGGATTCATCGGGTTAGTAGACGGAGCGTATAGCTGATCACCATACTCTAAGTACCCTCGCTCAATCTGTCTCGCTGCTTCTACCATTTCCAGATAGCTCTTATATTTGATCGCACTCATGGGATGTCGATATCTGGGATTGAGTCCTACTCGGAACCTATTCATTTTCCTTTCCTCTGTTGCCACTTGGTAAGAAGAGTAGCCACATAATCTCGAAAATTCGTGTTCGTATTCATCTACAGTCTTCGTTCCCTGAGTCAGTTGCATTAATTGGACTTCCATCTTATCTCGCTGGTCAACCGGGCAGTATTTCGCGTTGAACATGTCTAGAAACTGGTTCCATTCCAATGTCTGAATGACTTTCTCCCCGTATATGCTTCGCTGTGTCTTCCACCATGCGCGAGCAGCTCCAACAAACAACGCAGACGCGTAGCTCACTTTCTTAGAATCTAAACAGTCAGAGATTCTAAAAATTTCTTCCGTATGACTGATCCAATCCATCGCCTGAATCGGATCAACTGTTCCTTCAAAATTCAACGCACCGCTAGCTTTAAAATCTTTGAATTTGCAGCCTTTAGGCTGAGCAATTAGGGCATCGGGAATAGAGTTATCAGAATCAGAGTCATTAATCTGAACTTGCTTTTCTTTTCTCTTATTTTTCTTATCTTCACGTCTTTTAGCTTCGGCCTCATCTCTGGCACGAAACTGTTCTTGCATCATTTTGTTTTGTTGTTCTGAGTGTTGGGCTAGAAATTGTTGCATCATTTCAAACATTTGTTGTGGATTCATGTTGCTGGGAATATCACCTGATCCTGATCCTGACATCTTCAACTGAAAATTACAAGCATTTAACTATCAGTTTATAGACTTAGATCTATGTACCCTTTTTCCCATCCTATCAGTCTGTATATCCTATCTCAGTTCAAACCACCTAAATGATTGATACATATGTATTGCTTCAGTTTGAGACCAAGTATACTCACGTAATACTTGATTCACTCAAACTAGGGCTCTGATACCATCCTGTGAAGACCTTCCCTTACGGGGCAGTCCTCAGAGTCTAGGTCCCACAAATTGCAATACGATATCAACCATACTAAGATAGGGTAATTAATTGCGGAATTAAAAATTACATGTACATACAGATTAGGATTTAAGTTTACATATTTCAAAATAAAGTTATAAAAGGGTAATATCTAATCTAGTTATTACATCATAGAGTCATAATAAGTCTACCCAAAATCCACAACAATTGCTGTCTTCCAATCAGTACCGAAAGGATTTGTTGAGTAGTGGTCTAAGAAAGCTTCAAAACTTGGATCTTGAATGACCTAAGTACTAGGTCCTGCAGGTGATTTTCCTTTGGCTTTTCCTGTAAAATATTAACGCAACATCTGTAAGCAAAGCTTAGTGAGTTTATAGATTTTCAATATCAACATGCGTGTCAAGCGGAGTCATTAGTCTTAGCGTGATATGTCTTGGCTGCCGCTACAGCCCTCATGATTGAGATATAGAATCATAGAATCGGATGATGTTCAAGCCACACTCACGCTTAAATCGTGGGGATCAGCCACATACTGGGCTAGCTACCAGTAAGTCAATATGGCGGAACATCGGAGGTCATTACCAAGTTCATAAGAACTGGTGAAATAGCCGGGTCTAGAACAATAGACCATAAGGGCTAGTCAAGCTGAATCAATCTATCAAATGTCTGATCAATGATGTAAGCATATGTCTTAGAAGTCATGATAGCAATGAATCATAAAGCAAAGTCTGAAGCAATATTAAATGCAATATGAAAAGATAATCAAATAGCTATCATGATCCACTGGGCAACACCCATCCATGGTGTGCACAGGTCTCATTCCAGCTGATAAAGTGAATATCAATAAATCTATCAGCAACAATATATCTCAACCGGATCTATGCATGTTCAATCTGAATATCTATAACTCACAGGTCTGGGTCTTGGTCAAACAGATATAAGAATCTGCCACCTGAGTTATCTCAGGATTTTATCTTTGTCAATCTGTTCTGTCAATTCTTTTCAAATCAGAGACCCGCTTTCAAGTCTTTAAGTCTTTAAATCTTTGTTCAGATATTAACTGAACCTGTCCAGAATTATTCATATAAATCTCATGTCAATATCATCATCATTATCATGGAATTTTCATCATCTTTTGGTCATAAATTCTAGTATTTTATCTGAGTCTGATATCTGATAACTTGTCTTATCAAGGCCGTCATCTTTTATCTTTTAATCTTTATAATCTTAAATTTCATCTGATTCTGATAACTTATTTATTCTCAAATCATTCTAATACATAAAATTGGGTTTCGGGTCATCAACTTCGGATCCATCCAGATAGGGGATCCGAATTCGGATCATCCGGATCCGGACCAATCCGAATTGAAATGACCGGTCCGAATTGATCATCATCCGAATTGAGGATGACTTGGGATCCGAATTAGGATAAAAGCAAGGTCCGAATTAGCATGGATCTGAATTAATGCCACTCATCCGAAATAAAACCATCATCCGAATTAGCATCCGAACCGAAATGGAAACATCCAAATCAGATACCATCCGAACTCGGGTCATCCGAGTTCGGACCATCACTTAGCAAAACTATAATTTATTATCCGAAGTATGGGAACCGAAATGAATTTCATCCGAACTTAGGGGTCCGAAGTGGGACACCATCCGAATTCGGGTCATCCGAATTCGGATCCTATAGTTAGCATTTTTCCCAGAATTGTTCTTGGTGTTCTTCATTTATTTATTCGGATTTTCAACAATAATTCTAAAAACTCATTTTTAATCAACATGCAACTTAATATATAGTTATATTAACATTATTGGATTGTTTTTATGCATTTTTCCCTATCAATAACATCATATTTTGATCAAGATTGTCCAAATATTCATATTTTTGTCAAGAACACATAATTAACAAAATTTCCGATTTCTTCATTATTTGAACAATCTAATCACTAATTTTTGTTTCTGTTTCATATATATACTTCATTACATGTTTTTAAACACTTTAATCTAACATGCAAATCCTAAAATTTCATATCTAAATCTATTGGTTTCGGTTTTTACACAAAACCGAACCAAACCTCAAAATATCAAAATTGAAGTAAAGTTACCTCTAATCTTTGTTGATTCCAATTTGATTGATGATGTTTATAACTCCAATTGCCTTGAATCTTCAATTGATTGCAACAATTTTTGGAATTTTAATGAATTCTTTGGTGTTGGCCGAGAGGTATAGAGAGAGAGTAGAGAGAGAGAGTAAAACTCTTAAATGATGATTAAATTGCCATTAATATGGTTTATATATTTATTTTAGTTATATTTGTAATTTAACCCACTAATCTTTTGTATTTTATATCTCTTTTATTTTACTCATTTTAATTATATCATAAATATAATTTAAAATCAAATTTACTCAATTAATTTGCAACATAAATAATATAATAAAATTATATTATTGTCTCAAATCACACATTACACGATCGACAAAAGTTAGGTTGTTACAGATTTTCATCATATAATCGCTGCTGAGATGGATAATAATCATTATAATAATACTCATCGGAATCCGGATGTCGTTCCCATGGATTGTACGAATCACAACTCGAATAATAAGAATAATGATTATCATAATTTGGATAATATTGATCATTATAATCCGAGTAATTATGTTTGGATGGATAATAATCATAATTATATGAAGACTCCATTCCAAGCAATTAAACAAATAATTAAAAAAAAATAAACAAAATAAACAAAATAAAATAAAAACTAAATAAAAAAATAACGAAAATAGATTAAATTAAATTAAACCAAAGTAAACTTTAACAACTACCGTAAAACAAAATTAACAAGCGCACTAGCTCCCCGGCAACGGCGCCATTTTGACAACCGCTCGTCGTAAAGCGTTCAAAAATAATTTATAAAAACACCAATCACCTTAACTTATAGCTAGGGTAAGTGGGATCGTCTCCTCAGGGAGCATGTGGTTATCAATATTATTCTACGATAGTTATTAACTAGTAATAAAAAATAGTAATCAAACTAGTTGATGAATGGAAATAGTTGAGCGAAACATTTGGAAAATTAATTATAGCTTTAGGAAAACTTAAAGAATGGAGTAAGAACACCAACGATTTCGGATTTAAGGTTTGGGTGGAATTATGGATTATCGACTTAGGGTTGCAAATAACTTAATTATATATTATTCCGTTTAATTATCTTTGTAACCTAACTACATAGACATAGTTATGACAATCGCATCTATCGCAATCCGTATTTTGGGCACGAATCGTGTCATGTTCACAGTCCGTCTTAACTCCTAATCTAATGAGCTCGGCACGACATGTAACACGGCTACGACGCGTCTTGCGATAAAGATATAAATAGAAGCGAACGGAACAATATATTTAAATAATAATCACACAGAAAAGTAGATAAAACATATCGTTCGTTACAATAATAAACTAACGGAAAACATAAACACTTAGCTAACAAACAAACCCTTGAACGATAACGATATGATCATCAACCAACGCGTACGAAACATTGAACTTGTCAGGAACATGCTTCGTAGTTGTCGGATTGATGGAGCGTAGAAGGAACCAAACCCCCAACCCTTCGCCGTTGGTTTCGCGCAGACTACATCGCGATGGATGAATCTGGACTTTTCTTCCTCTTTTCTCTTCAATTTCTCTTTAAAATATATGTGTTTTTTCGTCTGGAAGGTTGCCATATATATAGGCAGCTCTGAAAAACCCTAAAAATCACGAAAATAATTATTTATGGGTTGGGCGCAGCCGTGGGCGCAGGCCTGCGCCCCACCCTGCGCTTGGGTCTAAAATCGCGTATTTTGGCAGAAAAATTCATTCTGTTGAGCACTCGGTTGGGGAGCAGGGCTGCGCCCCCCTCTGCGCTTGGCTTTCTATAAATCTTCTCCGATTGCGCTCAAATCTGCCAGACTTTTACTTGAGAGGATTACCTACATGCGTAATGAGTTTTATCAATAGTAGAATATTCCAAGGCACAATTTACTCATTTTAACTCCTTTTAAGCTTTAACCCTTCAATTGATAAATTACAATTAAATGTAGCATTATACCAATACTTTATACATAAAATAATATCATGTAAACACATTAAAGTCGGTATAAAATGATCCGATCAGTGTTCTTATTGAACGGGGGAGCCGTGACGTGGAAGAGTTCGAAGCATGAAACCGTGGCAGACTCTACCTGCGAGTCAGAATATATTGCGGCCTCAGAAGCCTCAAAGGAAGCCATCTGATTGAAGAATTTCATTGGAGATCTTGGAGTTGTCCCAACGGTTCAGACCCCATCGAAATATTCTGCGACAACGAAAGTTTTGTTTCGTTGACTAAAGAACCCAAGGATCATGGAAAGTCCAAGCATATTGATCGGAAGTACCACTTTGTTCGTAGCAAGGTTGAAGAAGGACATGTGATTGTGAAAAGAGTGCGATCAGAGGAGAATCCAGCTGATCCGTTCACAAAGCCACTTTCTCAACCGAAACATTATAGTCATGCTGTTAGCATAGGATTACGAGATAAGGTAAAGTTTAGTAGTTAGTTTTGAATTTGAAACATTGTAACAATGATTTGAAATTGTAATGGATTTGGTGATTAAATAATGGAGATTTATTTATTTGCAAAGTGCTGTCGTATTCTATTAGTTTATCGTTGTGTTTCTTTTTGCATGTTTAGAACCAACTCCCAGAGTAATTAATTTAATTCAAATACCTCAGTCGTTCGTACTACCGGGAGTTAGTATTGAATAAAGACTGTCATGGAATGTTAGTAGACTGTCAAGAGTTTGACATAGCATCGAGATTGCTGCAACATTCATGGGTACTTAATGGAGATTTAAGTATAGGGCACTCGCACTTGGAAAGATAATTCATGGATCAATTCATAAGTATTTCCAAGATGATAATATCCTCTATTCTTCAGACGGAGATACATTGAAGTTGCGGTTTTCTAGTCCGTCATACCTTAGTGCATTCAAACGTTGTGCGTAACTGCCAGTTATAACGGATGTATCTAGTTACGATGTTATTAGTTAGCTAGCGTTTTGTATGCGAAGTTTATTCGTTCCTTTTGCCTATATGGAAAAGCGAAATCTATGGGCCCTCTGATGATTAAACGTTGACTCTAGAGTGTCGGGCCCGACCGAGACAAAATTGAAGTGTTCAATTAATAAGTCTCATATAGTCATATTAATCGGAAATCAGAAACATAATTTTGAAACCAAAGATTGATTATAATCCATGTCTTAGTTTCATACGTTATCAGAGAACGAAGGAATAGTTGATCCCTTATCTAAAGGATTAGCTCTGATATGATTCAGAGTTCGGCAGCTGTATCGAGTAGCTAGGAAGGCTGGTAATAGAATGTGTTTAGACAAATAGTTGCCAACTTGTCCAAGTGGGAGACTGTTGGAATTAGTGTCCAAGTCACAATTATTTGTAAACATATTGTTATCAGGCTGGATCCTTTTTGGGTGCATGCAATGAATTGTAAAGAGAAGATGATTAACTTAAATATATAATGTTAATTATTTTGTTAATTTAATATGTTTAATAAATTAATTAGAAACTAAATAATTGATTATATTTTATTAATGGGTTAGTTTGTTAATTTATTAATAGTTAATAAATTAACCGGAAACTAATAGAATTAATTGAGGAAGTACAGGGGCTAAACTGCAATTAGTTGATAGTCAACAGGGCACCTCCTAAACCCTAATAGGGGGGCCGACCACCAATCCATCCCGCATGGATTTGGGATAAAAAATTTGTAGGTTTCTAAAACCTATAAATAGGCAGCCCTTGCCTGCTTCATTCCTCGCTCATTCGATTCTAAGTTCTCTAACGATCACAAGGGATACCAGTTTTTGGGACTCTGAGATCTGAGCTTAGAAAAGTTATAATTATCTTTTCTTTTGTTAATTGGGTGTGAACAACTAGAGGCGATCTTGCTTTAGACGCTTGTTGCTCGATTCAGAGGCTGTTCGTGAAATCGTTCTTCGTGGAGAAAATTGCGAATTTTCTCAAGGTTAGTTTTTTCTTATTCATCTCTTTATTTTAATAATTAGTTGCTTAGCTTGTTTGGTTAGATCCTTAAGGTTTTATATTATTGCATAGTTAGGTTATTTAATTTTCCGCAAAGTTTTAATTTAACCTAGCAAGGGTATAGGAAACCTAACAAAATGATCAGCCTAGCGATCATCAATCCAAACCAAGATATGAACCACCAAAGAGAGAATATCAATATGGTTCAACTTCAGCAGCTAAGGATGAGCGATATTATAAGTCAAATCATCGTGATCAACCACAATTCCAAGTAGAAACAAATATGACTTCTGCGCTTGTAGAGTTTGCTGAATTTATGAAACAACAATCAACTATCAGCACTAAGACCATGGAGATGTTAACTCGCCAGATGGGTCAGATAGCTGAGTCGCTTACGAGGCATGAGGAGGGGAAGCTTCCTAGCAATACTTTTCCCAATCCTTCACTCGCCCATCATCATAACAAAGATAAGAAACATGAAAGTAACAAAGTTAATGAAGTAGTTAAGATAACCACATTAAGGAGTGGAAGAGAGGTAGATAATAAAATAGAGATGCCTAAAGAGAAAGAGGCAAAAGAAGATACCAACACTGAAGTCGTGTATGAGGAGAAAGAGGATCCAAAGAAGAAAGAGGTTCCTAAGAAGGTTTCTTTTAAAGAGCCAATTAAAGCAGATATTTCAACACCCAAAGTTGGGGAGGCCGATAAGAGTCAGTATACTTCAATTCCTCCTCCTTATCCTGCTGCTTTAGAAAATCCAAAATCTTCTCCATGCGGCAAAAAAGGCCCACAACCAGAGGATCTTTGGGATTTATTTAATCAAGTTAATATCAATATTCCTCTGATAAAGGCCATTCAATAGGTTGCATCTTATGCCAAATTTTTAAAAGATCTCTGTACTCAGAAAAGAAAGTATAAGGTCTTGCTCTCAAAGCATATCAATCTAACTGAACAGCTGAGTGCAGTAATTTCTAGTTCTCTACCTCCTAAGCTGAAAGATCCTGGATCACCATTAATTCCAGTGACAATAGGCAATGTGCAGATTAAGAAGGCATTGCTTGATATTGGAGCTAGTGTTAATATTTTACCTGGAAACTTGTTTGATAACCATGATCTAGGTCAGTTACAGACAACTGATATTATCTTACAACTGGCAGATCGGTCAACCAAGTGCCCAAGAGGTATTTTATCAGATGTTATAGTAAAAGTTGAAGATTTTTACTATCCAGTTGACTTCCTAGTATTGGACACCGAAAGTTCAATGGGAGATAATCAACCGGCTATTATCCTAGGCAGACATTTGTTAGTCACGATTAATGCATAAATTAATTGTAGGACAGGAGCTGTGGATATTGCCTTTGGAAATAGGAAATTAAGACTGAATGTATTAAATGCTTCAAGTGTCTCTGCTATTGATTCAGAATATTATCTTATAGACATGGTGGATGAACTTGCGCAACAGCATAGTTCGTTAATCAACACCAAAGATGCTATTGAGTTATTCTTTGCTGAGAATGAATTAGCCAAGTTAAATCATACCAGTGTGATGAGTTAGAAGTAGTCATGGAATCCACAGTAGAGTCAAAACAACCACCGTGGACCCATAGGACTGAAAATTTACCTACTGATTTACCTAAGTCAGCCAAACCTTCAATAGAGCAACCGCTTGTTCTAGAATTGAAGGAGCTGCCATCGCATCTGAAATATGCTTTTCTAGGTCAGAATGACACGTTGCCTGTCATAATTTCATCAGATCTGACTGAAGAGCAAGAGAAAGCTATACTGCAAGTGTTAGTCAAATATAAAGAAGCAGTAGGGTGGACGATAGCTGATTTAAAAGGAGTCAGTCCCACTTTGTGTATGCACCGAATCATTACTGATCCAGAAGCTATACCAGCTCGGGATGCACAAAGGAGGTTGAATCCTAATTTGAGAGAGGTAGTTAAGAAGGAAGTATTAAAATGGTTGGATGCTGGAATTATATATCATATATCTGATAGTAAGTGGGTAAGTCCAACCCAAACTGTGCCCAAGAAATCGGGAATTACAGTAATTGATACTGAAGAAGGAGAGAAGATAACTACTCGCCCTGTAACTGGGTGGAGAGTTTGCATAAATTACAGAAAACTTAACGCTGCTACTTCTAAAGATCATTTTCCGTTACCATTTATAGATCAAATAGTGGAAAAATTAGCAGGACAAAAGTTTTATTGTTTCCTTGATGGATATTCTGGTTACAATCAAATCCCAATCCATCCAGAGGATCAAGAGAAGACCACAGTTACTTGTCCCTATGGCACCTTTGCCTACCAAAGGATGCCGTTTGGACTATGTAATGCAACCCGCCACATTTCAGCGATGTATGATGACTATCTTTTCAGATATGGTGGGTGGTTCTCTTGAAATATTTATGAACGATTGCTCCATATTTGATAAAACATTTGAAGATTTTCTAGGACATTTAGAAAAAGTCCTAAAGAGATGCACTCAAACCAACTTAGTACTAAGTTGGGAGAAAAGCCATTTTATGGTAAAGGAAGGGGTAGTCCTAGGTCACATTGTGTCCGAAAGAGGAATGGAGGTAGATAAATCAAAAGTTCAATTAATTTCCTCACTTCCACCCCCTACCAATGTTAAAGGAATAAAATCATTCTTAGGCCACGCTGGTTTTTATCGGCGATTCATTAAAGATTTCAGTGAGATCTCAAGACCGTTATGCAATCTTCTTTCAAAAGATATCGAGTTTAATTTTGATGATGCTTGTATGAAAGCATTTGAGAAGCTTAAATCAAAATTAACTAAAGCGCCAATTCTGCAATCTCCGGATTGGTCTCAACCATTTGAGATCATGTGTGATGCAAGCGATTATGCAGTTGGTGCAGTTTTAGGACAAAGATTTGAGAAAAAGCCAGTGGTGATTTACTACGCAAGTAAAACCTTTAATGAGGTACTAAATCAATTACACAACTACGGAAAAAGAGCTATTAGCTGTAGTGTTTGCCCTAGATAAATTCAGATCCTATATTTGGGGGCAAAAGTAATTGTGTACTCTGGCCACAATGTTTTAAGACATTTATTGGCAAAGAAGGATGCCAAGCCTAGATTGATTCAGTGGTACCTTTTATTACAAGAGTTTGATTTAGAAATTAAAGATAAGAAAGACACAGAAAATGTTATTGCCGATCATTTATCAAGGCTTCAATTAATCCCAACAAACTCAACTGATCAAATCAGGGACTCCTTCACTGATGAACAATTATTATCTGTATCTAAAATTCCCTGGTTTGCGAATCTAGTTAATTATTTCGTAACAGGAAGATTGCCAGAGCACTGGAACTCACAACAAATAAAATATTTCCATGCTCAAGCAAGGAAATACATTTGGGATGAGCCTGATCTATTTAAAATAAGAGCAGATCAAGTTATAAGACGATGTGTCCCTAACTCGGAACACGAAGATATTCTTAAACACTGCCATGCATATGCATGCGGTGGCCATTTCAGCGCAAAGAAAACTGGCCACCGGATATTGCAGTGTGGGTTTTTCTGGCCCATAATATTTAAGGATGCATACGAGTTTGTTAAGGGATGCACAAGATGCCAGCAAACTGGTGGCATCGTGAAAAGAGATGAAATGCCTATGACCAAGATATTAATTGTCGAAATATTTGATGTATGGGGTTTTGATTTTATGGGACCATTCCCTAAATTATTTGGATATGAGTACATCTTAGTGGCAGTAGATTATATTTCCAAATAGGTGGAAGCAGAAGCTACACGCACAAATGATAACCGGGTTGTGTGTAAATTTGTTAAAAGAAATATTTTAGCACGACACTGTATTCCAAGGGCTATTATCAGTGACGGAGGGTCACATTTTAATAATCAGCATCTTGCTAAACTCCTTAAACAGTATGGAGTTAATCATAGAATAGCAACGCCTTATCATCCGCAAACAAGCGGACAAGTCGAGATCTCTAATAGAGAGATCAAGAGAATCCTTGAGAAAACTGTCAGGCCTGATCTTAAAGATTGGTCTAAAAAATTAGAGGATGCTCTATGGGCATACAGATTCACATTTAAAACACCAATCGGTATGTCCTCATACAGACTTGTGTATGGTAAGCTTTGCCATCTCTTAGTGGAATTAGAACACCGAGCTCTATGGGCAATCAAAAACACTAATTTCAATTTACATGATGCTGGTGTTGATAGGAAATTCCAATTAAATGAACTGGAAGAAATTCGTAGAGAAGCCTACGAAAGCGCTAGAATTTATAAAGAGAAAACTAAGGTTTTCCACGATAGAATAATTAAAAATAAAATATTTACCAAAGGAAATAAAGTCTGGTTATTTAACACAAGACTTAGACTATTTCCTGGTAAATTAAAAAGTAAATGGACAGGTCCATTTATTGTAACGAATACCTACCCACATGGTGCGGTAGAAATACAAGACCTAAAAGGTGGTGAGCCATTTAAAGTAAACGGACATAGACTTAAATTATATGTTCAATGGGCCACCAATAATATGTTAGTATCTGAGATCATCAGACTACAAGATCCTAAGGTTAATTAATTAGTTTAGGAGCAGTACGTCTGGCTGAAGACGTAAAACTTAGCGCTTTCTGGGACGCAACCCAGAGTAATTTGATTATTTGAATTTTATTATTTTTAAGTGTGTTTATTTGCTTATTTATGTTACTTGTGTGTACCCAATTAAGTTGGGGAGGATTCATCCTCCTGGTTGTGTTTAGAAATTAGGATTTTAAATTAAATAATAAGACCTCGCATCAGAAAATAAAAATTTAAGCACGTAACAGAATTATTTTAACCCGGTAATACGAGTTGGGGAGAATACCCGTAAAAATTAAAAAAAATTAAAGAATTAGGGTTCCAAGACCAGTGCACGGCCCAGATCGCAAATCCAGAGGTCCGGGCGCGGGGGGCGCATGCCTGCGCTTGCCCTGCGGCCCGACGCGCTCAAAATCTTATAAAATTGGCAGTGATCATTCCCATAAGTTCAAAACCCTAATTCCAGTTCCAGAAGACGGCGATTTCGAATTTCTAAGCCTAAAAACATCAAAAATTCGTCTTTTCTACGTCAATCCTTTGATCCAACGCCTGTTTATCACTAAGGTTAGCAAGGTATACTCCGTAGAATCCCTTAAACTTCATTCTACATCAGTTTCACTACGTTTTATTACACATGCATGAATTGAGTTTTTGGGAATTATATGGTTTTTATAGAAAAAGGGTTATTAATAATTTTAAAATGTTCATTTAATTAATATAAAATTATTTTTGCAAAACTTTTGTAAAAATCTTGATTTTTCCATATTTATTATAAATCATAAACTTTTTGTCGTAAAAGGTGATATTTTTATTGATTATTTAAAGTTCATGCATTTGATAGGGTTGGATTGGGCTCACATTGTTGGTGAGACTTAGGATTAGTTAATTATTATTGAAAAAGAGTGTTAAAATTATCATGCATTATTTATATAGAAACACCACATTTTTAATCCTTGTTTTTGCATTATTTTTAAGATGTCAACCCAATATCATGCAAACGGTAAGCGTCCTGGAACCTCCCAAAGACCTAGAATGAGAACCCACGACCCTAGGGATGTCCGTTTTGAAAAACCACTTAATGTGGAATTTCCTGAAATTCCACCAAACACTAACAATGGTAAACCCCTTAGGTTTCTCATAGAGCGTAACATAAAAGAGTGTGATTTTGACAATTTTGAAATTTTGGAGTGTTTTGAGAGGCTAGGATGAGCGAAAGTCATAAATGGGAACTTCCATATATTCATACTAGTTTGGTCCAACAATGGTTCGCTACTGTTCGAAAAATAGAAGAGGAAGAAGAACATGACTTTGAGCTCACAGTATTAGTAGGAAACAAGAAAGTGTCAGTATCTAGGAAAATCCTTTGTGAGGAATTTGGTATAGACGCAGATATTCCAAGGCCTAGGGAATTTTGGTCATCTTTAGATCTTCTGGGGGTAGAGCGAGGCAAATTGGTGGATGGTCTAAGAAATGGGATGAGATGTTAGCCACGGTATTTGGAATGACATTAGAAGAGGCGAGAGAGTATGTCCATTATAATAGAGGTGATTTATGTCCATTAGCTAACGTGTTGTGGAAGTTTGTTACACTCAACTTGCTTCCTAGAAGTCAAGACACCACTATTGTTGGATCCCAAGAGATACTGCTAGTGCATGCGTTAATGACTGGATACCCGACCATATCTTTAGAATACATAATAATGAAAAATCTTTGGGAGAGTAGTTTCCCAAGGCAAAGGATGAATTATCCACACTGCCGTATGCTAACTAAGCTATTCATTATTAGAAAAGCGGTATCGGAGCAATAGCCAATTAAATACCTCAACCAAAACAAGATTTGGTTCACTAGAGCCACGATGTTAGGGCTAGTTTTTGAGAAAAACCATTTCGGCTATCAAATCCGTTGTCCAAAGACCTCTAAAGTAACCCAAATCCCATTCACTGCACCCGACAACCCTGAAGGACAAAACGACAGAGAAGATGAAAGATCATGGGAAAAAGTAACAATCGAAGACTTGATGAGATCTCAAATCAACATTCTGAAGGACGTCATGGGCAGCATACTAAATGCAAACAAAGAATTGGTGAAGAATATTGAAAAGTTGCAAGAGGAGCAAAACAAGCATGTGAAGCTATTCCAAAGTCACTCAAACTGGCTCACCAACCTTCAGATCACTGTCGGAGAGCTGGAAGAAACCGTCACATCTCAGACCGAATGTTGAATTTTATAATTATTTGAATATTTGTCTTAATTATGTGTGCTAAAACATTAAGTATGGTTTGTATTTTTATTTTTTTTCCTGATGTGGTGGTTTGGTTTGTTTATTTATGTTATTTGGATTGTAATAGTACTTTATTTTTATTTTAAAGTGTGATGTTTATTTAAGTTGATTTATAAAAATGAATTTTGTTTGTTTTATTATTTGTTTAATCTTAATTATTTTGAATAAAGAATATGTACCGATCTATCATTCTATGTTCTTAACCGATAAATTCATCTTGATGTGACGAGGACGTCACAAAAGTCTAAGTTGGGGAGGGTAGGTTATAATGATAAAATTAATTAATTAATTTAGCCCTTACAAAAAAATTTTAGACTACATTTCATATCAAAAATTAGAAAGATTTACAGCCCCGCGTACCAAAACAGTAAAAAATTAAAATTTCAGCAGAGTTGGGCGGGGGGGGGGGGGGGGGGGGGCGCAGGCCTGCGCTGGCCCTGCGTCCCGACGAGGTACAAATTATTTTTGAGCCCCAATTCACCATTTTCACAACCCTAGAACAAGAAACCACGGTTGGGTGTGCGACTTTCTCCCAAAAACATCATTTTTGTGCCCAAAATTTGCAAATTTAAGATTCAAAACACCTACATTTTCTAAAATATCAAAGATCTAGGTTAGAAATCACCTCTTTGTGGGTAGTTTCATCCATTTTTGAAGATTTTTGGGTAGAGAAAGTGTGGAAGAAAAAAGCTAGATTTGTATCAAGTAAAGCTTCCAATCACCAATGTTAGTGTTTTTATTGAGTTATTGCAACTTATTTCATACTTTTTGAGCAAAAATGTAAGCTTGATCTTCATGATCATCCATGGAGTTTTCATGGTGATTTTGACTTTTTAGAGTCAAAGTATGTAAAATTGCATGATTTTGATGATAACCTTGATGTATGTTTCATGAGATATGTGTTTATTTGTTAAGTTTGTTAATTTGTCATGATTAATTTGTAGAAATTAATTTGCAATTATAAAGTTGGTTGCCAAAATGTGCATATATTGTTAAAATTATAAAACTTAGGCGACTAGCTTAAAAATAAATTTTATGTGCTAAATGTTTTTATTAAAATATGATAAATGTTTAGTGCTTAAAATAATGGCAAATTATAGACTATATATATAGGATGCAAAATGTGAGCGTAAAAGAGACTATATATATAGTGCATCTTTTTAAGTGAGCGTAATTGTGAAAATTGCAATTATAGGTTTACATTATTTAATTTATCTCATACATATTGTGGTTGGTTGGCACAAATTGTAGATGACAAGGAGAACGAGACAACGAACCCAAAATGTTGATATCCCAATAGATTGGTCTCCAAACCTCATTTTATCCCAACACCCTGAGCACATTAGAACATATTTGTTTTTATATAAGAAGTATTCAAATAAAGTGTTGACTGAAAAGAGGGTTAAGAGGAGTGATTTTGAGGATTACGGGATCCCATATCTTTTTGACTATTTGGGGTGGGAAGGTGTGTTTGAGTTGGTGGTAATGATAATTATCAGTCTGATGTAGTCGAGTGGATGTCTACCCTACGAAGGGAGACGGGTCGTTCGGCGACCGTTAGGTTGATAGGCACCGTCCACGTTAGGGACGTGGCGATGGATGCACAAATCTTTCGCCAATTATTTAGTTTAGATACTGGGGTAGGCTACGAAGGGTTTAACCAGCAAGGGTACGAGTATGGGAATGAGACCCAATTGGCCTTCACTGTTATGACTTGGTCAGGGGAGTGGACGGAGCAGGTTAATAGAGTCTTTATCCCATCCATTTGGAGTTCGAGTCCTCCACTTCCTACTGCCGAAAGGCTTTATCTCCGAGGTGTAAGGTGCTTCACAAGATTCTTGTGAATAACATCTTACCTCGTGATAGTTACCTGACCAAAGTCAGGCATAGGGATATCACTGTCCTTCACGCCCTTCTTAAAGGTAGGCCCAGACTGTCCTTTGCATGGACAATTATGAATGACTTATGGGCCATGAACGACACGAGAGAGAGGACGATCATCCCCCATGCTTGGTTGATCTCCAAGTTCCTTGAGAGGAAGGGCTCACTTTCGCCCGATTCCCTGCTATCCCCCATTTCGGCGACGTTCATTACGGCCGCCATGTTCCCTACCTTGATTTTTAGGGAAGTTGACGAAGGGTTCGAGATATTCGACAAAGAGACAAATAAGTCGTATATCGAGGACTATACTGAGGATGAGAGGAGAGAGAGAGAGAGAGAGAGAGAGAGAGAGAGAGAGAGAGAGAGGAGAAGGCCGCCAATGAGGCGAAAGTTCGGCATTCTGAGCCGAACCTAGGTGCATCTACCTCGCGCAGTCGAGGTAATGACAATTTTGATTTTGACCGCATGATGAGGCAGATTGAGGATATAGCCATGGGTCAGGGTGAGTTCCGAGATGATGTGACCCAGAGGCTAGATGAGATGAATTGGCGTATGACCCATATTTATGATAGGGTCGATCACTTAGCGGGTTGGGTAGATCAGTTACAGGATGGGCAGAGATCCTTGACATACCAAAATGCCTACTACCAGCACCATGACTGGGCATATTGGGAGGGAGTCCGACACCACGAGGACTCCATGGCTGGTATGCCATATCAGTCTTATGAGGATTACACGATGCCCGACTACCAGGCCTATAACCCTGCCGTAGATACTTATCAGCGCTATCCGGCGCATGGCAGACAGGACCTCCCAGACCCGATGCCTCCTCATTTGGTTCCGCCGACTACACAGTTCACCCATGGCCAGAACCCGTATACCGGCTTCTTCAACAGCGTCTTCGGTCCTCCTCCGCCACCTCCTCCATTTGAGTGATCGGGTACTACCTTTCCTTATTCTTTACTTTTCTGTCTTTTGTTTTATTTTATTTCATTTTGTTATGCATTCAATTTCTTTATCGTAATTTCATTTTTAGTTCTTAGTCGAGTCCTATTTAGAATTTATAATGTTTATATAGTCTGTCATTCATTCCCCATCTGAGTCTTGTTTTCCGATCAGGCCGTGGAATATGAGGATACTTAGAAAATACATGTGCGAGGGAATTGGCTAGTGTTGACAGGATATTTTATAATTAAGGAAAGAGTCGTAGTAATAATTAAAATTTTTGCCATGTAAAATGAATTCTAGTACGTTAAAATTTATTTGGGCTTAGATATAAGTAATGTGTCAAAAGATTTTGGAAACCCATGCAATAAGGGGGAGAACTTAATCATGTTTTAGCCTCAAAAGTAATTTAATTGTAGTCTAGATGGTTCGAGAAATTAAGTCTGTAGGGGTACCACTCATGCCTAATCCCCTAAAACCATTTGGTTTGGGAGCGGTTGACCGAAATCTCGTTACATGGACAATCTAGCTAATATAGTGAAAAGAAAATTGATAGAAGCATGGTATTAAAAAGAAAATTTGTTGTAAACAAGCAAAGGGGAAAAAGATGGTCGGAAGACCCACATGTTTTAAGTATTGTAACCTTGAGCTAAAATGGTATTTTCAAAAGTGAGATACATTATATAAATTATAAGAGAAGTATATTTTAACTGAAAACGTCTTCAATTTACATGTTAAGAATTTTAAAGAATTAATACGAAGGCTAGCTTAACATAAAATTCCTAGACTCACTGCCAAGTCTTGCTCGTTACTTAGTTAGTTCTGATTCCAAAAGCTTGTTCGGGGACGACCAAGAGTTAAGTTGGGGAGATTTGATAAGTCTATAATTTATATGGTTTCAGAGTCATATTATGATCATTTTAAGCACCGATACTTCGTAAAATCCATATTATTACTCCAAGTTTGTATTTCAGGGCCAAGATGATAAAAAGAAGCAATTCGAGAGAATTCAGAGCAAATCGGGCTGAGGGGGGCGCAGGCTTGCGCCACCCTGCGCTCCACATAGCGCCCAAACTGTCCAGATACATTCCAGCACACGCCAGCAAAGCCTTAGCCACATCCGGGCGCAGGGGGGGCCAGGCGCAACGCTGGTGCGGCGCCAAAACGCGTTTTTGAACACTGGAAACCCTAATCTCGATTCCCTATAAATAGAAGTGAAGGGGCAGCTTAGGAGAGGAGTCCCGACGTGTGTGCAAGTGTGGCGAAGCTCTGCCGGAGTAGATCTACGATACGAGAACGAAGACGGTGGTTCGCAAGTTACCCAATGGCTCAGATCTGTTATTGTGACGAGCATACGATGAGCGGCTAATCCCGTTAGCCGTTTGCGGATGATCTACGACTAAGTTTACTTTTCTTTAATTTCTTATGTTTTGATGTATTGTATTGAGCTAGATCTATTATGTGTATGCAAATGATTAACATTTGGCTATGACTATGATTATGTGTTGCGATTGCTAAAAGAAAGATAGTTTATAGTGGTGTTATTATTCGTGCCGAGTCCATTTGTTTAGGGATTAAGACGAGTATTATTGTTGCATACGCTATGCCGAGAGTTATTGGTTAAAATACATTTGATTAATTTAGTCGCGCAATTGATTACTATGTGATCGTTGCATGAAATTATAGTGAGTAATATTTATGCCGTGATGATTCCGTGAATGGTTATTCGTCTCTTGATTGTTTATCTTCTTCGTTAGTCAGTTCGTTCATAATTTTAGTTACAAGCAATAGTAAATCATTACTCTAAACAACTCATTCAAATCCACAATCTCGCAATTTAAATGCTTTCAATAAACTTAACTTATAAGGCTTATAACCTAATCCTAATTACGACCACACTCCCTGTGGATTCGACCCTTACTTCTCTAGCTAATTAGTGGATTTAAGGATTAAATCGGCGGGTCACAACGACGGCCTGTCAACATGTGTCCTAAATTGTTTTCTTTTATTAATATATATAGATAGATTTGTTAGCTCGGCCGACCAATATGCTTATTTGAATTTTCGAACCGTGCGCGATTAATATTTGTGCAACGGGTCCCCTCAGTGGTCAGCCACGTAAATTTATATCAAAATTAATGATATAGGGTCATTTTACGAATGATCCCATCAGATATATCTATATAATTGACTTACACTAAAATCTTTCTAACTTACACTAAAATCTTTCAACTTGTAATACCTAAAATGCAAATAACCTACTATAGGTTATTAGTTTCCTTACCTTTCATCCACGTTGTGTAAAAGAGTTATCTCTATGCATCACTTCATTAAAGAGTAACAAATTGCCTTAGACCTTCATTGCAATTACAATGGTTTTTTTCACCATTAATTCGATAATTTCGTTATAAAAATGGTAATCTATCCTTGGGGAATCCTTACCCATCTCATCCCTAACCAATGTGAATGAGAAAAATCATATAACTCATAGTAAAGAAACATGCATGTATCCAAATTTGATCTGCGGGCCTCAGCTAGAGATATGAAATCCCCGACCACTACTCTACGAGATAATGTTATAAGATATCCACATATTTTTCAAATTTGATCGGTTTAGGTATGTAGTTTTTCTTGGTCCGCTTTCAGTGTTATATTTTTTTGAGTTTTTACAATGATCCATTTTGATAATTAAAACATTTACTAGTACATTCATTTTGATAATTATACTTTCGGAATTGGACCATTTTAATAATTAAACTTTTAGTTGTGCTTCATTTCAGTTATCTTTTTTATGTGTGTAATACCTAAAACGAACTACTACCAAAAACAAATTTATATTTTAAACTAGGGGTGACAATCTTGATCCAACGGGCCAAACGAGTTGGACAGTTAAATTGACTCATTTTAAAAAAGTAAGATAGAACATAGTTTTTTTTCTAAAAAATGAAAATTTATAAAACGGTGTATTAAACAAATTGTTCTTTGGAAAAAATTTCAAAATTATATAAAATTTATAACTTTTAGTCATCAACCCATTTGCTTGAACGGGCCAAAATTATCACCCATATTTTAAACAGGCTCAAAAAAATTACAATACTAAAAACGGACCAAACCTAAAAATATATATGTATTCAATGACATCAAATAATATAATAAAGATCATTTAATTGAAACAACCACATCCGCCATCCGGATAGGAGTTAGGTGGAAACAAAACAGACTTTAGGTGAAAGCTAGCCAAGGTACATATTTATTGATGATGAAGTTTCTTAGGTAAATAATTGTTTGACACCCTGATCAAGATAAGTTACCACCTATTAAACAGCGCACTCGAAGGTACCACTCGTAAAATTATTTTTTTTGAAAGTTTTTTTTCATAAACATGTTTTAATTACCATTACACAGATGATATATGAATTTCACGCAAATTCGAACACTTTAAGTGCATAAAATAACGCATCACATATATGTGCATTCACATATATGCAAAATTATGTAAGTGTACGTTCACATCATTTTTTAGAAGCTAGAAGATATGAATGTATGTAAAATTTACATATGATCTTCATAATGTTAATTAAACATGTTTATGAAAAAAAATCAAAATTTTTTTTTAAAGGTGGTATCTTCTGGTGCAATGCATAAGGAGTGATACTCTCTCGAACCATATTATATATATAGGGTCGGGATCAATGGAGTACCATATTAGACTGGGGAACCGGAGTTCATCCATGTTTGGTTATAAGTTTAAAATGGTAATATAGTCAATTAGGTTTATCTTAAATAATAGATGACAACTAATAAATTAATAGATCCCTTAATTATAGTGATTTACTTCCATAACAAATCTATAAAAAATATCAAACTGAGTTTAAATGAACATGTTCAATTGGATTCGGAAATGAGTTTTAGTGAACATGTTCAATCGGATTTGAAAATGAGTTTTAGTGAACATGTTCAATCGGATTCGACAATGAATTTTAGTGAACGTGTTCAACCGGAGGTGTCAAATAAAGGTAATTATTATTTTCATCAAATCGTTCGTGAATATTCAATTTTATTTACACGTTATTGAACATGTGCAATCGGGTTTATTGTGTTTTTAGTCGCTGTTAATCGTTTTGGTGATAAACCAATATTGATATTATTGAACATGTTCAATCATGGTTTATGAAATGTCATCATTGCACATGTTCAGTATGGGTGTAAGGAATGATATTGACTGAAATAGAGATTTCATGGGATACACATAATATTTGATTCTAATTTAAACTTTTCAATACCATTTTTACCCCCAACATTAATTAATGTGGAAAAGAATTTTAAGCAAAATTTATATTATATTTTAATGATTTTAATGATAACTGATTGGTTATAAATGGTTCCCGGGTACCCCAGTCTAACATGGTACCCCATTGATCTTGAATATATATATATATATACATATATATATATATATATATATATATATATATATATATATATATATATATATATATATATATATATATATATATATATATATATATATATATATATATATATGTATAGGGATGGGTTCTATGGGGCACCTTTGTGCATTGTGTACTTTGGGAACCTATGTACACCGTTAGATCTCTAAAATCAATGGTAAGATTGACAGTGGCATAGTTGTAATAAAGATGAAAATTAGGTGCACAATGCAAGGTCAAAACCGGCGGAGGGGCAGAAAAGGGTTTTTGTCCCCAAATTAATTTCAAACCGGATTGACTATAGGACGGGATTCGCGCGACACACCTTCCTAATTTTTCTCTTCGTCGATCGAATCTTTGCCCTAGTTTATCCCGAGATTCACTCCTGCAGTTAATTAGGGATTTGTTCTTCACAACGATCTGCATAATGCATAAAGGAGAAGCGTCTTCGGTGAAAAAGCGGCGGACGGCGGAACAGGTTAGTGTGTTGACGTTTTTTTGGTTGTCGACACTTATTTGTCGATATTGTTGTTAAAATCATGATGCATGTTTCATGTTCGTGTTGATGAAGCTGTATTTTTGTCTTATATGCAAAGCAATAGTTCGGATTTGGGGATTTTTATGACCTAGTTGTTGTATATTCAAGTGCATTGTTTTGAAGCGAAAAAAACCGGTTGGATTTTGGGGGGTGAAATAACAATGTTGTTGATGTTCGAAGTTTATTTGTCATGTGTTTTTGCACTGCAGTGTGTGTAAGTGCATTATAGACAAAGGAAATGTCTTATGTTGGCCGTGGTCGTAGATGTTCATGTTATGAAATAGTATACGTTTGTATTTACTAATGTGTGGTAATTATGCACTAGGTCGTGTTGTTGCTTGTGGAAGATTGCAATGTTCAGGTTTATGAATTCGGTTTTCATATAGTGCATAGTTGTTGAAATGTCTATGGTGTGGTTGCGTATGTGAGAGTTGTTATGCAGTAACTTCAATTTTGTATATAATAGTTGTTAGGGGGTGTTAGATTAAGTTACGTTGTGCACTTAGGGGATTTTTAGTTAAATGAAACAAGATTGTGCATCTCCCGTGTGTAGGAGGGTTTATACTAGGTTGTTCATTGGTAATGGACCTAATTTATGCATATCCCGTGGACCAACCTTGTGTATGAACTTCATGAGCAATGTGGGTGTTTTGTCGTTATGTGTTATTTATGCCCTTATTCAAGTTGATTGATGATAGTGTAGTGTTTATGCCTTATTGAAGTACTTGTTCGTGGAGGTGTTAGTTAGGGATGCACGTACATGCATCATGTTCTGGTATGTAGTGTTTTGTATCGTTATATCTGTAGGGCAGTCATATGATGATGGTTGTTTAGAATAAAGCAAAGTCATATACGTGCATACTGTATCAAAAGTTGGTCGTCGTATGGATATGAAAATTTGATAGTTGGTAGTGATAGATTATGTTTGTTAGATACGTGTAATTGATAAAAGTCTAAAGGTTTAGCATAAATAGAAACCAAAGTTAACTAGTAGTTGGTTATTAGATATGCATCAAGTATGTCGAGTATATAGATTAGATATGCATCATTTATGTAATTTGTAAGTAGTATTTTGTTTTTAATATTTCCAGCAACACAGAACATCATTCATGTGCATACTGCATCAGTGAAATTCATTAATGTTCATTGTATGCATATGAACTTTGGGTAAATACAATAGAGCACACTATTACTTTGGGTTGTATTTTCTACTGTTACGAGATTAGGTTTTTAGCACAAATAAAAACCACACTTTTCCATCCTGATGTGTCATAAAAATTTAATGCAACACAGAACATATTTCCATACTGATGTGTAGTAGTTTGTTTTTAATATTTCCAGCAACACAGAACATCAAACATGTGCAGTATGCACGGTTTATGCATACTTCTGTGTTGAATACATTACGGCGATATATCTGTATCTATTGAATGATAATTATATGATAATCGTATGCCCATGATTAGATATTTTTAACTGTTAATTGTTTATATATCTGTGTTTTATTTGTTTGTTAACTATACAGTGTCCTCTTAGAAGAAGTGGTAGAATAGGGCTCCGTTCGAAGTTCACGAACACTGCCGAGACCCCCCTGACTATATCCGGTGAAGACAGTTCTTCTAACACCAGCACGATGAACGATTTTGTCAGTGATATCTCCTCAAAGCCAGGTATGCACAACGTGTTGTGTTTGCGTATCATAGTATGGCGATGTATTTACGGCACGTTGTGTGCGTTTATGAGTGTGAATGGGGTGTATGTAATTTATAATGTTAATATCAATAATGTAGGTGTGTGTATTAGTGTGCGTAACTAGTATGTTCGGTTTGTCAATGTGCAAGTTGTATGTAATTTATGTAGGTGTTTAAAAAGGGGAACTTGTTTAATGTAGATTGATGTAATTTAATGCGGACACAAATCTAGTAGAATGAGTTGTTGCATATGAGGGTTGTTGTTTTTGTGTCGCAGGTATGGTTTTTAAAATTTAAGGATGTTATTATAAAATAACATGAAAATTGGAAACTCGCAAATGCGTATCATGATTATGCATATGCATAGTTTAAGTTGTATTCACAGATTATAACAAATAAAGTAGATTGAGCTGTTACAATCAAAATTTTTTTCATGGTATCGAATTTGGTATGCACATTTATTGTATAATCATATAAAACGTGCTTCATTTATTGTTATTTACTAAGGTTGTTAATTGTGCAACGTTGTATTATGGATTGTGCATTTAGGATGTGTGGTTATTAATTGTGCTGCATTGTATTATGGATATGTAGGTAGTAAAAGGGCAGTAGAACCAGAAAGAGAATCTGAAAGGGCAGCAAAAGTGGTGAAGGTTAAGAAAGAAATGGTTAGTAAGGGAAAATCTCAGGAACAATATGCTGCTGCTGGATCTGGGTTGGTTGGTAAAGCAAAAGACGAAAGGAAGCGGAAGTTGACGTTGCAGCGTGCGAAGTACTCTTTAATCCGATCACGAAGCTCCCCTAGTACTCTTTTTCATTGCATCGGTTCGCTCACTAATGAACAACGAGCTGATTTACGTGCAATAGGATTTGAGAACTTACTTCATTTGAACGTTGAAGAGATCCCTCTGAAACTAGGATATTGGGTGGTTGACCACTTTGATGATGGTGCATGCAGCATTAAGACAGACAGATGGGAGGTGAGTATTGACGAGGATGTCATATATGACACGATTGGGGTACCATCAGGCAAAATAAGGATGGTACGTCAGGAGTTGACATCAGCCAACCAATTGTTGGTTAAGAAGTGGAAGGCTCAGTTTGGTGATACGGATAAGATATATCCGTCGACGGTTGCTGACCTAATCAAGAAGAAGTGCATGCATGGGGGGGAAATGTTCAAGCTGAACTTCATAGTTCTTTTTTCTACGCTTATGGTTGAAGGGTTGAAATCAGGATTTGCTAGTTGGAAGGTGCTGCAGTATATTTCGTCTGTGAATGATATACACAAAATGAATTAGTGTGGGTACGTGTTAGAGTGCATGGGTCGGTGCAAAAAAGGCTGGAAGAAGGACGGGAGTACGTTCTTTTCTGGTCCTTTGACACTATTATCGGTGAGGCTAATCGATTGTTACATTAGTGCATTTATATACTTATGTGTTTTACGTTTATTAGCACATGTTTAATAATTACAAATGTGCAGCTCATATACGTGGACAGAGTGACATGTCCTGGTGTTAAAGACAAGTCTGACAAGTCTGATATAGCGTTATGCTCGTGGAACACGGAAAAGTTGAAAATGCGCGAGTCAAAGGAGATTGAGAATGGTGGTTTTGGATTAGGGAAGGTTTACAATTATGTGCATAGAGATGAAGCTTGTGAGAAGGAGAAGATATCTGGTGCGACAATGAGTGTTGGTGATGACGACGGTGAAGAATCTGAAGATGGGCTTGACGTATTGTTGGCGGACATACAGGCGTCTGTGAAGGACAAGAAAGGCAAAGATGTCGTAGGTCAATCTATCAGACCTCTTGGTTGCGATGCGGTAGAAGGTAACACGTGTTATAAATGTATTTTCGTTGTATCAATTTTTATTTGTGGTAAATGCAGCCATCTTTAAAATTGTGTATAACCAAGTAGAAGGTACCACGTGTTTTTTTGATGTTATTGATATGAAAAATGGATAGTTTGGAACTAGGCATTGGTGCATTAATGTGTATGATGCATATGGTAGGTACGGATCATGACATGGAGGATGTTGCGTTTGAACTCGACACGCAAAGTGAGAAGAACATTGATGAACTGATAGAACTCATTGATGCTGGTCTTCAAAACCCGCCGGAGGTGCATGCATCACCATCATCCGTTAAAGGTAATTTTTTTAGGTTACTGATATTTTTAAACTACTTCATTGTAGTATGATTATTTAGGTTGCATATCATATTGTTTTAAGGTTAGAATTTTAATGATGTGATATTTGTTGTTCCATTATTTTGGTTTCATATGTTATAAAATGTTAAACCATTACGTGCATCGTACCTACAAACTTTTAAGTTTATTCAAATGTTGTATGTGCACGAATAATATTTACTTTCATACGTGCAGGGAAAGGAGTGGATAATGAAACGCTGCCCGTTGAGACCGACAGGACGATGGAGACCATCGAAGAAGGTGTGCTGGAACCGGACCAGGCTGAAGTACGAGACGACACAAACCTGCAGGTAATTAATGGTTTCCTTACTGAATCTCAAATCTATGTTTTAATAATTGACATGTAGGTAGATTTCATTGGTTTGTGAAAATTTAACACGTGTAACACGTTATGAACTCACAAAAACTGCATGATGCAGTATAAAAAGGGTTTGCAGTTGGAATTTACTATACAAATAAAAAGGGTTTGCAGGTAGATTTCACATGACACTGCACTTTAGTAATGTGCACTATAAAAAGGGTTTGCAGTTGGAATTTAGTAATGTGCACTATAAGCGTATGTCGTTAATGTGGTAATGTGAAAATTATGTCTAGATAACACTATGAATTTATGTTTTGATATTATTAGTTTCAGTGTAAGTTGGTGGTGTATTAAAAAAACGCATGAGCGTTAATCTTATATTTGATAAACTTCTTTGTAGGAGTTTCTCGATGCATTTGATCACTGCATCGATACATTCGGCAGTTTGACGACCTTCATGAAAAAGTCGTTGCCACTGGCAGTGTCAACTTTTGATGATTGTCCCGAAATATCGATGAGGAGTAAAACGTGGAAGAGGATGATTGTGGATGAGCATATGCGGTTGAACGAATTATTGGTCCACGAGACGGAAAGGAGGTTGAGACGTGCAGCTAGTTCGAGTGCACCTCGCGTTGATATCGGGTTCAAAACCCCTTCACCGAAAGAAGAAGCAGACAAGAAAAATGAGGGTGTCTGTTTAGGATCACAAGTGTCGAAGCAGGTTAACAGTCATTTGATACCATGATTTGTAGTATCCTAATTCGCTATATTTGACGAGTAGTAATGTGTAAACAATTCACTAAACATATGTTTTGTAAA
The DNA here is from genome assembly GCA_020465985.1 of Centrapalus pauciflorus. Taxonomy (NCBI): domain Eukaryota; kingdom Viridiplantae; phylum Streptophyta; class Magnoliopsida; order Asterales; family Asteraceae; genus Centrapalus; species Centrapalus pauciflorus. The sequence continues at coordinate 112,856 of JAANYP010009247.1, forward strand.
AAAAACTAAGAAACGCTCATATAATGCTATGATCTTAATATGCTTTTATGAATGCAATGGACGTGAACCGCGCCTACATTTTAACCTCTATCAAATTTACCAGCTTCGTTATGGTGCAATTCGGAACAAGATTAAAAAGTCGTTTCATACAGTTATTATGACGGAATATGCATAGTTTATACCGTCTTCGTTGGAGTATAGTAAACGTAACCATTGTTGAAACAGGTTAAAGAAGTTAGTGACTCTCAATGGATGTGTTCACCCACTGTACTTGATGAGGTCGACAAGACGGTGATGCGTTATCTTATGGACAAGGATCGTACGGGTCGGGTTGGTATTGATGCACCATCATTTAGCTTGGGGTTTACGCAAATTGAGCCGGTTAATCTTTCCCTCGATAGATTTGATGATCCGGAAAACCCTGCACCAATTGCTGTTGTTGCACCACAACAATTGTTAACAGACAGGGGCAATGATGTTGGGGATAGGACAGAAATAATTAGCGGTGCAGTAGATAGACCTAAGAGAAACATGAAACCGGGTACGTCTATGAGATCGCCATTCATGAAACGAATACTCGATGTTGATGCGAAGTTGACGAAGCTTGAACGACAAGTGTCTGGTGCATTCTTTTCATTGCAAAATGATGAAAAGTAAGTTCGTATCCGCTAACTTTTATTAATGCGATATAATTTGATTTTGTTATTTGCGAGTTCCTTGTTTTGGTGACTGCATTAATAAAGGGTTGTTGATAATATTCTGATGCATTACTATGTTCCCCAGTGATGTTGTGTTCGATACGGACTTGAACGTCAACTCGGTTAGAATAATACTTGAGAGCCTGATACCGGGTTCATACGTAATGAATAATGTTATTGATTGTTGGTGCGCACTCTTAAACCATGAGGAGCAGTTCCGGAGCGACAGCTCTCCACTTAGATTGTTTTTCATGTCTACTTGTCTCGTAAGTACCATTTGTCATTTGTAAATTTAATTTTTGTTTTGTCGTGTATTGTGATGCATTTTACATCAACTATTGAGTATGTAGACACAGAATATTTTGGATGGACAACTTAGTGAAGACGCAATGTATGAGATGTTTCGAATCAACCTACAACTGACGATTGTCGGTGATGTGACGCTGAACACTGTAAGGAATGCGGAGCTGGTAAGTTATTTAAAAACAAGGAGTGCGCTTTTGGTTTTCTTAAACTGGATACTCTTCTAATTGTAATATGCATCAGGTGTTCTTTCCGATTATCAACCACCAGCACTTTTACGTTGTGTGCTTCGATTTGAGGAGAGCATCAATCGCAGTTCTAGATAACATTCATGCGGATGTATCAATAAATGACAAGTACAATGGTGTGATCGCTAGACTGGTATGTAGACGATGTTATTCCAAATCTTGTTAAATTAAAAGTATGTAAATGTGAATTTTGTGTTCCTTTCGTTTGGTAATTTTCAGCAAATGTTGTTTTCACGATATTTGGATTCATTGGCACATCCTATGTGTGCGCGTGTGGCAAATGCAACACCTACAAAGCCGTTATTACCTTGGGGTGTGCAAGAAGAGTACATAGATTGTGGTGTCTTCGCAATGCGGCACATGGAAACGTACATGGGTAGGGCCAACAAGGAGTGGAATCACGGGTTAACCACGAATATAGATAAACAGGCACGACAGATGCACTCACTACGAAGACGTTACATTACAAAAATATTGATGCACCCAATTAACAAAGTACGGTTGAGTCTTATCAAAGAATTCACCCTTTATGATCAGTTGTCAGAGTACGAAAAGGCGCGGTTGTCAGCAAACGCTGATGCGATGAAGGATGTTCGTTTTGAAAAGTATTGGGGGTCGTAATCCTGTGGTGTTTATGTATGCATGCCTCGCAGAATGTTAGATGTTGGTTATTTTATTTGGGTTGACAGTTTATTTATTTGTGAGTCGTTAATATTCTTTAGGAAGAACGTATTTGGAACATAGATGTTGTTTTAATTATGCTACTTTTGAATTATAATGCTATGTTTTGCGTATTCCGTGTTTTTCATTACATCCCCAAGCACCACACATTGATGCAGCATGCTACCCACGTTGAGATGAAGTCTATCGATATTACGCAATATTATCTAATAGTAATTTTCAGATAGTTTTCGAAATCGGGATATTTTGATGCATTATAGTCTACCAATTTTCAAAAACACATACCATGAGCTTTATTGTAAGCATGAGTACGAATATTTAGTCCGTGTGCACGTTTTTAACGATGCATAAAAATGTAGGTTGTGGGAAATTTAAATACCAACCATACATTGGAAGGTGTAATGATGTGCTACAAAAGTCAAAACTTCGCATTGCATGTAAGTTGTCCTGTACATGGTAGACGCATATTGTAATGTTCGTAAAAACGGATCTATGGATTGAACCACGCTGGTGGACTTAAACAAAATGTTGCAATTTATATCCCAAATATGAACAAGATGCACGTTGAACAAGAAACACATGTATTAAATAAATTGGTGCACACAGAGCATCAAAGGTTTGAATGCAAAGGGGGTCAACGTATATGATATTATTACAGTACTGAAAACTATTGAAAATTCGAATGGGAAAACTATTGAAAATTCGATGCGGCGAAAAAAAAAACGACTTAAAAAAATAATGTCAAAACATATTCAGACACTCATATCGCCACGGTGTCACGATGGTGTTGTAAGTGTGACTTGTTCACTGCGTCAAGCATTCGTGATCTTCTTTGGGCAATTTCGTGAGTCATGTAGTGCATGTTCCTTGCAAATCTTGCATAAACGTTTCTTACGCTTACTTTTTGATATTGCCTTCTCTCGTTCACCTTTTAGCCTCTTTTTCTTACGGCAACCTTTGTTCCTTATCCCTGTCGGGGCATGTATTGAAACCTCAACCGGTTGTGGAACGCCCAACAGAAACTCGATCGCATCGTTTTTGTTAGGTGGTGGTTTGTCTTTGTGCAAGTCATGTAAAGCATCCTTGACTTTTTTAAGTGACTCTATCACCCCATCTATTGCATCGTCATCGTGAGCAACGTAACTCATTATGTCAGAGAACAAAGAGGTCATTTCGTGAACCTTCTTTCGGGGAGATATTGATGATGTTGGTCTGGTATCTGAATAAGACAATATTTTTTGCACCACATCTTTTTTCCATCGGTTAACAACATACCTATCCGGAATTTCATCAACGCCACATAGCCTGAATGCATATAACACATGTCGGCATAAGACCCCAAGTCGTTCGAACATCTTGCATTTGCAAGTCGCAATGCGTTCATTCAGGGACAAAATAACCTACAAACCATTATTTTAGAAAAAAAGAAGAGTCAGTGGTCAAGCCGGCCAAATTGTGCATAATTCGTTAACGTATTTGTACACTGTAAATTATAGTTACAGTAAGTGTGCTTACCTCGGATTCCATGTTTGATTCTATGTCTAGTACTTTGCATACCTTCATCCCATTATTGTCTTCCTCAATACCATTAGTCGCCATGCATGACATTGCAGAATTGTGTATCTCGACTTGATAATCCAAAAAAATTGATTTGGTGAACAACTGTGCAACTTGACGCTCGGATTTGAATTTTGTTTTAAGTTTAGGTGTGGTGTTCCAAGACTTTAAGTCTTTGGTTCGCTGTTTTTCACGTTGGTGGTCCATTGCCGTCTCAAATTGATCGTAAAACTCAACAAGGGTTGAGTCACCATTTGTGAAACGCCCAAAAAATGAATTTTCACTTTCAGACCTTGAAGTTGTCCGCATCAATCCGGACAATGGAAGATGGTACGAAAAGGACGGGATCCATTTTTCTCGCATGTCCCATAAGTCGCAAAACCAATTGTGTTCTTCGAAGTTATAGTCCCTCATCAACGACGTCCAGCTTCTTTCGAAATCCTTAGCTCCCATTGTCCTATTCCAAACAACGCTATTGAAACGCCCTAAGAACTCCTCATCGTTGCACGGACGTGAACCAATCTGTTTGAACATTTTTATTCAGCGGATGCACAGAAATGATGTTTATGTAAATAGAGGTATAATATTTGATGTTCAAAGTATTAATGGTAGTGTTTGTTTACCTTTTGTTGGAGCTTGCTAGTGATATGCCACATGCAAAATCGATGTTTGGCCGTCTTAAAAACATCATCAAAAACCTGTATGATTGCAGGGTCTTGGTCAGTAAAAACAAAGGTTGGTTCCTTACCAAATGTTGTGAGAAATGCATCCATAAGCCACTTGTACGATGCACAGTCCTCCCCTGCTATCAACCCCGCACCAAAGGTGACACACTTTTTGTGGTTGTTTATTCCGGTGAATGGTACAAACACCATATCATGCCTTTTACAACGAATAAAGGTAGATCCAAATCAGTATAAAGTATATGGTAAAATGAAGCAGAATGGTTTATTCTCATCAATGTATTTAAGAGGACTTACTGATTTGTTCGGTAAGTGGCATCAAAGGATATTACATCTCCAAATGCATCATAGTTACACTTTGCAATGTAATCCGACCAGAATACACCGCGTAGTATTCCATTTTGATCACATGTGTACTGCATCGAGAAACCATCGTGGTTGTCCTGTTTCTTCCTTAGTTTGTCAATAAACATTTGTGCATCATTTTCGCCAATAAAAAGCCTTATATCCCTCCTGAAATTCTTAAAATCCATCTGAGTTGCATTGACATTGTTAAACCCACCGTGTACCTCTTTGAGCAGGTTATAGGATTTGCAGGGACCCATGTTGACATTGCCAGCCTTATGGATGAAGCATTTTTGTTGAAAATCAAGCTTACGGGCCGATTTCAGTAGATGCCTATCCTCAGCTTTAACAAAATCATGGTTGTGAAACTGAGTAAACCGATATACCTGATACCGTTGATCATCGAGGCGTCTGAACCTTATGCATGCAGGACACCTGGTGCGTGTAGATGACGTGCAACGTTGATTGGAGCTAGATTCGTTGTCGACGCTATTATCTCCGGACTTGTTACATATTATCACCTTCAATGTTATCACCCCAGCACGGTTTCTTTTTTGTGTTGACTTTCGAGTATCAAAACCACATACGGCAGCATATTGTTCGTATGCAAAAATACCTTCGTCCAATGAAGCGTATATCTTGCCTTTGAATGGAATTTCACCGTCATTAATCTTGGGCTTCCTGTAGGTAGACCCACCAGGTGAGGTGAACTCATTGCTGTCGCAACCCTCGTGTGCAGCGTCATTGCCTACAAAATACATTCATCATTGGGAGACGAGAAAACATTTAACGGTTACATGATATTGGTGAATACAAAAGGTAAATTAATGAATGGACAACACCACTATTTCAAATATGCAGTATATCTACAATAAAATATAAAGTGATGGAATCAACAAAAAGAATAGTTGTTTACTGATCATTGTGCATATATATGTTTTGAGGATGGATTCAATATATGGAGTACATAGATAAATGCAAATGCACAAAGCGCACTGGTGAAAATATGATGACAATACATTCATGTTAACTAATGTAACACCTATGGTTAAAATGATGAAATTCCATGAAGCATTAACATCTGATGAAACTATGGAAACAGAAGATTTTTTTATACTATGCATGTATGCAAAATTGCAATAAATATGCATGTGTAGCGTACCTAAATCGAATAAACTGTGGTGCACTATATACATGATAATTATAAAAAATCAATTAACGTGGTGCATTTGATACTTAATTTAACGTGGTGCGTTAAAAATGTGCGTATGCATAAGAACATCGAATCAACCGTATGTACAAATAATAAGCAGGCGATATAACAATGTATGTATGTTAATCATTGACATCATGATGCGTTCGTCTCATGGCTGTTAACGTGGTTCATTTGATACGTGATAGAATATCTTACTGTCATTGTTCTCGGATGTTTGCAATGCATTGTTCTCGGCTGATTGCAGTTGGTCAAAGCTGTTGGAAGATCCCATGTCAATACAAAACGAGATTGGAAATCTTGATGTTTGGAGCAAAGTAAACGGGCAGCTTGTAGCACATGAAAATGAGCTCGTCAACGTAACTATATGAACTACAGTAACCTGCGTGTGAGGAGCAGTATGCAGTTTTCCGATAAGTCGCAGTGGGGAGATGACCGGAGCTAGATCGGCCGGCGCGGTTGGGGCAGTATGCAGGTTTCGTGAAGATGCAAGGTGGAATAATTGGTGGAAAGGAAAGTCAACTATGGATTCAAACTATCCTAACAAAAACAACCAATAAATCTTCCTGATTTTTAGCAACTTCCTTGTGCAAAAATCGGATGAATTAAGTACATTAAATTTAAAATATGTAACTCTTATCAACATAATAACATATTTTTCCCATTATACCCTTAGTGCATTTTTGGTTCCCATTTGGTTCCCAATGCATATGGTGCCCCATAGAACCTAAATCTATATATATATAGTAGAGATCATCGCAGAACCTTAATTTTAGTATAGAACTATAGAACCAATTTAAACCTTTGGATTAAAATATAACACTAGGGATAAGATGGTAATTATGCAATTGACATTGAATTAATAGTAGCCCGCCAAGTTTGACTACCCACTTTGACCATTTTTACTCTTCTAATATCGAATGTACATGCAGTGCTGCGTATATCATATTTAGTACTTCGACGTTGAATATGTGATATAAACAGTAATTCGACATTGAATGATCTCGATATAATATATTGAATGGGCGTCTGCGTAATAAAATTTTTTTACGAAAAACAAAAACGTAAATTTTTTTCAAAAAAAATATATCATGACCGTTCTCGTTAAATCCACCAACTTTGACTACTAATTTTGATCATTATTTTGGCTTTGTTAATATTGAATGTATATGTAGTGTTGCATATATGATATATAGAGTTACTTCGACGTTGAATAAATGATATCAAGTGTTCATTCGACATTAAATGATCTCGCCATGCTATATTACATTGTGATCTGGGTAAAAAAAATTTTACGAAAAATAAACACGTAAAATTTTTTCTACAAAAATATATCATGACCTGTCTCGTTTTAAAGAATATAAAATTCTCGTTTCTATGGTATAATTTTTTTGATTTAAAAATGAATCATACTAATGTTATTTTAATTTAAAGAAAAATAATATTTATTTTGTTAATGTCAATCTTTTTGCTATTTCCTTTCTTTTTCTTTTTTACCATGAATTAAAATATCAATAATACTAATCTTTTTTTCACTAATTTCAAACACTATTGTTTTAATAAAGACCATTAGATTAATTGAATATATGGACGATATTGATTTTACAGTTCTACACTAAATTTAGGTTCTGTATGATCCTATATATATATGATCTCGGTTCAAGCAAATACCATTTATAATGCAGCGCCCCAAAATGTATCACTCTTAAAATTAATTTTTTTATAAACATGTTTTAATCAACATGCATAACAAAGATGATATATAAAATTCACGCACATTCACACATTCTTAGTACATGCAATCATGCATCACATAAATGTATGTTTACATATATACAAAAATATGTAAGTGTACGTTTACATCATTTTTTTAAAGAGTTAGAAGATGTGAAAGTATTGAAATTTACATATGATCTTTATAATGTTAATTAAAACATGTTTATTAAAAATTTTAAAAAACTTTTTTTAAAGGTGGTACGTTCTGATGCACTGCATAATGAGTGGTACTGAACCATATATATATATATATATATATATATATATATATATATATATATATATATATATATATATATATGGTTTGAGGAAAATATCACTCATTATGCAGCGCACAAAAGGTTACTACTTTTAAAAAAAATTTAAAATTTTTTTCATAAGCATATTTTAATTAACATTATAAATATGATATGTAAATTTCACATACATTCACATATGCTAACTCATCCGGGGTCTCTTTTAGGGTGTGCGGGATGTAACACCCTACTGTTCATACCAATACCACGTACGACTTATAATTCACGTCACCCGATAATATAATCATCATTAAGGTAAACAACTAAGTAACTACAAAATATCCACAGTAAGCATAAAAGCCACGACTAAACGGGAACCAACCACTGTTAATATATAGTCTAGTCAATCACAATTTAGTTAAGATTTACAGTCATCCAAATACTGTTTGACCGATACGCCAAGCCACAAAATATGGAAAACTACTTACTGAAGTAGTCTCTAACTTTGATCCACGAGTCGGGTCTCGACTGGTGCCCGTTGTATCTCTAACTTTGGGTCTCGCACCTGAGATGCACATTTAAAACAAGTCAGCTATAAAGCTGATAAGTTACAATTAAACAATGTTAAAATAAGTTCTGAAAAATACATAGCATTGTATAACTAATGGATAATCAACTCTACATGCGGCCGACAGCAACAGCCCGTCGCCTCATTGGGAGCGACCCAGAATAGCCTGCATAGTCTACTCCACAAAGTAGTGGCTAAGCCAGGACCTCTGGGTTGGGAATGACCCAACAGGCCTCTACTTTACGTATAACTACTCTATGACTAATCCACGTGCTCTGTTGTGTGCTTACGAGTAATCAACGTGAAATAGGATCCTCATGAGACCCGGATAGTAAACAACAAACCTCTTTGAGAATATAGTTATCAACGTTAGTGAATCTACTAAAAGAAGGTAAGTAACTCACATGTGCAACAACTATAATCACGAAATCTACGGCGACCTCGATCAGTCCCAGGCTCAACTACAAGTCCTGGCAACACAAAAAATAAAACTACGATGTAACTACTACTCAATGAACACATAACAACTATACTACTAATTCCACGGACTCAACATAAGTAAACTGGTCAAATCCCACGAGCACGGCCAGGAGCGCAGCTGCGATCCCTCCATCGCGGGTAGCCATCGCGATCGCGATGACCCCACGTTTCTCCTCCCATATCGGCCGAGCTCGTATGGCCCGCGATCCCCATCTTGGTCGCCTTCCCACTACTAGCGACCAGCCTTAACCGACTCACTATGATCGTGGTTGCGATCAGGGGAGAGCGGCCACGATGCAGTAACGAACAGAGCAGTACAGAATTTGTTTTTGGTTCAACCATGGGGTTTAATCCCCATATCTAGCTTTTACCATTTACAGGGGCTTTAACAAACCCCAAACAATCCTAGGCACTTCATATACAACAATTAAATCCATCTTAGTAATAATCACTAACCTCAATCTACTCTTCTTATTTGATTACAAGTGCAAGGCTTGAAGTGTTGACGATGATTATGAATTCTTTAGTTGTGTTCACTGCTGTTTTACTCCCTGGGTTTCTCCCTCTCGTTCCAAGCTGGACACACACACACATACACACCTTGACTAAGTTGATGAAATTAAGGCAAGCCATAACCAATTCTATAGTATATACGTTTTGGGTCTCAAACCCAATTAACGCGGGTATAGTACTCAATACCAACTAATTTAACACTCGTTAACTCACTTATTCCCAAAATAATAATACGGAATTAGAATGTTATTTAACTCATTAAAACAACCTCAATGCTACGATTACTACGAATCCAGTTATAATCTCCATCGATTAGAATTTACATGTAATAGCAATCTATTTTTTTCCAAATCCGTGTAATTGATGATGATATGCTGATGATGATAAACTGTTGATGAACATGAAAATGAACATGGAGATGTGTTGTTTTCGAATCCGGATGAAGATTCAAGTTTAAAATTAAAGATGATGCATGGTTGGAAATGTTCAAATTCGAATGAACATGATAATGTTTAGTCTTAAATCCGGATGAACACGAAGATGAACAATGATGCATGACAACCGATGATGAACAAGACGATGAACATGATGAACGATGCATAACAACGACAACTGGATGCATAGATAGATGATGAACGATGATGATTGATGAACATGGTTGGTGAACAATGAACATGATGCATAACAGCAGCAACACGATGCATAGATGAACGTTAAACACGATGATGATTAAAAGTGATGCATCACGAGTGTGTATAGATTTTTGTATAGATAAATTCGAGATGCATCACGAATTGAACAATGAACATGAAATGCATCGACATCTCTATCATCTTCTTTGAATTTGTTTAGATTTTGTTAAATTTGGAAGCGTATTAATTGAATTTATTTAGAATTTATTATTTTATTAGTTGTTAGAATATTAAATTTAATATAAAATTAAAATTAATTTGAATAAATACATATTTTGTGAAGACCTCCCCTTACGGGGCAGTCCTCAGCGTCTAGGTCCCACAAGTTGCAATATGCTATCAATCTTAACTAAGATAGAGTAATTAAGTTGCGGAATTATGAATTACAGTACAAACATTAGAATTAAGTTTAAACAATTTTAATACAGAGGTACAGCTTTCAAATTAAACTTATTAAGGGTACAAGACTAATCTAATACATATCACCATACGATCAAAGCAAATCTACCCGAACCACCACAATTATCATCTTCGGTTCTGTACCAAAAGGGCGTTTGAGTAGTGGTCTATGAAAAACTTCAGCTTGATTTTGGGAGACCTAAGAACTAGGTCTGGCAGGTGCTTTCCCTTTATCTTTTGAAGTAAAAAGTTTTAACAACAACTGTAAACAATGCTTAGTGAGATTATAGATTTATCAGATTACATGCATAACAACAAGCGGAAAGTGGGTAACTAGCGTGATATAACTTGACTTCCGCTACAGCCACGCAAGATTGAGACATAGTAATCAGAGTTGGATGATGTCCAGGCCACGCTCACGCTTTTTGTGGAAGCTGTCCACTCAATACTGGGCTAGCTACCAGTAAACATCGTGGGGGAAGCATCGAAGTACAACAACCAAGTTCAATAGAACTGGTTGACATAGCAAGGTCTAGAACAATAGACCGACAATGCTAAATATGTTGAGCTGCAATCATAAGGCAGTGATGCAAGCAACGATGATAAGCATAGATAAGCAATGTCATGATAGCAATATCAATATTCTAACAGTAACCGAAAAGAACTGTAAATACAATGTGTGCATGATGATATATCAAATAGCTATCATGATCCGCAGGGCATCACCGTACCATGGTGAGCACAGGTCACAATCTAGCTGAGCATAAATGAATGCCAAATAAACTATCAACAACAAAATGTCTCAACCAGAATCAAGCATGTAAAACTGAATATCTATAACTCATTGTTTACTGAATTAATCTGAGCTGTTGACTTTATCAAGCAGATTTCTCCACCACCTGAGTTATCTCAGGATTTAATCTTTGACATATGAAATAAAAACGATAAGGCTCTTATTTGTTATTTTAAGACCATCTGAAATAGCCATCCGAATTCGGATCAGTGCTCATCCGAGATTTGGCATCCGAGATGGTCCATCCAAGATTGGTCATCCTAGATGGTCCATCCGAAATATGGCATCTGAGTTTGGATCCAACAGTTAGAAATTTTCCCAGATTTCGTTTTGGTCATTTTTACATATTTGTGACTGAAATATTTTGATATCAGTTTAAATGCACTCTTTTAACACTTTTAACATAAAAACATAACATAAAACATACCAAATTAGCCTCTTTTTGACTATTTTTCAACAGTCCATCGAACACACACACACAAAAACACTTAGTACTTTCGAAAATCATATTTATAGTTCGAATCAGATACTGAAATTTAATATATTACTTCTTTAGCACTCGATTTACACTAATCCATAAGAATATATAACATGCAACAATAATCATGTCTTAAATCTTGGATTCGGTTTTCTTAAAAACCGAATATCAAAGCTTGAAATTTTGGAATTTTAAATAAATATTACCTTGAAATCTTGTAGGTTTTGTTGGTTGATACTTGTTAGTAGATCCTTCTTGATTAATTTCTTACTTTATAGCAAATAAGTTGATGATTCTTTAGTGAAGAAGAAGATGAATGCCATAGACGATGAGAGAGAGAGACTTTGAAGTTTTGTAAGTGATAAATGAGCATTAATTCTCATTTTTGGTATATATATATATATTAAATTTAGCTAAATGTGCAATTTAACACCTACATATTTGTATATTACATCTTTTTTAAATTTGCTCATCTAAATAATTTATATCAAATATACAACTTAATTAAATAATTTCATTACTTAATTAAAATTACAATACAAATAATGTTATTAAACTACATTATTAATCAAGTACGGAAAATTAAAAGTTTGGTTAAAAATCTAGGTTGTAACAGAATGGGCTCCACCACGCACAAAATTCGTCCTCGAAGTTAGCTATGTTCAAACAGACTTCGATATGTAGCTTTCATAACATCTTTTTATTCCCAAGATTGATGCGAACCTTTGTGGTGTTTCCACTGAACGAGCACCATCTGCACCTCTTTATTGCGAAGCTTTTTGGTCTTCAAGTCCAGATGACATTGTGGATCTTCAACCACGCGAAGCTTCTCATCAATTTGCAGATCAACTTGTGGTATCTGCGCTTTTCTTTCATCAGCTAAACTCTTTCGCAAATGACTAACATGGAATACAGGATGTATTACAGCTAAGTCCGCTGGCAATTCGAGACGATAGGACTGATTCCCTATCTTTTCAACTATCTTGAATGGACCGATAAATCTTGGAGCTAACTTGTTTTGCTTTATAAACTGCACCACATTCTTCATTGGGGAAACTTTCAGCATCACCCATCGTTGATTGCGAAACTGATCGACCTATGACGATTGTCATAATAAGACTTCTGCCTGCTCTGAGCTTCAAGAATATTCCTCCTAACAAGTTGAATCTTCTCATGAGTCAACTGTAGAAGGGCGGGACCCGCTAAAGGCGATTCACCTGTTTCACGCTAACAGGTGGGAGTTCTGCACTTTCTTCCGTACAAAGCTTTAAAAGGAGCCATCTTGATCGTTGAATGATAACTGTTGTTGTATGAGAATTCGACCAAAGGCAGATGGTCATCCCAGTTATCTCCCAAATCAAGAATGCAGACACGGAGCATATCTTCCAGAGTTAAGATAGTGCGTTCACTTTGGCCATCTGCATTAGGATGATAACCAGTACTCATAGAATTTCGAGTACCCATCCTGTCTTGCAGTGCTTTCCAGAATCTTGAAGTGAAACGACTATCACGATCAGAGACGATAGACTTTGGCACACCATGACGAGAACTGACTTCGGTGATGTACATTTGTGCCAATCTATCAAGAGTATACGTCTCTTTCATCGGTATGAAGTGAGCTGACTTCGTTAAACGATCCACGACTACCCAGATGGAGTCGTGTTGTCTCTTGGTTTTAGGCAATTTCGTAACAAAGTCCATGGTTATATGCTCCCACTTTCACTCTGGAATTGGTATCGGTTGCATGTCTCCAAAAGGTTTCAGATGTTCTGCCTTAACCATCTGACAGACTCTGCAACTTTCAACGAATTGACCGATGTCCTTCTTCATTCCTGGCCACCAGTAATCAACTTTAAGATCGAAGTACATCTTTGAGCTGCCAGGATGAATAAATAACTTGGACTTGTGGGCTTCAGATAGAAGAGTGTTGCGGATAGAACCATATTTAGGAAGCCAGATTAGGTTTCCCTTGAGACATTGAAGTCCCAAATGATTCATAGACAGAAATTGAAGTTGCCCTTTAAGATTTTCAGAACAAAGATTCTCTTCTTTCATCGCTTCGGCTTGAGAAAATTTGATGTCTTCAATAAGATCAGAAGAGAATACAACCAGAGTCAGGGCATAGCAACACTTTTCTGGATAGACTTTTCTACTCAAAGCATCTGCGACCACGTTGGCTTTGCCGGGATGATATAGGATCTCGCAATCATAGTCCTTGATGAGCTCCAAGGACCATCGCTGTTTCATGTTTAGATCCTTTTGAGTAAATAGGTGTTTAAGGCTTTTATGGTCAGTATAAAGCTGACAACTAGTCCCATAGAGATAATGACGCCAGATTTTCAGAGTAAAGGTAACAGCAACCAACTCAAGATCATGAGTTGGTGCACTTTTCTCATAATCTTTCAATTGCCTTGAAGCGTAGGCAATGACTTTTTCCCTTTGCATGAGGACACAACCTAAACCAGTACCAGATGCATCGCTATAGACAACAAAATCATCATTGCCCTCTGGTAAGGCTAGGATTGACGCTTAAATAAGATTTTGCTTCAGAGTTTGCTGTTTATTAGATCATACGAAAGGGGTATTCTTTCGTGTTAGCATCGTAAGTGGTACAACAATCTTCGAGAAGTCCTGAATGAATCGCTGATAGTAACCGGCCAATCCAAGGAAACTTCTGATTTCTGAGGCATTGCGAGGTGTTTGCCACTTCTGAACAACCTCGACTTTGGAAAGATCAACTGAAATACCTTCGCCAGATACAACATGGCCAAGGATTTGGATCTACCTGAGCCAGAATTCGCACTTTGAGAATTTTGCATAGAGCCTTTCTTTTCTCAATAGCTCTAGCAGTTGACGCAAATGAAGAACATTATCAGCCTCCGTTTTGGAGTATATCAGAATATCGTTGATGAACACGATAACTGACTTATCTAGCATAGGTCTCCAAACGCGATTCATGAGATCCATGAACGCCGCTGGCACATTCGTTAGACCGAAAGACATTATGAGAAATTCATAATGACCGTATCTCGTTCGAAAGGCTGTTTTCGGGATATCTTCTTCTTTGACTTTTAACTGATGGTACCCAGAACGAAGACCGATTTTGGAGAAGTAACTTGCTCCCTGTAGGTGATCAAATAAATCATCGCATCTGAGCAGAGGATATTTGTTCTTGATAGTGACTTTGTTCAACTCACGATAGTCGATGCACATACGGAGAGTTCCGTCTTTCTTCTTAACGAACAAGACAGGTGCACCCACGGAGATGAACTAGGTCTGATAAAACCTTTTTCCAACAAATCTTCCAATTGCTTTGACATTTCCTGTATTTCTGCAGGCGCAAGTCTGTAAGGAGCTTTGGCGATTGGAGCCGCACCAGGAACTAAGTCAATGCCGAATTCGACTTGACGTTCTGGTGGCACTCCAGAGATATCATAGGGAAATTCGTCTGGGAACTCACAGACGATAGGAATATCAGATACAGTTTTCTTGTTGACCTCAGAGACGGATTTAGACGAGACAAAACATAGATAAGATTCGTGACCTTTAGACAAATACTTGTATGCTTTCTCAACAGATATGAAGCAGTGAGCACCTTTTCGCTTCTCGCCTTCGATTTCCAACACACGGCCGTCTGAAGATTTGATCCTGATGATTCGGCGGTTGCAGACGATCGTAGCTTCATTATTCATTAACCAGTCCATGCCGATAATGACGTCGAACTCTTTTAATGGTATCGGAATAAGATCGAGGTTGAATACTATATTGCTGACAAGTAGAGTGCAGTTTCGATACACAGAATCAGCCATAACATTATTGTTACTGGCCGTCTCTATATCAAGTATAACAGGAAGCTTTGAAGGAGATATAGATAGTCTTTGAGCAAAAGCAGTCGATGTATATGAACGACTCGCACCGGAATCGAATAGTACGTGAGCAGGTATAGAATTTAATAATAACATACCGGCAACAACATCTAGGTTTCCTTTGCTTTCTCTGCTGTTATCTGGAATGCTCAAGTCCTTGCAGTTGGCGTTGCAGTCGAACTCTTCATTGTTGAACCCCCGGCTGATGACTGTGATTGACTTCAGCGTCCACTCAGACACTGATACATAAAGTGTCCGCGCTTTCCACACCTCGCACATCCAAGACCCTGCTGGGGACACTCTTCACTACTGTGGCCGATCTTGCTACACACATAGCAGGTCACATCATCGGGATTGCACTGTCCCATATGAGCTTTCCTGCATCTTTTGCAGAATCGCGGTTCATTCGTAAGAGCATAAGCCTGAGCTTTTTGGGGAGAACTATACTGTTAAGATTGCTGGGATTGTTGGGACTGTGATTTGTTGGGCTTAAAGAACTTGTCGAATCTTTGCTTCTTCGGGGTAGAGAGACAGGTTGGGATTGTCTGAGGAGCATAGAGTTGATCGCCGTACTCTAGATATCCTCTCTCTATCTGCCTCGCCGCTTCAACCATCTCTAAATAACTTTTATACCTCATCGCATTCATAGGGTGTGTATACCTCGGGTTAAGACCTCCTCGAAATCTGTTCATCTTTATTTCCTCGGTGGCTACCTGATACGAGGAATAGCCACAGAACCGTGAGAATTCGTGCTTATACTTGTCTACAGATTTGGTTCCTTGGGTTAGCTGCATCAGTTGGACCTCCATTTTGTCTTGCTCGTCAGTAGGACAGTACTTCGCGTGAAACATGTCAAGAAATTGATCCCACTCTAATGTCTGAATGACTTCCTCACCATAAATACTTCTCTGTGTCTTCCACCAAGCACGGGCAGCACCGACGAACAGAGCAGAAGTGTAACTTACTTTCTTGGATTCTAAACAGTCGAATTCTGAAGATTTCTTCAGTGTGGTTTATCCAATCCAAAGCCTGGATTGGGTTTACTGTACCCTCAAAGTTCAAGGCACTGTTTGCTTTAAAATCTTTAAACTTACAGCCTTTCGGCTTCGATTTGGGCATCAGGAATAGAGTTATCAGAATTAGACTCATCGTACTTGTTTATCTTTTCACTTATTCTTTTTATCAGCACGCCTTTTAGCTTCAGCCTCATCTCTGGCCTGAAGTTGTTCTTGCATATTCTTATTCTGTTGTTCAGAATGTTGTGCTAATAGCTGTTGTACCATTTCAAACATTTGCTGGTGAGTCATGTTGTTAGGGACATCACCTGATTCTGACAACTTTACTGAAAATAAAAATCATGTAACTTAGACTTAGAACTATGTACCCTTATTCCCATACTAACAGTCAGTGCATCCCATCTCAGTTTAAACCACCTAAATGATTGATATTTATGTATTGCGGCAGTTTGAGATCAAGTAATACCCACATAATACTTGATTCACTCAAACTATGGGCTCTGATACCATCCTATGAAGACCTCCCCTTACGGGGCAGTCGTCAGCGTCCAGGTCCCACAAATTGCAATACGCTATCAATCATAACTAAGATAGAGTAATTAAGTTGCGGAATTATGAATTAGAGTACAAATATTAGGATTAAGTTTAATACAATTTTATTTCAGAGTTACATCTTTCAAATTAAACTTATTAAGGGTACAAGACTAATCTAATACTTATCACCATACGATCAAAGTAAATCTACCCGAACCACCACAACTATCATTTTCAGTTCTGTACCAAAAGGGCATTTGAGTAGTGGTCTATGAAAACTTCAGCTTGATTTTGGGAGACCTAAGAACTAGGTCCGGCAGGTGTCCTTTATCTTTTCATGTAAAAAGTTTTAACAACAACTGTAAGCAATGCTTAGTGAGATTATTGATTTATCAGATTGCATGCATAACAACAATCGGAAAGTGGGTAACTAGTGTGATATAACTTGACTGCCGCTACAGCCACGCAAGATTGAGACATAGTAATCAGATTTGGATGATGTCCAGGCCACCCTCACGCTTTTAGTGGAAGCTATACACTCAATACTGGGCTAGCTACCAGTAAACATCGTTTGGGAAGCATCGGAGTAATCAACAACCAAGTTCAATAGAACTGGTTGACATAGCAAGGTCTAGAACAATAGACCGACAATGCTAAATATGCTGAGCTGCAATCATAAGGCAGTGATGCAAGCAACGATGATAAGCATAGATAAGCAATGTCATGATAGCAATATCAATATTCTAACAGTAACTGAAAAGAACTGTAAATACAATGTGTGCATGATGATATATCAAATAGCTATCATGATCCACAGGGCATCATCGTACCATGGTGAGCACAGGTCACAATCTAACTGAGCATAAATGAATGCCAAATAAACTATCAACAACAATATGTTTCAACCAGAATCAAGCATGTAAAACTGAATATCTATAACTCACTATTTACTGAATTAATCTGAGCTATTGACTTTATCAAGCAGATTTCTCCACCACCTGAGTTATCTCAGGATTTAAGCTTTGACTTTCTGGACTTTAGCTTGGCTTTATAAACTCTGACCCACTTTCAATAACTTTAAACTTTAATACTTTGTTCAGAATTTATCTGAACCTGTCCAGAATTTTATCATTGCAAGAACATTAGCTTTTACTTTAATTGTCATGACTCTGATAAATCATAAGCATTTATGTCCATTTCACGGACATGTGTGACTTTAAGTTATTTTTAGACTTTTGTTAACTCATTTTGATTCCACATTATGACATATAAGAACATCACTTAATTAATTTTGTACATATGAAATAAAAATGATAAGGCTCTTATTTGTTATTTTAAAACCATCCGAATTAGCCATCCGAATTGGGATCATCCGAATTCGGATCAGTGCTCATCCGAGATTTGGCATCCGAGATGGTCCACCCGAAACATGGCATCCGAGTTCGTATCCCATCCGAATTCGGATCCAACAGTTAGAAATTTTCCCAGATTTCGTTTTGGTCATTTACATATTTGTGACTGAAATATTTTGATATCAATTTAAATGCACTCTTTTATCACTTTTAACATAAAAACATAACATAAAACATACCAAATTAGCCTCTTTTTGACTATTTTTCAACAGTCCATCGAACACACACACACACACACATACACAAAAACACATAGTACTTTCGAAAATCATATTTATACTTCGAATCATAGGCTGAAATTTAATATATTACTTTTTTAGTACTCGATTTACACTAATCCATAAGAATATATAACATGCAACAATAATCATGTCTTAAATCTTAGATTTGGTTTTCTTAAAAACCGAACATCAAAGCTTAAAAATTTGGAATTTTAAATAAATCTTACCTTGAAGTCTTGTAGGTTTTGTTGCTTGATACTTGTTTGTAGATCCTTCTTGATTAATTTCTGAATTTGTTGCAAATAAGTTGGTGATTCTTTAGTGATGAAGAAGATGAATGCCGTAGATGATGAGAGAGAGAGAGAGAGAGAGAGAGAGAGAGAGAGAGAGAGAGAGAGAGAGAGAGAGAGAGAGAGAGAGAGCTAGAGAGAGAGAGAGAGAGTTTTGGAAGTTTTGTTAGTGATAAATGAGCATTAATTCTCATTTTTTGTTTATATATATTTAATTTAGCTAAATGTGCAATTTAATCCCTATACATTTGTATATTACATCTCTTTTAAATTTGCTCATCTAAATAATTTATAACAAATATACAACTTAATTAAATAATTTCATTACTTAATTAAATTACAATACAAATAATGTTATTAAACTACATTATTAATTCAAGTAACGAAATTAAAAGTTTGGTTAAAAATCTAGGTTGTTACATATTTTTCCTGAAAGTACCCAAAATACCCTCCCATTTTTGATCTTGAATGCACTCGATGCATAAAGTTTTCCAACTATTTACCATTTTGCCATTTAATCTGAACCATACAATTTTTTTATCTAATGGATGTCATAGTTTCTTTTGTAACTCGATGCAAAAAAGTTTTCCACTGTACCTCCTATAAATATATGTGTGTGTGTGTGTGTTCAATGGAAAACCTAATATGTATCGGAAAAATTGGAAACTAATCGTAGCCATTGGATTAGATGCATACGTGATATTAGATTAATGCATCGCAATGCACTTAAAAAAATATGCATAAGGGCATTCGGGGATATTTATATTCAAATTTTAAATTTTAATCAATTTATATTCAAAATTTAAAATTTCGTAATTAATACATAATTCAAATTTTAAAAACCATACACATCCAAATTAAAAATTTACAAAACAATGATACATCTAAATTTAAAATTTCCAAAATTTAGATGATGTTGATGCATTGTCTTCTTCGTTATCCTTCATCATTCATATTCATATCATTCCTATTCATCCATCTCTCAAACGAGACCACACATCCTTTGCATTCATGCATCATTCAAACCAATTAGTACTCACAAAATGACGATGCATCACGACCTTCAATAACTTCAAAAGCGATTAATACTCACAAAATGACGATGGTTCACGATCTTTAATAATCAAAACGGATTAACACTCTTCAACATAAAATGACAGTGCATGCGGTGGCGGCGGTGCAAAATGACGATGCATCACAACTCGAGCCAGCACCTGCGGACACGAATGCTAAAATCCACTGAACTCGTGTACGCCAGCACCTGCGGACACGAATGCAGCTCCGAAAATCAGGGCTCGTGCGAGATAGTCTTTTTACTCCGAGTAAGAGCTGAAGGGTCGAACTTTAAAAATCATGGGGGTCAAGAGAAACCTTTAGTTTGATGCAAACATCTCTCACAAGTATTTGTAGAGGCGATAATGGAAAGAGTTGAGAGAAAATAGAGGAGGTGGTGGCGGTGCAGGTGGCCGCGACGGTGTAGGGGGTCGAAAGGATGGAGGGTTCAATTTTTGAAAATGATTTGGTCAAATTTAAGTTGCTTAATTATAGGAATTATAGGTTGCTTAATTATGGAATTTCCTTATTTAAAAAATATTTAATTTTTAAATAAAATAATTTTAGTTTTCCTAAATTACCCTTGTTGAAAACCGTGATGCATTGAAGGGTTTTGCGGTGCATGGAGGTTTTCTGAAGTTTTCCGATGCACGTTGGTTTTCCATTGAACCCCCTCTATAAAATAATTTTAGTTTTCCTAAATTACTCTTATATGGTTTTCCGAAGTTTTTCGGTACCCCAGTCTAACATGTTACTTCATTGATCTTGAATCCACACACACACACACACATATATATAGAGGGGGGTTCAATGGAACACCACAATACACCTGAAAACTTGTGAAAACCGCACTGCACCTCCACAAATGCATCAAATTCCCCGCGTGATGCATCAAAATCTTGCGTGATGCATCAAAATTCCCGCGTGATGCATCTAAATCCCACATGATGCATCACATTATTTACGATCATGCCACCGCATTTTTCATGAAATACACCAAATCGGACGGTTGGCGTAGGTTTCCATAGTTTTTAGGTGCATAGTGGTTTTTCATTGAACCCACCCCTATATATATATATATATATATATATATATATATATATGTATATATATATATATATATAATAATTCTAGTTTTCCTAAATTACCCTTATATCGTTTTCCGAAGTTTTTCGGTACCCCAGTCTAACATGTTACTCCATTGACATTGAATCCATATACATACATACATACATATATATATATATATATATATATATATATATATATATATATATATATATATATATATGTGTGTGTGTGTGTGTGTGTGTGTGTGTGTGTGTGTGTGTGTGTGTGTGTGTGCTCGTATCTGTGTACACGAATGAGTAACATCCGAAATTTTCAATGATGCCTCATCTTTCCAAATTTGGACAAGTTGGTAATTTGTTTTATCAATAATTAAGCATAAAACATTAAGCTCATGTTCTTCGTTAACGTTTGAAATAATTGACTTTAAAGCATTTAGGTCCATTTGGTTGATAGAATAGATTAAATTTTCGTTTTTAAATAGGGTTGATTATGAAAAACAAAGCAACATGTTAAGTTTTCGTCCCTTCATGCTTTTTTTTTTCCTGGAAAAGTCTTTGAGTTAATTTTTCGTTTCTGGTTTTGTGAAATTTTACTATTTGAATCCGGTTTTTCAGTTTTTAAAAAACTCGGTTTACTAATTAAAATCGGGTTCTAATAGCTAAATTTCATAAAATCAGAAAATACGTATTAATTTGAGAACTTTTGTCCGAAAAAATAACAGAAAAGAACGAAAACATAAAAAACGTGAAAACATGTTGCTTTTTTTTATGATTATTTTTTTTATATATTTAAAACTTTGAATTATAAAAAGCAAAAGTTAACTACAATTTATTAAATTCCATTAAAATTCATCATAGAAAACAATTATGTTTCCAATCTATATACCATATATAAAAACTCACTAGCGAGAACTAGTAAAACAATTGCAAGTAAACATCTCTTTTGACAAAATTAAACTCCTTCAAAAACAGACTTTAAACAGTGTTTGATTTGTTGGAATGTTTTATTAAGTGAAATAAATTTTTGTCAATAAATAATTAAAATACGTCATCAGTTAAAACTGAATTTTTTTCCATTCTAACTATCCTGATTTCCAGCAAATCAAACACACCGTTAATATTTTCAGTTCTTTGAAATTAGAAGCTTACCAACAAACTTTTTTTCAAAATTATCCACTTTTGTATAAATATCGTGACTTTTATGAATTGAATCACAATATTGGGAAAAAAAATAATCTCTTGTATTTATGAAAATTTAAAAGTGGGAGCCTTAAAGTGACCCATGTGTATGTTCAATATTTATTCAAAAAACAACAAATCAAATAAAAACTTATTAGATCCAACACTTTGGCACTTAAAGTCTTTACTTCTTGGGAGCAAGTCTAGACTTAATTTTCTCCACCATTTTGGTTCCAACTTGGAATGCTTTAGTCAATACAACATCTTCGACGGTTGGTGACGAAGCAAACAAAGCATTTGCGACCCGTTGTGTGCCTGGCAACTGGCTGTTGAAGCTGGCAATAACTGCAGCAGGGACCTCTCCTTTGTTTATCTGAAAGTGAATCAAACCTCGAGGGAACGTAAATATTTCACCTTTCTTGATCGTCTTCGAGAAGAGTTTGTTTTCTGTGGTTATGAATCCGACATCTAATTCACCCTCGAGCACATACACTATCTCTGTGGCTCGTGGGTGGGTGTGTGGTGGGTTTATGCCACCTGGTGCGTAGTCAATGCGAGCCATGGACACACCCAAGGTGTTTAAGCCAGTGATTTGTTGTACTGATGCTGGTGTAACAGTTGCACCGAATGTGTTGTTGGTGAGCCCGGGCTTGGCTAACCCGGCAAAGAAGAAATCGTCTGCCGAGATGTTGCTTTTGCAAGGAAATCCATTCAATTTTAAACCTGTTTTTAATACAACGAACTTTTGATTTAATAATATACATTAACGAGATTATGTGAAGTCATGTGAAGTTTTTCACAAAATCAACAACGGATTAGGGAGCTTAATTATATTTCTTTCATTAGCCATATATAATAAATTCAATTATTGAATTAAAGGCCGGCCCCTTTGGCCCAAATAAAAAATTAAAGACACGTTGGTATGTGGGAACCAAGAGAATATAATTAAATAGCTTCACAAAATTTTTTTATGACTTTATTTTTTGATTAAATGGAAAGGTTATTATGAAATAAACCAATATGTTTTCATCTTTTTTTTTTTGTTTTCGTCCCTTCATGTTATTTTTTTCATAAAAGTCCTCAAGTTATTTTTTTTCTTTTTTGTTCGATGAAAATGAATATTAGAACCCGATTTTTCAGTCTCTAAAAACGCGGTTTAATAATTAAAACCGGTGACTAATAGTCAAATTTCACAAAACTAAAAAAAATAACATTGATGGACGATTTTTTTAATTTATTTAGATGTAATCATTTCATTGCGTTCTTCATAAAATAAAAATAAAAAAAAACATGACAGGAAAATTTTTAATTTTTTTCCCATTACTATGTTAATCGTTATTTATACATCACCGTCATATGCTAAAAGAAACTTATAAATCGATTAAAAAAATCAAATCATTTGATTCTTTTATAACAAAAATGTGACTTACTATGCATTATTATACAATTTAAACTTGCTTAATCTACAAAATTATGTGTGATGACTTTTTTTTAAACATCAATTACATTTACAAATGAAATGCCAGAAATTATGGAATACATGACTTGACCCATGGGAAATATAGAATAAATGACACCATAAGACTACAAAGTAATGATATGAACTTTGACTTTGACTTTTCTAAACCTCATCTCTTAATTTTCTGCTTAACAAAAGACAATAAACTTTAGCTCAAAAAAATAAATAATAAACTTAATGGATATATGATCGGTGACTTGTACACAACAACCTTTTATCATGCACAACAATAATGATACATTTTTGTACATGACAAAAAGTTATTGTATACAAATTACTTAGTCATCTTTCATAAGTATATTAGTTACAGTGAATTGAAATCACAAGAAATAAAAATGAGAAGATTTACATTGTTTTTCTAACCATTAATGCATTAACAAGAAATACTTGATTTCATTTTTTCTCCCAATTCATTGTTTACGCTATTCTTCATATTTTGGTAGAGAATCGAATAAACAATATAAAATAATCTGATATATGTTTGGTACCATTAACGCATAAAACCATATGAAATGAAAATAAAAAAGATTTACATTAATTTTGTAACCGTAAATACACTAATTAAACACAAATATCAGTCCAAGTCTCAGTATTTATATCATTTTCTTTCTCAATTTATAGTATTTACTTCATTCTCCAAATTAAAAAAAAAAAAATTCAAGTAAAGTAGTAAACAATATAAATTAAGGAAAAGAAAGTAATCTTATTTTTTTTAATTACTATATTTTCGTCCCGTTGTTACAAAAACAAAATAAATCTTTTTATTTTTATTTCTTTCCATTACAACTGGCTAAACGAACCACCCTTGATGTTTTATAGCTCAAAGACCGAAAGACGAATTCAAATTAACAACATGGAAGTTTTTACGAAGGATCTGAACCGGTTTAATTTAATCAACATACATACATATAAATTACAAACGAAATCGGATTACGTACCTGAAGCAAGATCTGCAACACAAACATCTTGAAGCAATTCAGGATCTGCAGAAACAAAAGAACCCAAGAAGAACATGGCCATCAGCATGCCAATCACCAAACCATAATAACCAGAAGCAGCCATGAACAAATCTTGATTACTCAAAATAATTAAATTAATATTTAATAAACCCTTTTTCACTTTGAATCAGAAAAAAAAAAGGTGAATAATTATTAGAAAATTGAGAAAAAAAAGTTGAGTTTTGAGTGGGAAGAGAAACGATGATGATATTTAAAGAGGGTTTACAGAAGACATTTGAACAGGAATATATTATTCAAAAATGGTAGCTGGTCGCTTTCAATTTCTTTAAATAACACGTCTACTTGTGACTTGTTCTATGGAATTTTTTTTAAATAAAAGTATTTTATTTGGTTTTTAAAAAATAAATAAATAAATGGCCAATGGCCCATTGGTGATTCATTCCTGCAGAATAACTTAAATTTTAAAAAAGTCAATCTTTAAATCTTTTATTGTTTTCTCAAGTGAGTATAGGAATGGTTTGTTTGATCAGTATGGAAAATGGAAATGATGATAAAAAGTGTGTTATATAAAATTTTTGTTTGGTAAAACCTTTTCGATTCGAATGAAGTATGAAACTTTGAGAATGCAAACAAAAGAATGTAAACAAGAATTAACACACGCACGAGATGACGATACTTTTGGGTGAAAAATCTCTAAAATTAGAGAGTAAAAAGCACAGGACTAATTTGACCGTTTAGTCCAATACCATTAATAAGAAAGCAAAACAATTTTTTCTATATATTAAAGGCATACAAAATCATTATACATTGAAAATAAAGCAGATCAAGATGAAAAACATTCAGAGACAAATACATTGGACAAAACATAGCCTGATCTGGCCACAAAAATTTGACCTTCAGACATCAAAAATCGATCTCCACTGTTCAATCTTCAAAAAACAAGTTGTTTGTGAAGTTGTGTTGAATAACGTAAATAACAATGTTTTTGTCATCTCTTTTTTCCTTGCTACTTTTGGCTCCCCAAAATAAAAGACCTTTAGGCTTTTATTGGGCATAATTAAAAAGCATTGTGCTTTTTTACGAGTCGAAACAAGAAAAACCCAACATCTGAATACCACATATACATAGGACTAGTACATAACCTTGATATCTCGATTAACTCTCTCTTTCGATATATACAAATGATTAGCAAACAATTTACATTTTATAAAATTAAAATGTTATAGTTAAAATTATTACCTATTCATCACATTTTTATAATTATTTTTGTTATTATTATATAAACATTTATAAAACAATAATTTAATTTAGTGTTTTAACTAAGAGACGAATCTATATTCCTCTTTATCCAAATCCTCTATCATCGTCATTCTATCGTGAAGAATACGCCATACTATTTATTACATAAAATATTCAACTTCCTTGAAACCAACTTAAACGAACGACTAAGGCAATCATAATATTGATTTAATTTTTTCTAAAATAGCACGATCAAAAATAAACATCTTTTAACTCATACATATCAGTTCCTCGAGATTCCTTAGTTCATTACATGAATTCAACCAACTCATGCATCTTCGGTTCCAAAAATTATCATTTCGAATCAATCAGTAATTTCAAAGAGAAACTGTTTGAAACTTAGTTCATCTGGTATGAAGGGTGATATGCAAGTGAGAGGTCACACATTCGACTCCCGTCGTAGGCAAGTTTGAAGTTAGGTGGTGAAAGAGAGTTCTGAAGTTCTCACTTGGGGCAAACGGGTAATTTAAGAATATGTTAGTTTTTCGTTCTAAAAAAAACTTTTTGAAACTTTCAAGTCAATTGATTGTTGGTGATTTATCACCAATATTATTTAAGTGTAATGGGATGAACTTGTTTGACCAAAATAATCTTATTACATAATGTACAAGTTGGGTTGGTGCGGAGTGCAGACTTGTTCAATATTGTTTAAGATTAATTACCGGGATAGCGGGGTTCCAGGGGCGGCAGTCCCTGGTGGCGGGGTCCAAGGGGTAGAGCCCCTGGCTGAATTCGGATGATCCGAATTGGACCCGAAATTCGGTTGAATCCGAATTATAGTTGGTTTTGGCGGTTAAAGTGGCGGTTGGCCATTTTGGCGGTTACCCGCCAAATATTACCTGTCTTTTTCGGTCATTTCAAAGGTACACGAAAATCAAAAACATTTCCATATTCTTTTGTTCGTTTTCTCTCAGTTTTATCTGATTGGGATTTCGATCGTACCGTCGAAATACTTCAATCTGAAAGTGTATCACGACTCTCAGATTATCCAAGCATTTTTGCAACCCAAATTTTCTACAAAGATTGAAGTATTCTGCAAAAATGGCGCACGCAGAATCTGTGAAGGATATGACGAGCAAGTTTGATAAATTGGCGAAGTTTGAAGGGCAAGATTTTAGACGTTGGCAGAAGAAGATGCATTTTTTGTTGACTACCCTGAAAGTGGTGTACGTTCTGAGTACCCCCATGCCTGAATTCGCTGAAGATGAAACCATGGAAAACACGAGGAAGAGATCAAAATGGGAAAACGATGATTACATATGCCGTGGACACATTCTGAATGGTATGTCTGACTCTCTCTTTGATGTTTATCAAAATGTCGAATCTGCAAAGGAACTATGGGATTTGTTGGAATCCAAATACATGGCAGAAGATGCATCTAGTAAGAAGTTCATGGTCGGAAATTTCATGAATTATAAGATGCTTGACACTAAGCCTGTCATGGAACAATATCACGAATTGTTAAGGATTCTTGGACAGTTTGGTCAACATAATCTGAAAATGGACGAAGTCATTTCTGTTGCTGTGATTATTGACAAACTGCCACCATCATGGAAAGAGTTTAAACATACTCTTAAACATAAAAAGGAAGAATTGACTTTGAATCAACTTGGAAGTCATCTTAGGATTGAAGAGTCTTTAAGGACTCAAGAACTTCATAATAATCCTAAGAGTAAGAATAATATCGGTAGTTCTTCTGTTAATATGGTGGAAGGTGAAGGATCAAAGAATTCCAACAAAGGTAAAGGTAAAAGGAAATGCAGTGGTGATGATGATGACAAGTTTTCCAACAAAAAGCCTAAATTTGCATGTTGGAAATGTGGTAAAACTGGTCATTTTAAGAAGGATTGTCGTGTTAAGAAAGTGAACAAAGGTGCTGGTCCAAGTGGGACTAAGGCTGGTCTAAGTGGATCTAAGGATCCATGAAAGCAACAAGGTCAGAATTGTGATTTATTATCATATTGCAAATCTGTTCAGAATTATGTTTCAATAATTTCTGAGGCATTTTATGTGCAGGATGATGATGTTGCTTGGTGGGTTGATTCGGGAGCAACAAGTCATGTTTGTAAAGATCTTCGTTGGTTTAAAGATTGTCAACCAATTGAAGATGGATATGTTGTGAAGATGGGAAATGTTGCTACTGAACCAATCAAAAGAATAGGACGCATAATTATTATGTTTACTTCTGGAAAGTGTGTAACTTTAGACAATGTATTGTATGTACCTGGGATTCGAAAGAATCTCATATCTGAAATTGTATTAAGTAAGTCTGGATACAGACAAGTACTTGAAAGTGACAAGTATATCTTGTCAAGACATGGTATCTTTATTGGATTTGGCTATGTATGTAATGGTATGATTAGGTTAAATCTTGATTATCCTTCTTTCATTACATCGAATTGCATGATGATATCTAATACTGCAAGTAACTCAAAGAAGTCAGAATTATGGCATCATAGACTAGGACATGTTAATTATAAAAGATTAAAAGACATGTCTAAAATGAGTTTGATACCTGCTTTTGACATGAATATTGAAAAGTGTAAAACTTGCATGTTAACTAAGATAACAAGACAACCTTTTAAGGATGTTAACAGAGAAAGCAAAGTATTAGAACTCATTCATAGTGATTTATGTGACATTCATGCAACACCTTCACTTGGAAATAAGAAGTATGTCATTACTTTTATCGATGATGCATCAAGATATTACTATGTGTATTTATTGCACTCAAAAGATGAAGCTCTTGATAAATTTAAAATTTATAAACAAGAAGTAGAGCTGCATAAAAATTAGTTGATAAAAGTTTTGCGTACTGATAGAGGTGGTGAGTATTATGATCCAGTTTATTTCCAATCAACTGATATAATACATCAAACCACGGCTCCTTATACGCCACAATAAAATGGTGTGGCCGAAAGGAAGAATAGGACATTGAAAGAAATGATTAATTCCATGTTATCCTATTCTGGTTTAAGTGATGGTTTTTGGGGTGAGGCTATGTTAACGGCCTGTTATATTTTGAATAGGACTCTAAATAAAAGGAGTAAAAATACCCCTTATGAAATTTGGCATAAAAAGGTACCGAATTTGAGTTATGTTAGAGTTTGGGGCTGTAGAGCTGTTGTAAGACTCACAGAACCCAAAAAGAAAAATTTGGGTGAGAAAGGTATAGATTGTATATTTATTGGTTATGCTGAGCATTCTAAAGCATATAGATTCTATGTTATAGATTCTAATGACTCAATATCTGTAAATACTGTTATAGAGTCAAGAGATGCTATATTTGATGAAGAGAGATTTACATCTATACCTAAACCAAGGGACTTGATCAATAAATCTTCATGTAAAACCTTAACTCAAGCTGAAAATGCACCTGAACACTCTGAACCTAGGAGAAGCACTAGAGCTAGAAAAGCCAAGTCTTTTGGATCTGATTTTCAACTTTATTTAGTTGAAGGAACAAGGAATGAGACTGTGTCTCAATATCAATATTGTTATATTATTGAGGAGGATCCTAAGACTATTAGTGAAGCTATGTCATCTCGTGATGCTGCTTTCTGGAAAGAAGCAATCCAGGATGAGTTTGATTCTATCATACATAATGATACTTGGGTTTTGACAGATTTTCCATCTGGTTGTAAAGCTTTAGGATGTAAATGGATCCTAAAGAGAAAGATGAAAGTGGATGGTACCATAGATAAGTATAAAGCCAGATTGGTTATCCAAGGCTTTAGACAAAAGGAAGGTATTGATTTCTTTGATACTTATGCTCCAGTTGCGAGGATTTCCACTATTAGATTATTATTAGCTCTAGCAGCTATACATAATCTTGTAATTCATCAAATGGATGTAAAAACCGCTTTTCTAAACGGTGACTTAGATGAATAAATTTACATGAAACAACCAGAAGGCTATGTGATGCCTGGACATGAAAACAAAGTGTGCAAACTAAAGAAGTCTTTATATGGTCTAAAACAAGCACCCAAACAATGGCATCAAAAGTTTGATGACGTGGTCTTGTCTAATGGTTTTGTATTAAACCAAGCTGACAAGTGTGTATGTAGCAAATTTGATACTTCTAGTAAAGGAGTTATAATTTGTTTGTATGTGGATAACATGCTGATTTTTGGTACTGATCAAGATCAAGTTGATGGAACCAAGAAATTTTTGTCATCAAGTTTTGATATGAAAGACCTAGGGGAGGCTAAGGTGATTCTTGGTATAAGAATTAAACAAGGGAACAACAGAATATATGTTTCTCAATCTCATTATATTGAGAAAATATTGAAAAAGTTTTAACTTTGAAGATTGTTCACCTGTTAGTACTCCTATAGATTCAAATCTTAAGCTCTTGCCTAATAATGGAGTTCCAGTGTCTCAGCTTGAATACTCTAGAGCTATTGGATGTTTAATGTATGTCATGATAAGTACCAGGCCTGATATAGCTTATGCTGTAGGAAAGCTTAGTAGATATACTAGTAATCCTAGTTCACATCATTGGCAAGCATTAAATCGAGTGTTCAAGTATTTGAAAGGAACCATGAATTTTGGTTTGACATATAGTGGATATCCTTCGGTGATAGAAGGATATTCTGATGCCAGTTGGATTACAAATTTAGAAGATCACTCCTCAACAAGTGGTTGGGTATTTCTACTAGGAGGAGGTGCTATTTCTTGGGCATCAAAGAAGCAGACTTGTATTACAAACTCAACAATGGAGTCTGAATTTGTGGCATTAGCTGTTGCTGGAAAAGAAGCTGAGTGGCTTAGGGATTTGATATATGAGATTCCACTATGGCCTAAACCGATTTCTCCCATTTCTATCAGGTGTGATAGTGCTACCACCTTGGCTAAGGCATATAGTCAAGTATATAATGGGAAGTCTAGACACTTAGGTGTTAGACATAGTATGATTCGTGATCGAATCATGAATGGTGTGATATCGGTAGAGTTTGTGAAAACTCAACTTAATTTAGCCGATCATCTAACCAAAGGGTTAGCTAGAAATCTTGTGCACAAGGCGGCTATAGGGATGGGTTTAAAGTCCAATTAATCTTTAATATTAAGATACCCAATTCCCATCTAATTAAATATTAGATGCAGAATTCAATGTGGAAAGCTTGACATTTTGAGATTGGAACACATCAAAGATTCCATCCCAAGGTATGTGTTCAAATATGCAAGTAAAGGAGGTTGAAATATATGTTTCTTAATAGTTCTCTTGAAAAATTGCATTTTGCAGGTGCAAGAATAAGAGAACTACCTATATAAGCTTGAAGATTAGCCGCTTCAAGAAGTTTGGGACTTAGCTTCGATATGCTTATTAAAGGATAAGACACATGCTAGTAAAAATAGTGTCAAGTAAGAACTTGAATATGTAAACTGTTGTGTATATTATTTTCATGTATTCAAAATGAATAGAAAGGGTTCAATCCTTTTGTGACACCATGATATTCGAATATTTGAATTTGTAATATACTAATATGAAATTCAATCGTCACGATATTTCATTTATGCATCAGTTTTGTTTGTTATGATTTTAATTTAAGTTAATCAAGATTACACTTAAATGGGGAAGGTTTGTTAGTGATTTATCACCAATATTATTTAAGTGTAATGGGATGAACTTGTTTGACCAAAATAATCTTATTACATAATGTACAATTTGGGTTGGTGCGGAGTGCACACTTGTTCAATATTGTATAAGATTAATTACCGGGGGTTCGGGGGCAGCGCCCCCGATAGCGGGGTTCCAGGGGCGGCAGCCCCTGGTGGCGGGGTCCAAGGGGCAGAGCCCCTGGCTGAATTCGGATGATCCGAATTGGACCCGAAATTCGGTTGAATCCGAATTATAGTTGGTTTTGGCGGTTAAAATGGCGGTTGGCCATTTGGCGGTTACCCGCCAAATATTACCCTCCGTTTTTGGTCATTTCAAAGGTACACGAAAATCAGAAACATTTCCATATTCTTTTGTTCGTTTTCTCTGAGTTTTATCCGATTGGGATTTCGATCGTACCGTCGAAATACTTCAATCTGAAAGTGTATCACGACTCTCAGATTATCCAAGCATTTTTGCAACCCAAATTTTCTACATTGATCAAGGGATGTTATTTGCTAGGTTGAATGTCACTTCCAAAGCAAATAAGGATTATTGGTGAAATTATTAGAAGGAATAAAAGTGAAGTGAAACTCAGATAAAAATACACATAGACCGTTAACTTTGTAATTTAGTCATACCAAATAAGTAACGTAAAAACTTTTATTGGAAGCATCACTCTGAAGTATACTTTTGCACACATGACACATTGCAAGATCGATCAAGCCAATGGGCGAGACGTACAAGTGATCTATCCATTATCTCAGCTTAAATCTGTTTTAATGCCAAATCATATAATTGTAAAATTTTATATTAAATTTATAATTTTCGGTCATTTTACAAATGATCCCATCCGATATGTATCTGTAAAATTGAAACGGATAAACGTTACACTAAAATTTTGAACTTGAATGTCGGAAAAACGCAAATAATCTACAATAGGTTATTAGTTTTACTTACCTTTCATCCACATTTTGTATAAGAGTTATCTCTATGCACCACTTCATTAAAGAGTAACTAATTGCCTTGGACCTTCGTTGCAGTTACAATGGTTTCTTTCACCATTAATTCGATATTTTCGTTATAAAAATGGTAAGCTATCCTTTGGGGATCCTTACCCGTCTCATCCCTAACAAATGTGAAGGAGAAAAATCATATAACTCATAGTAAAGGAACATGCATGTATCCAAATTTGATCTGTGGGCCTCCGCTAGAGATATTGTGAGAAGTAGTGATTTTAATCTTTTGTATTTGTTTCTAACGTTCAAGTCATAGAGAGTGAATAAGTAGTTAGTTAGTTAGATGATATCAGTTAATCACTATTAAATGATTTGAATTCTGTTAGTGGTAGTATAAATAGAGGTTAAGTCTCAGTTGTAATTCAGATCATCACAATTGTTCATGCAATCAATTTGATAGTAATTCATCGTTGATTTTCTTTTCTTAATTCTCTAATCTTTCTACAGATATGAAATCCCTGACCACTACTCTATGAGATAATGTCATAAGATATCCTCGTATTTGTCAAATTTGATCGGTTTAGGTATGTAGTTTTTCTTGGTCCGCTTTCAGTGTTATATTTTTTTTGAGTTTTTACAGTGATCCATTTTGATAATTAAAACATTTACTAATACATTCATTTTGGTAATTAAACTTTCGGTATTGGTCCATTTTAATAATTGAACTTTTAGTTGTGCTTCATTTCAGTTATCTTTTTTATGTGGGTAATACCTAAAACGAACTACTACAAAAAATTTAATATTTAAAAAAGACTCAAAAAAATTACCAGACGTAAAAGTATATATATATTCTATGACATCAAATAATATATTAAAGATCATTTAATTGAAACAACCACATCCTGAAAGGAATTATGGGGAAACAAAACAGACTTTAGGTAAAAGCTAGTCAAGGTACATATTTATTGATAATGAAGTTTCTTAGGTAAATAATTGTTTGGCACGCTGATCAAGATAAGTTAACAAAATCATGATGTTGATTATAAATATATATACTGCTCAATTAGGAACATATGTGTGTAATATGGTTCGAGAATTCACTCGTTGTGTAGTCCACCAAAAGTTATTATCTTAAAAAAAAAACTTTTTATATATTTTTTCATAAACATATTTTAATTAACATTATAAATATGATATGTGAATTTCACAAACATTCACATTTCCTAACTCCTTAAAAATGATGGGAACGTACACTTACATAAATTTGCATATATGTAAACGTATATGATGCATGATTTTATGCACTTAGGAAGTGATAATGTGCATTAAATTTACATATCATCTTTATAGCGTTGATTAAACATGTTTATGAAAAAAAATTTAAAACAATTATTTTTAAGAGTGATACCTTCTTGTGCGCTGCATAATGAATGGTACTCATTTGAACCTAAATCTAAATATATATACATATATATGTATATATATATATATATATATATATATATATATATATATATATATATATATATATATATATATATATATATATATATATATATATATATATATATATATATATATATATATATAGAGGGAGGTTCCATTGAGAACTTTGTGCATCGAGGCACAAAAGAATCTCCACTGGCCATTGGATGAAAAGAATGTGTGGATTAGATCAAATGGCAAAAGGGTAATTAAATAGAAATTTTTATGCATCAAGTGCACATAATGAAATTCGCGGAGGGGTAAAACAGAAATTATGTCATCTTTATTTAATTATTACACTTCCAAAATTAACAAAAATAATACAAATTCAAAATACATCAAAATACATGCATATCGTTCATCTTTTCATGCATATCGTTCATCTCTTCCAAAAATAAATCATGCATATCGTTCATCTCTTCCAAAATCAAAATACATCGTAATACAAACATGAATCGTTCATACAAACATAAATCATGCATATCGTTCATCTCTTCCAAAATCAAGAGGGGGCTAAGAGAGAGGGGAGAGAGAGAGAGAGATAGAGAGAAAGAGGAAGTGATTTTAGGAAAGAAGTTAATGGTGATTTTCATACCAAATTTAGCTATTAATTATCTTAAAAACATTTAAATTCAAAAATAATTTCCATACATTTAATATCCCCTAAATGCCCTTTGTGCACCCTTGGTAGATAGTTCGATGCACAAAAGTTCTCAATGATGCCTCGATGCACAAAAGTTCTCAATCGAACCCCAATATATATATATATATATATATATATATATATATATATATATATATATATATATATATATTTATATATATATGTAGGGTTGGGATCATTGCAGAACCTTAATTTAGTGCAGAACTATAGAACCAATCTAAATCATTGGATTATTATATAACACTAGGGATAAGATGGTAATTATGCAATTAACATTGAATTAATAGTAGCCTACCAAGTTTGACTGCCCACTTTGACCATTTTTGACTCTTTTAATATCGAAAGTACATGCAGTGTTGAATGTGTGATATAAACTGTAATTCGACATTGAATGATCTCTATATAATATATTGAATGGAGGTCTAGGTAAAAAAAATTTTACGAAAAATAAACACGTAAAATTTTTTCGAAAAAAATATATCATTACTGTTCTCATTAAATCAACCAACTTTTGAATACTAATTTTGACCATTATTTTGATTCTGTTAATTTTGAATGTACATGCAGTGTTGCATCGATGTTGAATTATATCGGTCATGCTACATTGCATCGTGGTCTGGGTAATTTTTTTTACGAAAAATAAACGCGTAATATTTTCTCGAAAAAAATATGTCATTATTGTTCCCATTAAATCAACCAACTTTTAACTACTAATTTTGACCATTATTTTGGTTCTGTTAATTTTGAATGTACATGCAGTGTTGCATCGACGTTGAATTATATCGGTCATGCTACATTGCATCGTGGTGTGGTAATTTTTTTTTTTACGAAAAATAAACACGTAAAATTTTTTTGAAAAAAATATGTCATTACTGTTCTCATTAAATCAACCAACTTTTGACTACTAATTTTGACCATTATTTTGGTTCTGTTAATTTTGAATGTACATGCAGTGTTGCATCGACGTTGAATTATATCGGTCATGCTACATTGCATCGTGGTCTGGTTAATTCTTTTTGTCGAAAAATAAACGCGTAATATTTTCTCGAAAAAAATATGTCATTACTGTTCCCATTAAATCAACCAACTTTTAACTACTAATTTTGACCATTATTTTGGTTCTATTAATTTTGAATGTACATGCAGTGTTGCATCGACGTTGAATTATATCGGTCATGCTACAGTGCATCGTGGTCTTGGAAATTTTTTTTACGAAAAATAAACACGTAAAATTTTTTCAAAAAAAATATCTCATTACTGTTCTCATTAAATCAACCAACTTTTGACTACTAAT
Organism: Centrapalus pauciflorus; assembly: GCA_020465985.1. NCBI lineage: Eukaryota > Viridiplantae > Streptophyta > Magnoliopsida > Asterales > Asteraceae > Centrapalus > Centrapalus pauciflorus. The sequence continues at coordinate 148,938 of JAANYP010009247.1, forward strand.
TTTGACCATTACTTTGGTTCTGTTAATTTTGAATATACATGCAGTGTTGCATCGACGTTGAATTATATCGGTCATGCTACATTGCATCGTGCTCTGGGTAATTTTTTTTTTACGAAAAATAAACGCGTAAAATTTTTTCAAAAAAAAAATATGCCATTACTTTTCCCATTAAATCAACCAACTTTTGACTACTAATTTTGACCATTATTTTGGTTCTGTTAATTTTGAATGTACATGCAGTGTTGCATCAACGTTGAATATACGATATCTAGTGTTCATTCGACATTGAATGATACCGGCCATGCTACATTGCATCGTGGTCTGGGTAATTTTTTTACGAAAAATAAACACGTAAAATTTTTTCGAAAAAAATATATCATGACCAGTTTCGTTTTAAAGAGTATAAATATCTCGTTTTTATGGTATAATTTTTTTGATTTAACAATTAATCATATTAATTTTATTTTAATTTAAAGAAAAAGGATATTTATTTTACTAATGTCAATCATTTTGCTATTTCCAGTCTATTCCTTTTTTACCCCTGAATTAGAGTTAATTACAAAAATGGTCCCTGTGGTTTGTCTTAAAATTTGGATTTGGTCCCTGAACTTTCAATTTTGCAAAAACGGTCCTTATTTTCATAGTTTGTTTGCAATTTTGGTCCCTCAACCTATTAACTTTTCTAATATGACCAAATTACCCTTATTTTGTTGCAAACTATAGGGACCATTTCTACAATTAAATTTTTAACTCTTTTTAATTCTTAATTAAATAAATTATTTTTTAGTGTTACTTAAATTTAATAAACTATAAAATAATAGAAAAGAATTATTTAATTATTTATGTTGGTTCATAAATGATTTAGATATTTTAGTCTTAATTAATTTTAATTTACTATAATCAAAGTGTAAACCAATCAAAATTTATAATCGAAAAAATAATTTATGTTTAGAATTTATTTTTTAAAGGTTTCATAAATAAGAAATTTTTTCTCTATAATTATTTATACTGGCTCATACATTTATAATAAAAAATATTTATGTTGATCAAACCACAAAGACCATTTATGTAATTGACTTTACTTTATTTTTAGTATTAATTAACTTTAATAATCTATTAAAAAAAATTATTTATGAGCCAACAGTTTAATTAAAGTTAAAAATATTAAAAACTTAAATAAATAAAAATTTAGCGTTTAATTTGACCGAGTTAAAAAAACTTCCAAATGGTCTAAGACAACTCAAATTTTTTTATTTAACGTATCAATTATTTTATCGTTTTAATTTTTAATTACACCAAAAACAATTTAAAATTTTAGGTCCATACAACATCTTTGAGATTCATGATTAACAACTTTAATAATCAAACTTTGGTTCGTCAGACCTTTACATAAAAATTGAGAAATATAATCAGGTTTTCAATCTTCTTTCGTGTTTCAATTTGACTTTTCATTTTAATCCGATTAAATCACACCTTAAATATTTAAAACATTTAGATTTATCGCTTTACCATTATAATCTTGCTTTGATACAAATGTGAACGGATTATAAAATAGAATCTTTGGCCGATTTTATTTAAGAAGAAAATAAAATATATTTGACCAACAAACATTTTTTTATTATAAATTTATAAACCAACATAAATAATTATAGAGTCAAATATTTTTATAATATTTTATATACGAAACCTCTAGAAAATATTTTCTAAACATGAATGATTTTTTCGATTATAAATTTTGATTGGTTTACACTTTAAATATAATAAATTAAAATTAATTAAGACTAAAAAATATCTAAATCATTTATGATCCAACATAAATAATTAAATAATTCTTTTCTATTTTTATAGTTTATTAAATTTAAGTAACACTAAAAAATAATTTATTTAATTAAGAATAAAAAAGAGTTAAAAAATTAATTGTAGAAATGGTCCCTATAGTTTACATCAAAATAAGGGTAATTTGGTCATATTAGAAAAGTTAATAGGTTGAGGGACCAAAATTGCAAACAAACTATGAAAATAATGACCGTTTCTGCAAAATTGAAAGTTCAGGGACCAAATCCAAAATTTAGGACAAACCACAGGGACCATTTTTGTAATTAACTCCCTGAATTAAATAATCACTAATGTCAATCTTTTTTTCAATAATTCCAAACTTTATGGTTTTAATCAAGACCATTAGATTAATTTAATCTATGGACGATATTGGTTCTACGGTTCTATACTAAATTTAGGTTCTGCAATGATTCCATCTATATATATATATATATATATATATATATATATATATATATATATATATATATATATATATATATATATATATATATATATATATATATATATATATATATATATATATAGTTCGTCGGGCTTTACTCCCATTCCAAAGTTTCCGAATTAGCTTTAGAGATTGAGCAAGTGTAAAAAGTATAGAGTGATCTGGTTTGCGCGGCTTTCGAGTTATATCTACTAGAATAAAAACCCGTAGTCTAGCTGAAACCCTCTTTTACACTATTACAGACTAAAATGACTCGCTTTCTTTCTGCCTAAAAAGAGCGGGGAGACCTTTGACCTGGGCTGGGAAGGGATTGGATATATATATATATATATATATATATATATATATATATATATATATATATATATATATATATATATATATATATATATATATATATGATTTAGGTTCAAGTGAGTACCACTCATTACACAGCGCACCAGAAGGTACCATCCTTAAAAGTAATTTTTTGAAATTTTTTTCATGAACATGTTTTAATTAACATTACACAGATCATCTGTAAATTTCACATAAATCCGAACACTCTAAGTGCATGAAAACACGCATCACATAAATGCACGTTCACATACATTCAAAATTATGTAAGTGTGTGTTCACATCATTTTTTAGAAGCTAGGAGATGTGAATGTATGTGAAATTTACATATGATCTTCATAATATTAATTAAAACATGTTTATGAAAAAAAAATTTAAAAAGAGTTTTTTTAAATGTGGTACCTTCTAGTGCGCTGCATAATGAGTGGTATTCTCTCGAACCATATATATATATATATATATATATATATATATATATATATATATATATATATATATATATATATATATATATATATATATATATATAGATATAGATTGAGGTTCAATTGAGAACCTTTATGCATCGGGGCACCTCGGGGCACTTTTGTGCATCGGATAATCTAACAAGGGTGCACAAAAGATATTTTGGGAAAATTAAATATATGAAATTAATTAATTTTTAAATATCATTAAAAGATAATTAGGAGTTACATTATGAATTAAAATCTCATATTAACTACATTCCTTATTTTCCTCTCCATTTCTCTCTATCTCTCTCTCTCTCTCTCTCTCTCTCTCTCTCTCCCTTTCTCTCTAATTGTGTTCTTCATAATTTCATAGTGATGATGATTTGAAGACGAAGATTAACAATGAACAACGATGATGATGAACATGAACAAGAGATGCAACCGATGATAAATATGAAAAACACGATGCATAGATGGATGAAGAACGATGAATAATGATGATGCATAGATGGAAGATGAACAATGATGATGCATAGATGGATGATGAACGATTAACAACAAAAAATGATGATGCATCAATGGATGATGAACAATGACGATGCATAGATGAATGATGAACAAGTTGAACACAATGCATAGATGAATGAAGAATATGAACGCTGAACACGATACATAAATGAATTTGTGTATTTGTTTTTGTTAAATGCGTCTTTTGGAACACGATGCATAGATAAACACGATTAACGATGAAATGCATCGATCTCCATTATCTTTTTTGAATTTGTGTAATTTTTGTTGAGTTTGGAAATGTATCAATTGAATTTATTTAACATTTATTATTTGATTATTTGTTGAAATATTAAATTTAAAGAGGTATGCACATTCCCCAAAATGTCCTTCCTTGTTTGTTTTCATAATGCACAAGATGCATAAAATTGTCCAACTATTTACCCTTTTGCCATCAATCTAATCCATACAATTTTTTAATCTAATGGATGACATATGTTCTTTTGTACCTCGATGCATAAAAGTTCTCAATTAATCCCCCCCCCCTCTCTCTCTCTCTCTCTCTATATATATATATATATATATATATATATATATATATATATATATATATATATATATATATATATATATATATATATATATATATATATATATATTCAGGTTCAAAAAGGTACCTCTCGAAATCAAGTGCACCCGAAGGTACCAACCTTAAAAAACTTTTTTTTAATTTTTTTTTCTCATAACCATGTTTAAATTAATGTTATACACATGATATATGAATTTCACATACATTCACACTTTCTGTGTCCATAAAAATTATGTGAATGCTTAATGCATATTTATGTGAATGGTCATCCATGTGAATGGTCATTTGACACCATGTGAATGGTGTGAATGACCATTCACATGATCTTTTTTTACTATTCACAAGATTTATGATGTTGCTCCTTTTGAGAAAGGTCTTATAATGTTGTCTTATACATGTCTATTCAAAAAAAAATATATGTGAATGATCATTCACATTAGGGTACGCTGGAATCTCATAGGTACGCTGATGACATATATACATATATACATATATATATATATATATATATATATATATATATATATATATATATATATATATATATATATATATATATATATATATATATATATATATATATATATAGAATATGGTTCGTGTGAGTACCTTAAAAACGCAGAGTACCGTGAGTACCTGTGAACACACGGGTTTAAGATGTGAACATGCTCCGAAAAAAGTTTTTTTTTTTTTAAATTTTTTTCATATTCATTTAGATACAAATAATATAAGCATATTTGTAAAAGGATTACACGCATTCACACTTCGTAGCCTCTTAAAAGTCATGTGAACGTGGAAAAATTCATGTGAACATGCTTAGCTGTGAACATACGTTCACAACAGTGCAGTTCATGTGAACTTGCACGTTTCACATAGTTATAGTGTGTGTTTATGTGTGATTTTTTGCAAGTAGTCTTATATTATTAATTTAAACATGATTATGAAAAAAAAATTCAAAAAAAATAATTTTAAGCGAGGTACCTCCGGTACTCCGCAAAACTAGTGGTACTCATTTGAACCCAAATCTATATATATATATATATATATATATATATATATATATATATATATATATATATATATATATATATATATATATATATATATATATATATATATATATATATATATATATATATATATATATATGGTTGAGTCCACTAAGAACCCTTCAATTCCGTGAGTACGTAAAAACCGCTCTAAATTTTATGCATTTAATGTATAAAAATATGCATTTCATTCTAACATTTATCCATTTCATAAATTTATGTATTTTATGTAAACATTTACGCTTTTTATGATAAGTTTATCCACTTTATGTATAAATTTGTGGATTTGACAAATTTTGTGCATTTATTGTTTAAAATTGTGCATTTAGTGTATAATTTAATGAATATTAAAATTTAAACGTAATTTTAATGTTACATTATGATAATTATTAATATTAAAGACCAATAATTGCTAGTTATTATTTTAATTTTTAAATTTGTGCATTTTGAAATGGTTTTCCTATTTTCACAAAATTTAGGGGTTCTTACCAGAACTCAACCCAACCCTATATATATATATATATATATATATATATATATATATATATATATATATATGTATGTATGTATATATATATATATAGAATATGGATCACGTAAGAAGAGATTTATCGTGAGAAATGGTGAGAAGAAGAGTTTTGCATTGATATTGAATCATCAAACTAGTGATTCATGATTATTGATTCATATCAATACTTTTGAACCAAATATATAGATTTGAATCATCATTTACGGGCTAAAAATGATGATTCAGTAATAATGCATTTTTCTGCTGTCATGATGCACCAAAAGTTTTATCCATGTTTTTTTTGTGATCCGAGTTTGATATAATCAAATACATTTGATTCAACAATGTCTAAAATGAATCAATAGTTTGATGATTCAATATCAATGTAAAACCCTCATTCTCACCATTTCTCACGATAAGATCTCTTCTCACATGATCCATATCCTATATATATATATATATATATATATATATATATATATATATATATATATATATATATATATATATATATATATATATATATATATATATATATATATATATATATATATATATATATATATATGTATGTATATATATATAGTCAGGTTTATCATCGTACCTATGTGATTCCAACGTACCCGGCGTATCCTATTATGAATGATCATTCACACACACACACACACACACACACACATAAGACAACATTATACGACTTTTTATCAAAAGAAGTAAAATCTTAAATCTTGTGAATGAAAAAAAAAAGATCATGTGAATGGTGTGAATGATCATTTACTTGGATGACCATTCACATAATTCACATAAATGTGCATTAAACATTCACAAAAGTTTTAAGGGCACAGAAAGTGAATGTATGTGAAATTCATGTATCATTTGTATAATGTTAATTTATACATGGTTATAAGAAAAAAAAATTTAAAAGATTTTTAAGGTTGGTACTTTCAGTTGCATTTTGTTAGTGTATGGTGTGTAAAGATGACATTACTACTGCATCATGGCTGATTTCATAAAACATTTGGGAGTCACACCGATGAGCACAACTGAGCAGATGCAATCGAACGATTGAATTAATAATATTGGATATTGTTTATGACACGAAATGATCATTGAGTAAAATTAATGGATGATTAGTTATATCTCAAAGTACCGGGACTATAAGTGCAATATTAGATATTGTAGTGATTTAATTGTCATTGAGTGATAATTAAATAATTATTTAGTCTTTTATTTATTATTGGATATTAAATAAAATATTGATTTATTTGGATTGGTATTATCATCTATTATTAGATAATTGGATGAATAATTATAAACAAATAAATAAGAGATAATTATAAATAATTATCTACTCATATATATATTATTAGATAATATATAAAAGATAAATATTATTTAATGGATATATAATTATAGAGATAATTATATAAGGTTTAAATAATAAATATAAATTATGTAGGGTTAAAACCGTATAAATGTATGTTACTTTACTAAAATTATCAAAATGACTAATCTAGTTTTTTCTTTACTCGGATGGTACTTGTACTCAAGGATTATCTGTCGATATGGTACATCTATCCGGTTATCGGGTTGACGTGGAGATTTTTATTAACTCAAATGTTGACATAACATATTTTTGATGATGTGGCGCTTACATAGAACTTTAATTTTAATTACTTAATTAATTTTTTTAAATTTAGATATTATTATTATTTATATTCTAATTAAACATTTAATTATAACTAAACATTTTAATCACGTAAAACTACAATGAGTTTTTTGAAGTTCTTCATGTTCAAACAAAGTCATGTAATGTTCTTCATGATCATGTTGAATAAACATTCATAGGTCCAAAAATATTCAAGAAAAAGAGCAAACCCACAAAATAATAATAATAATAGGATAATATCATATATATACTATATAAAATAAGAAAACCACTTGGAGTTTCTAGACCATTGGATGGAAAGAAATCAATGGTCCAGATTAAGGACAACTCATAATTATTTATGAAATGTCTCTTATACCCTTAATTAAAATCAATAATTATACCTATGTCATTTTATCTTTCTTTCCTAATTAAAAAAAATATATAAATAACCTTTTATCTTTCTTTCCTAATTTATTTAATTCTAAAAAATCTGAATGAAAATATGAATCGATATAAATAGTACACTTAATAATCTAGCTAATCTTTATATCTATAATAAATACTAACTAGATTATAACCCGCGGACACGCGGGTAAATTAAATTAAGTTACTTAATTAATATTACAATAATATTTTTTCGGATAGACCCTATTTGTAAAATTATATTTTACAATGGTTGTTTTTAGTCTTCTGCAGAACAAAATTTACTTAAACGTGTAGAATAAAGTGCCAGAACACTTTGCTAGTAAAAAAAAAAATCCAAAAGAACACTCTCAAGAGCTGCAACAAACAACGATTAGCAAAGAACTCACCTACAATACAGAACTAAAAGTCTAAATTTACTTTCCATCAACACTACATTAAACATCATAACCACATGTATCAGAATACATAATTGACACCATTAACAGACTAACATCCTGATGGAGACTTCCACCTGTTGAACTGTGCGTCGTTTCACGATCCGGACTCCTAAACAAAACACACGACAAACACAGCCTGTTAAGGAAATTTTATTAATTCCGTCTCGAGTGCATGATGTAATTTGACAAAAAAGGGAGACCAAGTAAAACACATTAACATTAAAATAATAAATATTTTATGTATCCCTATTGAACCTCGATATGTATGCCACAAGATGTTAAACCTCATATCCGTTGCAACACTTCCTTATAGACAACATTAGTTGTTTTGTTAGTAGGTTTTCCTTCATCGTCGCATATCAAAACCTTTAAACCCAATTTGCTAGTTCCTCATGAAACTGCAACATATAACTGGCCATGACTAAAAACCGGTTTTTGGAGGAACAAACCTACGTTAGACATTGACTGCCCTTGACTTTTGTTTATGGTCATTGCAAAACAAACAGCCACGGGAAACTGTCTGCGTTGGAACCTAAACGGGATTCTCTTGTCTGAAGGAATGAGCTTCATGCGTGGTATGTAAGTCACCTCTCCAAAGGATGCACCGGTAATGATTTTTGCTTCAATAACATTAACCCCAAGACGTAGTACTTGAAGGCGTGTACCGTTACACAGGCCTTTTGTATGATCAACGTTTCTTAAAAGCATAACTGGCACACCCTTTTTAAGTGCAAGTCTATGATTAGGAATCCCTGATACCTTGCATGCATTCAATATCTCTGGTGAGTAGACCTGATCATCAAACGTATCACCATCCTCCATCAGACATAAGGAGTCCGAACTATAATATACACGTTCCTCGTCATCGATTAACGATAACATGTATTCGTTTATCAAGTCTACTTCTTCGTTTGTAGGAGCTAAGATTGCCCTGTCTTTAAAGTAAGCAGGATCGGCTTGATGATTGTTAAACGAAGGATAAACGCATTCGACGATATCATTAATGTGATTGCCACTCGACTTGATAAGAACATCATCTGGGAAATCAACAAATGCCTCACCATCATTTGGTTCGTTTATCTTACCTTCACCAATTTTTAGAATCCATTCTGCAAAAGCCTTTGTCTCTTCTATGTTAGTTTCGTTACACCCTACAGATAATCTCATGTTTTGTGTAAGGGTAAGTACTTTACAGCTCTGCCACAGTTTAGACGAATGTATCGATGCTTGTATGATATCAGCCCTGGATGCTTTTGGTATGACAGGAAGAATTTGATGGAAGTCCCCTCCGAATACAACCACCTTTCCTCCGAATGGTTTTTTCTTGTTTGGCGACCTAATTATATCTTGCATGGTACGATCAAATGCCTCAACGCAATGTTTGTGCATCATCGGAGCTTCATCTCATATGATTAGTTTTGCCTTGTTCAATAAATGCGCTAGGTCACTATCGGGTTGTATAGAGCACCCAGAATACTCGTCTATGTTAATTGGGATATGAAACCTTGAATGTGTCGTCCTATCACCCTCAAGTAACAATGCAGCTATACCACTTGAGGCTACGTTTATAACAACATCACCAACTGAACGTATCGCGGCTGCTAGGGTCTTCCATACGAATGTCTTTCCTGTCCCGCCATAACCATAAAGGAAAAATACACCACCTTCTTCTTTCTTTACGGCATCGATTATCGTGGTATATACGCTTTTTTGTTCACTTGTCATCAAAGAGTACCACATATCATGCTGATTTTTGAGGTTGTCTTTGTCGTATGATAGTTCATCTTGTAAAAGCATATTACATGAATCATTGATGAATTCATAGTCAGGAAAAGGCATGTTTGGAATGTTCCTTAAAGATGTTCCCGCTCTATTAAGCATCTTTTCAATTTCAGAGAGTACCATGTTATACAACACTTGACTCGTTTCATCCTTTCCTGTATAAGTAAAAGACAATGGACAAATGACATTCTATTGACCTCAAACCCATAAACAAAATCATTGAAAACAATTGAGGAGAAGTAAAAAGGATGAAGAGGCAAGAGAGTTAAAACTAAGTAGCAAATGTTGACTATATAATCTATTTATCAGAGCCTGTTATATAAGATATTATCTAAAATGCGATTGGTTTTCATTTTATCTAAAAGACTAATGTTTTTATTAATTACTAATTATCAATAAATCGGTATTTGTTATGCTTCAATCTGTCTAACCTCATGACTATAATGAATTGTCCAATGTTAGGTTGGGAAATGGGTCAAACGGGCAAAACAATATGGACAATATCACAAATTATGTTAGGTAGGGATGAAACGCTATAGTTTTCTGAATTTTATGAATACCCAACATATCAAGTATGATTACAAAAACAATACCATATAAAACTATCCTAGTTTTTATTAATATATCGATTTCGCAAATCATATTATATGCACTTGAACACACTTTAGGTGACTTTCAACCAGTTTCAATTGTAATTTAATTTTTTATAATATACTCATTTGACCCATTGGAGACAAAAATATAACCCTAACAATCCATATATAGGTAATGAGTTGAATTTGGTAACTTCACTAACCCTGTTTCATCTTGCTGAAGTAATTTAATAATGTGTGACTCTTTACTAAAAAAGGTGATCCTGAGTGGTTGAGTGAAGCTACCAAATTCAACTTATTACCTGTATATGGATTTAGTTACCAATATTAAATGTGTCATGTTTAATTGAATTAAGAAGGTTGTACCTGATTTTTTCGCATCTGCACCAAGTGTATGAACAAGGTCTTCTAAGAGGATATCACACATTTCTTTCCAAACATAATCTGGACGTGATAAACTGTCGGTTGTAATGAGGGATACGAATACAGAACGACAAAATTTACCACAAGCCCAAAAATGTGTTTCTTTAATCGAATCAACATACTCTTTATCATCATCCAACAAACCAAGAGCAAAGCAGGCGTCTTTACAGGTATCATACAACATACCATTTACAGTACGTATGTCCTCGTACGATTTGGGGCCTTTGACTTTGTTTAGCAATATCCTTAGATAATAAGCTTCTCCTACTTTTGGCGGAACAAAGTTTATGCGACCAACAGTTATTTGAGTCGTAGACTTACGTTTGGTCCACTTGCGAATTTTTATGTTCCAAACATACTTATTCGGAAACTGAACATAAGTAAGGTTCCTAGCGTCATGGTCGATCTTGTTACACTCCATCCACTCAATAAATTGAGATGTACCCACTGATGGCTTCGAAAGGACGGACTGTATGTCATCTCCATCGTCAAACATGATGGGTTGTTGGTTCAGGAGATGAAATGACAACCTGTAGACTGGAGGTGTACGATATACAACTTCGAAATTAAATAGACGCCAACATGCTTCATGCGAAGAAAGATACCTACAAGAGTAGTAATCGCGTATCTCATCAACATTTTTCTTCACATTAGAGTCTGAAGTTGAAGAAGACTCTCTATACTCAATTGTAACGGAAATCCTATCTGGACCCTTGTTGATGTACTTGAACAAATACTTAATAGCCCCCAATTGGTTGCACCATTCGATGTTCATATGTGCTTGGTATGTCTTCATAAGCGAGGGATTATATGGGACGACGTGTCTGTATTATAAAATATATAAAACACGTTTAAGACAACCAATATAAATCGAAATTGAAGTGTACTTGTTGCTCAAGTAAAAATTGAATAAAATACATTTAATTAAAATTAACGTAAAAAAAGTTCATTATAACGCACCTATTGTCCAAAGAAACCTCGCATTTTTTAACAACACGACCATTGTCACGACGTCTGTATTGTGGATAACCATCGTCGTCGATTCGATTTTGATTGGAAAAACTCTTTGGATAGAACTTCGAGCAATTATCTTTTATCATGCATGGTGAAAAGGGGTTTTCTTTACCGCATGGCCCATGCATCATGTGTTCAGTCACTATGTCGTAAAGGGCAGGTTCGGTTTCCTTATCAGGGATTTCAGCGCTGATCACACGATCTATATCCGATGCAGTTGCTAATTTGTCGACCTTGTCAAGAAAGAAACACATATGGCAATGTGGCAGTCCACGTTTTTGAAACTCAATGGTGTAAACAACTGAAGATATCAAACGAAAAAAAGAATAAGAATAACATACTAATATTTCAAATCTTAAACTTATAAACTCATTTGATTCACTCCAAAATTTGACAATTGATAAATGTCTCACAAAGGATCATCTATATATATATATATATATATATATATATATATATATATATATATATATATATATATATATATATATATATATATACACACACATATATATATAGATATATATATATATATCTGTGTGTGTGTCTATGTGTGTGTTTGTGTTTATTCAAACATGTTTAAATAATTACCTCCTCTTACTGTACCGAATATTTTCTCGTCCTTCAGTTTAGACAAAAGATGATCAACTTTCATTTTAAATACCCTGAAACAACATCAGGTCTATCCTCCGGTCTTTGATTTTCATTACTCAGCAACCTAAGTATTTCTGGCCATTTTCGGTTAGCCGTGATAGTAATAAAGAGATTTGGATAACCAAGGTGCTTGACAATTGCCATTGCATCCATGTAATTTTGCTGCATGTAACTAGCACCGCCAGTAAACGAAGAAGGAAGGATTATGCGAATACCCATCTCTGATACATCATTTTGACCAGATTCATGTGCTTCTGATAAATTGCTTAAGGAAGAAATTCTAAAAGTTTTTTGGTTGCTACGGATGTAGTTTAACCTGGAGTTTTCAACCATCGTATAAGCATCCACAATGAATTGTTGTAGTAGTTTTCTGGACATTAACAAAAGTGATATTTCACCAACTCTAAATTGTAGTCTATATTGCAAAGAACTCTCTGATTGTTAGTTTAAAATGACCCGAAGCATTAAGATCAACAACTCCCTTGTGCATTATGTCTGTTCGATAGCCATCCTCCGCATAAGGGAACAATAAAGGATACTGAAGCACAAGGTATAGAGGATGCAACTCGTTTACACGTTGCAACTTTTTCGATTTTGTTTCGAGAATGATATCTCTACCGTCACAAGAACCATCGATATCATCAACAACTATTGCTGCGACCTCATCTGCTATGGGAAGGTTGTTGCTTCTACCATCACATTTTCTCTTTCCAATCAACTTTAATCATAGTGAGCATCCTTTGTCCATATCAAACCGGTCCCTTGCCATGTGGAACTTCTTATCCAAAGGGTTTATAGAGTCCCACTGAAACAGCAATGTTCATCAGCAATGTTCACATTCCAGTCCCACTGAAACAGCACCTCACCAGAATGATTATAGGCAATTCGCTCCTGAATTGAACATTCTTTGTCTGACTCAAATTCGTATAAGTCTGGGAAAATGCAGCATAGAGGGGCGATTCCCCACCATTTATCCTTCCAGAACTTAATGTTACTGCCATCTTTAACTATACGAGAGAAAAGGTCATCACAGTAAATATTCAAAGAATGAAGGGAAAAACCTGCTCTCACAATATTTAGCCAAACTCCAGGACGTCTTTTATCCGCCAATCTTTCAGCAGCAATCTCCTTGGTGTTATGAATGGCAGAGATTACATTTTGCGACAAAGCATTCTTCTCAAGTCTAAATCTCCACCACCATTTGATTAGAAGAGCCCAATTCATTGCTTTTAAAGAACCAAGGCCTAACCCACCAAAATTCTTAGGAGCAGTGGTTTTTTTCCAATTGACCAAGCTATCTTACCTTTACCAGAATATGAAATACCCCAAATGAACCGTCTTCTGAGCTTATCAATCAAATTAATTACTTTTGCAGGAGCCTTAAACAGAGACATATAATAAAGAGGCAGAGACCCCAAACTAGATTTTCATAACGTAACTCTACCCCCAAATGAAAGATTCTTTGCCTTCCATAAGGATAATTTATCACTGATTTTATCAATGACAGACTTCCAATGTTTCACCATTCCCATATTTGCGCCGATTAGAACTCCTAAGTAAGAAAAAGGAATTTTCGCTTCCCCACAACTAACAAAAGATGCAAACTGGTGAATTTCACTTTCAGAAGCTCCAATTCCATAAACATTACTTTTCTGATAATTCACTTTTAGTCCCGAAGCTAGATGAAAACAATTAAGCAGCCTTTTAATATTCAGAATATTCAAAGTATTCCATTCACCTATAAAGAGAATAGATTGATAGATGAACCTATATATTATATAGGTATTCCATTCACCTATAAAGTTAGGTTTCAAGTGACATCATTTAATATTATAATAGAATAGATTGATAGATGAATCTATATATTATATAGGTATATTTAATAAAGTCTTGATACTATATTAATAAAGAATTTTGAAATTTTGAAATTTTGTGTTACATTTTTATTGTTATTGTTGGGTACAAATTTATATAGAGTTGTAATCAATTTTATTGTAAAAGTTCAGGGGTTGTTTGTGTAAATCCTCAATACTTTGTATTGTGTATAAATAGGAGTGTATGTGTGCTGTTATAAGATGAATCTCAGATTACACAAAAATACACGGCTGGAATTAGAGAGAAAAGAAGGATTGCTTTGCAAGAAAGCCAAGAACACCAATGTAATATTTCTCTCTTTAATCATTCAATAGATTGTGTTTGATTGTTAAGTGTTCATATGAATTGTGTTATGTTGTATAAATTGCTAGAAAATATGAATTCACAATTGGTATCAGAGACTAATATGGCTGAATTTGAGTGAATTTTGAATCTGAAATCGTTTTTTTTAGAACACTGTTATATTCATTTTTTTTGAAAATCTGAAAATCAATTGAGGATTTTGATTCTGTGGATGAAATGATCTGAATTTTGGATCGAAGGTGTGAAATTTAAAGGCGAATCTGATGACATAAACATCAAATATTATCTCAAAACACACAGAATTTAATTGAGAAATTTCAGATTTTTTTGAAAAAGTGTGTGTTCTTGAGGTTTTTGGTCAATTTTTGGTTTTTAATCGAGAATTAGCCAAAGTGATTTCACAAAAGTTGTTTCTGCTATTAAAACGAACCCTCGAAATCAATTTGAGGTCAAATCATGGATTTTTGTTGAAAAAGTTCGAATCTGATCTTGTTTTTATTGAAAAATGATAAAACTCGGGCATAACTATATTCATAGTGTCATTCGAGTTTTATAAAGAAGGCATTCGAGTTTTATTAACAAGGCATTCGAGTTTTATAAATAAGGCATTCGGGTTTTATAAAGAAGGCATTCGAGTTTTATGAAAGCTTTATTCGAGTTTGATGAATGCTTCATTCGAGTTTGCTGAATGCTTCATTCGAGTTTGATATATGCTTATTTCGAGTTTGATAATACATTCATCGAGTTTCATGCCTTATGATTCGAGTTTTAAGCCTTAATCATTCGAGTTTCATGTTTAATTGATCGAGTTTCAAGCTTAATTGATCGAGTTTAATACCTTCTTCATTCAAGTTTCATTCTTGTTCATTCGAGTTTCATACTCAATCATTCGAGTTTTATACTTATTCATTCGAGTTTGGTGATTCTTTATTCGAGTTTGAGTCTTCATCAATCGAGTTTGATTCTTATACATTCGAGTTTCATCCAATATCATTCGAGTTTTGAGTATTTGACCTTTGCTGCTTAAATTCACCATAACTTTTGACTGGAACATCGTTAGAAGGCCTACCATACGCCAAATCAAAGCTTGAAAAGAGATCTACATTTCTAGAACAGGCATAGCCGGTTCGGTAAATTTTCGAGGTCCAATTCCACTCCAGAAAAAAGTTACGGGCAATTTTATACAGAAAAGCTGAAATTTTAACGTCAAAAAGTCATTTCAGAGCTGATTTTTCACAAGTAATCTTTAACTGAAATAGTTTTTTCAAAGTTTTATCAGAATTCACTCACTTTTCCATAAAAGATCTTGGAAGATTCAATTCTAGCAATTCATAATGGAATTTGAACAATTATCAAAGTCTGAGCTGATTTTCAAACTTACTGAATCTGAAAAGATTCGTAAGAACAATTACGACATTCTCATTCAGTTAAATACTGATAAACATTTGGCGTTACGTGACGTACAAATATTGAATGAAGAAATTCAAAGCTTAAAAGAAAAACAAAACTCTGAGAGTTGTGCTCATCAATTGAAAATATCTGAATTACTTAAAGAACTTGATGAGCTGAAACAAGAAAATTTTCAGAATGCAACTCAACTGAAATATCTTTTGCCTGAAAGATCTGATCTTTACAAGAAAGTTCAGGATCTTGAAGATACACTTTGTAAGACAAAACCAACTGATCAGAATTGTATTTTAAACAAAAATGAAGAAATTTTTGCTCTTCAACAAGAGTTGTCTTTAACTAAAGATTTGATTGAGAAGGAAAGACATGAGTTCTTACTTAAAGAACAAGATTTTAAATCAAAATCTGAATTGTTTGAAGATGAAAGACAAATGTTCTTAATCAAAGAACAATCTTTTAAATCTGATTACCAATCATTTGATCATGACAGAAATTCAAATTTAGTCATTATCAAAAGTTTGGAAGATCAGATACTTCATCTTACAAAACAATTACATGTGTTTACTTCGTCAACTGAGTCAAAGGTTAAGACCCCTTCTTCAGTGTGTTTAAAATCCAATGTTGATCACTCTGGTTTGTCTTCTGAAAGTGAAGTGAATCTAACTAACTCTGCTAAGTTTGATTCTTCTTCAGATCTTAAACTTAAGTATCTGTTAAAGATACACAGCGGCAAAGATAAAATTGTTGAACAACTTCCGGTCAAGATTTACACCGATGAATCTTCGAAGTCAAATTTTCTTAAAGTTTCTGAAAATACTGGTCATTCTAATCAGAAAACATTTTCACAGAAAAATACCAAGTATTATCAGAAACAGGCAAGAACCGGACAGTTTTTCAAAAAGAAGAGTTCGCAAAAGTCTGATCATTCAAATTCAAGTTTCTTTAGAAATTCAGATATTCAATTTTATCATACTCAAAGAAATTTGTTTTCTGCGTTTGAAAGAGAAGCTGATAGTTATAACATGCAATGGGTACCTAAACCCAAGTACAAGTGGGTACCAAAACCTGTTTTGAAATGGGTACCCAAGAGCGCTAACAAGTCTGGATCCAAATTTGTTTGGATACCAAAGACATCTTAAATTTTGCAGGTTTTAGGTTTCTTATCATTCCAGATAAGGACCCGTTCTTCATTTCAATAGGCTCTTGATTACTTCAGGTCAAGACCCGTGCTTCAACTCAAAATTGGTTTCTAGTTAAATTCAGACTAGAACCCGGACTTCAATGAACCAGAGACAATGGTTTTCAGTTACTTCAGACTGAAACCCAAGCTTATGCGACAAATGGCTTCTAATCACTTCAGATTAGAACCCGAGTCTGAAAGACAAATATTTCTGGAATTCCTGCCCCGAATTCAACTCTGAAGCTGCATTAATTTAGAGGGAGTTTTATTTTTATAATTTTTTGCTCCTGATTTCATTTCTATGAGTTGACTACCTGTGTTTGCTTATTTACAGGGGGAGTTTCAGACATTCTTTGACGATGACATTTTTTCAAAAACTGTGTGATTTTTCACGAAAATATTTGATTCACACATAAAAAGAAGTTTTGAGCTGAAAAGAAATATTTGTTTGATTCTCTGAATATATCATTGAGATTAATTGATCTAATCTCTTTGATTTTCATAATCTCATTTCTTCTGAGATTCTCTTTGTTATAACTCTTCCAATTTATACTGGATTCTCCCGTTATCTCCCAAATGCTAATTCTTTCAAGAAAGTCTGGTTCTTTTCATATCATATATCAGATTTTCTATTTCATTCTGATATCTCCCATATTATTTGAAAATAATCTCTCTGATATCTCTTGAGCTTCAAGGCTGAAAATCTTTCTGCTGACTTCGATTATGCACCAATCTGAGTGATAGGCATAAATTTCGCTTCTATGGTCTAACCAGATCCGGAAGACCTACCCAAGGAGCAAACCATCTATAGTTTGTGTGGGTGAGGGTTCTTTAGGTTTATTAGTTGAGAAGTGTCAGTTATCACGGGATACTGACAGGGTCGAGCAGAGGTAAAATGTAAATGAGAGGGATATTAAAAGGCGATGGTGGTGCATCAGATCATGCTTTTCGTTTAAAGCTGACTGAATTTAATTCTGAAAAGTGAGCCGGAGGGAGCTAGGTTGAAAAATGCTGAGAGCTGAGAGTTGAGAAAGGATTTGAAGAAAAGATAATCCTATCCTACACTGTGTCAGCTGGGTAAACCACATAATCTATCAAGCCCTAGGTGACTTGATATTGAAAAAGACGTCATGGACCCAGTGACGCATGCACTTAACCCCACCAACTACTCAGTTATCTCTCAAAAGATTTCTGTTTCAATAATCACGGAGATATAACACATTTCTATCGATATATCATTTGGATATTATTGATATTGAAACAAGGAAGACAGTTGCTCCGGTCTCCAATTTCATTTGATGCACATTGTGTCTAGAGCTAATTATATACACTTTTAAGACACATCGAGTCTAACAGTCTGCGTGACTATAAACTGCTAGTCCAAAGTGACTAAGCCGGAACAAATAAGAGTGATTCTTTCATGATAAAGGATTACACGATGACTATTTGGAAATCCTACCAGTGTTAACATCACGCCAGCGCTGAACGTAGGTCACATAGATTTTGTCTATTGTGTAAACAGGAATCCTATGTGGACCTGGACTTGTTTTCTCACAAAATGAATGGGTTTCATTTTCCTTAAAGTTGTAAAGCTTTGTTTTGTTCTAAAAAGATATAATATCAATTCGAGGGGGTGAGATAAATCTGTTTTGTATAGGGGGAGAGATGTCAGTTTAAGGGGGAGAAAATCAATTTGTAATAATTTCTGAGTTGTAATTGTTGTTGTATTTCTTCTACTGTAATTTCATTGAATTAATGTTTCTGAAGTTTTTGCATGATGTTCATAATTTTTTATGATCATCATGAGGGGGAGAAAAGCTGAATTTCAGAAACAACTGTTGAGTAGTTTGAAATCAACTGAAGGCAATTACTACATCATCTCAAGACAATTGATCAAGGAAGAGATTTAAAAACTATTCATGATCCAAGGGGGAGTGTGCTTACAAGAAAAGAGAAGATCAGAATAGAAGAGATGTGAAGATCAGAGTGAGACAATAAAGAAGAAGATTTTATCAGAAGATTCAGAGATCGAAGAGAAGGTGCAAGACAAGTTTCAAGAAAGAATGTTCAAGTTCCCTGCAATGTACTTTAATTTGAAAATTGATTTCATCTCTAAGGGGGAGATTGTTGGGTACAAATTTATATAGAGTTGTAATCAATTTTATTGTAAAAGTTCAGGGGTTGTTTGTGTAAATCCTCAATACTTTGTATTGTGTATAAATAGGAGTGTATGTGTGCTGTTATAAGATGAATCTCAGATTACACAAAAATACACGGCTGGAATTAGAGAGAAAAGAAGGATTGCTTTGCAAGAAAGCCAAGAACACCAATGTAATATTTCTCTCTTTAATCATTCAATAGATTGTGTTTGATTGTTAAGTGTTCATATGAATTGTGTTATGTTGTATAAATTGCTAGAAAATATGAATTCACAGTTATAATTGTTGGGTTTCCTATACCCTTGCTAGGTTAAATTAAAACTTTGCGGAAAATTAAATAACCTAACTATGCAAGAATATAAAACCTTAAGGATCTAACCAAACAAGCTAAGCAACTAATTACTAAAATGAAGAGATGAACAATAAAAGCTAACCTTGAGAAAATTCGCAATTTTCTCCACGAAGAACGATTTCACGAACAGCCTCTGAATCGAGCAACAAGCGTCTAAAGCAAGATCGCCTCTAGTTGTTCACACCCAATGAACAAAAGAAAAGATAATTATAACTTTTCTAAGCTCAGATCTCAGAGTCCCAAAAACCGGTATCCCTTGTGATCGTTAGAGAACTTTTGAATGAGCGAGGAATGAAGCAGGCAGGGGCTGCCTATTTATAGGTTTTAGAAACCTACAAATTTTTGATCCCAAATCCATGTGGGATGGTTTGGTAGCTGGCCCCCCTATTAGGGTTTAGGGGGTGCCCTATTTACTATCAACTAATTGCAGTTTAGCCCCTGTACTTCCTCAATTAATTTTATTAGCTTCCAGTTAATTTATTAACTATTAATAAATTAACAAACTAACCCATTAATCAAATATAATCAATTATTTAGTTTCTAATTAATTTATTAAACATAATAAATTAACAAACTAATATCATTATATATTTAAGTTAATCATCTTCTCTTTACAGTTCATTGCATGCACCCAAAAAGGATTCAGCCTGATAACAATATGTTTACAAATAATTGTGACTTGGACACTAATTCCAACAATAATAAAAGTACAAGGTAGAAACATGTTTAATGTGGTAAAATTGCATAGTAAAGAATTTCTTGAAATTTTATAAAATAGTTCAAAATAAATCGTTTAGGTAAATCTAACTGTTAAATTTAGAAGCGATTAAATTAAATTGGTTTCATTAATAAAACTTAAATTACATTGTAATTAATTTTAGTTTTTACTTACTTTTTATAATCAATTAGATAATTAAATGAGAAAGTTATATTAGGAAATTTTGGAGGGAAAATAAAATTTTGGTTAATTGAGGTGATGCCATGTGGCATTGATTGTTCTCATTTATTAATATATAAAGATAAAGATATTTGAATATTATTTGATAATTAATGTATATAGATTATTTTGTTTCTGGATTCTCTTTGCTTTGTATATAGATGACTTCTTTTATGGTTTTGGTTTATTGGTTGGTAAAAGATTTGATTGCAAGAGATTTAATACGGTCGAATTAAGAATATTATGTTAGTATTTTATTTTTTCGTTTTAACTACTTGTTTGTTTTTAAAATTTAAGTATTTTTGACTCTTTGTTATATTATTATATTTTTCTTATAATTTTTTGTTTTTTTAAATGGTACTTTTATTAGCTTGGAATTCAATTTATAAATTATTATATATAAATATTTAGTTTTTTGATGAAAAACTTATTAAAATGTTTATTGATAAATAATCATAAATAAAAATATTATATTATAAGCTAAAATACTTATTAAATTAAGAAAATTCATAATAAATGTCCTTTTTGGTAATTTTACAAGCTTTAAACGCAAATTCAAACACTTAAAAACTGATTACTTGATAATTGTGATAACCAACAACATAAGCAAATCCAAACACTAAACTTTCAACAACACTTTTTGTTACATGAATAATCTGATTATTAGGTATCAAAACACTGCAGCACTTTTCCAAACGCAAAACCAAACACCCTTATATATATATATATATATATATATATATATATATATATATATATATATATATATATATATATATATATATATATATATATATATATAGATGGGATTATTGCAGAACCTAAATTTAGTGTAAAACTGTAGAACCAATATCATCCATAGATTAGATTAATTTAATGGTCTTGATTAAAAGAGTCAAGTTTGTAATTAGTGAAAAAAAGATTGATTTTAGTAATATGTTAATTCTTTAAGGGTTAAAAAGGAAAGGATTAGAAATAGAAAAAAGATTGACATTAGCAAAATAAATATCATTTTTTTAAAATTAAAATAACATTAATATGATTAATTTTAAATCAAAAAAATTATACCATAAAAACGAGAATTTTATACTCTTTAAAACGAGACCGGTCATGATATTTTTGTTTCGAAAAAATTTTACGTGTTTATTTTTCGTAAAAAATTTTTACCCAGACCACGATGCAATATAGCATGGCGAGAGGAACACTTGATATCGTATATTCAACATCGATGCAACACTGCATATACATTCACTATTAACAGAGCCAAAATAATAGTCAAAATTAGTAGTCAAAGTTGGTGGGTTTAACGAGAACGGTCATGATATATATTTTTTTCGAAAAAAATTTACGTGTTTATTTTTCGTAAAATTTTTTTTTAACCAAACGACCATTCAATATTCAACGTTGAAGTGATAACTATATATCATATATGCAACAATGCATGTCCATTCGATATTAAGAGTCAAAAAAGGTCAAAGTGGGCAGTCAAACTTGGTGGGCTACTATTAATTCAATGTTAATTGCATAATTACCATTTTATCACTAGTGTTATATTATAATTCAATGGTTTGGATTGGTTCTATAGTTCTGTACTAAATTAAGGTTCTGCAATGATCTCAACCATATATATATATATATATATATATATATATATATATATATATATATATATATATATATATATATATATATATATATATATATATATATATATAGATTGAGGTTCAATTGATAACTTTTATGCATCAAGAACCTCGAGGAACTTTTGTGCATCGGATCATCTACCAAGGGTGCACAAAGGACATTTAGGGAAAACTAAAGATGTGGTAATTGATTTATTTCTAAAAATCATTAAAAGATAATTAGGAGTTACATTTTGAATTAAAATCTCATATTAACTACATTCCTCATTTTCCTCCCCATTTCTCTCTCTCTCTCTCTCTCTCTCTCTCTCTCTCTCTCTAATCGTGTTCTTCATGATTTTCATAGTGATGATGATTTGAAGACGAAGATTAACGATGAACAACGATGATGATGAACATGAACAAGAGATGCAACCGATGATGATTATGAAGAACACAATGCATAGATGGATGATGAACGATGAATAATGATGATGCATAGATGGATGATGAACAATGACGATGCATAGATGGATGATGAACGATGAACAACGAAAAATGATGATGCATAAATGGATGATGAACAATGACGATGCATAGATGAATGATGAACAAGTTGAACATGATGCATAGATGAATGAAGAATATGAACGACGAACACGATGCATAAAAGAATGATGAACAAGTTGAACATGATGCATAAATGAATTTGTGTATTTTTTTTGTTAAATGCGTCTTTTTAACACGATGCATAGATAAACACGATTAACGATGAAATGCATCGATCTCCATCATCTTTTTTGAATTTGTGTAATTTTTGTTAAATTTGGAAATGTATCAATTGAATTTATTTAGCATTTATTATTTGATTATTTGTTGAAATATTAAATTTAATGAGGTATGCACATTCCCAAAATGTCATTCCTTGTTTGTTTCTATAATGCACAAGATGCATAAATTTTCCAACTATTTACCCTTTTGTCATTAATCTAATCCATACAGTTTTTTGATTTAATGGATGATATAGGTTCTTTTGTACCTCGATGCATAAAAGTTTTCAATTGAACCTCCATATATATATATATATATATATATATATATATATATATATATATATATATATATATATATATATATATATATATATGGGTTCAAAAAAGTACCCATGAGAATTGAGTGTACCAAAGGTACCCATCTAAAGCCACAAGATTAAAAAAAACAAAGGCTGTGATCAAAAGTTGAAAAGTGCATGTGCGTCCCTCTGTTTTTTTAGCTGGAAGGGTATTTTCATAATTACAGCGACCATTCACAACACTTATTAAGTGATCATTCACATTACTTAATTGATCACTAACATGACTTAAATGATCATTCACATTACTTAATTGATCATTCACATTACTTGATTGATCACTCACAACACTTATTTGATCAATCACAACACTTATTTGATCATTCACATGAATTATTTAACCATTCACAGTATTTATTTCATCATTCACAATAATTATTTGACTATTTACACTTCTTCTATACTTATTTGATCATTTACAACACTCATTTGATCATTCATAACACTTATTTGATCATTCACAATAATTATTAGACCATTCACACTTCTTCTACACTTATTTGATCATTCACAACACTTATATGATCATTCACAATAATTATTTGACAATTTACAATTCTTCTACACTTGTTTTGATCATTCACAACACTTATTTGATTATTCACAAGAATTATTTGACCATTCACAGTATTTATTTGATCATTCACAACACTTATTTGATCATTCACATTAATTATCTGACCATTTACAATATTTATTTCATGATTCACAATAATTATTTGACTATTTACACTTCTTCTACACTTATTTTTCCTGCATCTCTCTCCTCTCATCTAGGGTTTTTTCATCTCTCATTTTCTCCCAAGAATATGAGAAGCCGTAGCATATCCCTCCTCTCATTTTCTCTCATCTAGGGTTTTATAATCTCCACTTTTTCTCTCAAGAATATGAGCCGCTGTCACCACCAATCGTCATCGTTGCCACTTCCACGACCAACCACAGCTAGCACACTCTGTTCCTTTTCTCATTCTTCATCTCTTTCTCGTGATTTAAAATATACGTTGGTGAAAAACGAATTCTAGAATCCACTGAGGTTGTTTGTAAGATCTAGATGTGTCATGTTTTCATTTTTTTTTACTCAGATTTGAAGATTTTTGTTATTTAATTATGTGTTTTTTGTGATTATTTATATAAGTTGCACACCAAATGTTTGATGAAATGTCTAAATGAAATCTTATTTTTTCTGTTCCAATTTGTCTATGATATTCTATATGAATCACGTGATACTCTACATAGAAAATGCGATACTCTACATTTAATACATGATACTCTACATAGAATATTTTCATCAGCTCGTGAGGAGTTCTGGTTTCCAAAGAGTTTTGTGTTTTGATGATTTTACGTCTGTATGTGTTGTGTATGATTCCCAGTATTTATCAGCACACAAATGTTCAATAATCACTCACAAGAAGAATTCACACTCAATAATTGTGTAATGATGAAAGAACAAGAGGAATGTTGTGAGAATAAATGATGTTGGCGGCTAAACAAGGATTCCTTTCTTTTTGATAAAATGTCAACCGTATCATATTACAAACCCTAGGAGCCTAGACATAGGCTCCTTTAATTAAGTTTCAAGGTTTGATACTTTTGGCCCTTGAACTTTTTATACAAAATAAACTAACTAATAAATAAATTACAAGACTAAATATCATCTAAATAATTATTACAAAATAGATCCACAAGATCGAAATTTAATATCTAACAATCTCCCACTTTTCGATCATTGTGGAGGTCCTGGAACTCTGGCATGGTCAGTTTATTCACGGAGCCCAAGGATGACATCGAATCGTCTAATCACTTGTCTCATGTGTAGCCGTTCGTTTAGGTATTCAATGCTGCTGAGGATATCCTGAATCTCCTTCGGTGAGCGTCTAAGTTCTGGATCTGGTTGAGCATCAAATTCTTGAACTCTTCGTGTAAGCTCGGCTCTAACGATTCTGATAGTACCATCGGAATAACAAGGAAGATCCTCAAAGCGCATGAATCTCTTATACCCTTTCTGGTTCACAAAAATAACTCCCGGGCCTTCTCTGAATATGAATCTGTAAGCGGGATGATGGTCAAGAAGAAAGCTATCTTGGTTAGGGGCTCGTAATCCAACTTTGACCAGCGCGCTCTCTATCGCCATTTGAAAATCTCTAAGGCACATGATAATTGAGCAGCGGTTCATACTTCGAATAAGAGCACCTACGTCGGTCATGTGAGACAGACGCTTTCTAATTCTATGTTTCAGTCGGTTGTGTAGAAATTCAACGTAGTCCACATTTGTGAAGTCCAAGTCATATTTGTATAATTCCTCCACTGTGCCATCTCCTCTCTCTACCTGAAAGGCAGGATAGTATACTTTCGCTCTTCTGCACATTATGATGTTGAGGAGTTTCTTTATCTTAGATTTAGAGACTTTGGACCTCCTTTCCCTGAGCATCATTTGGTTGTACTCGGCCTGTTCAGCTTTGGATACGTTTGTAAGTTCCAAGAGTAAGCGCCTGCTGTAAGACCCTGGCTTCTTTCTGAACACCATCTTGAATCGTTCTTCCTTTAAAGGATTTCGGGAACTACTCCGGAGGAAACTTTTGCAAAAAAAATTTTAGGCCCTGAACGGGGGGGGGGGGGGGGGGGGGGTTCTTCTGTCTCTGATGATTTGGCTTCAAGTAATTTGAAGATTTTCCACCTCCGTTCTTGTCTTAATTCCTCTTTCAACTCAGGTGGCAGACTATGTACCTCACCTTTCGAATACCAACCCACCCAATAGAGATCACTTCTGTCATAAACACCGGGTTGTGTAGGAGGCTCATCAAATCTGTGTACACGCCTGGTTTCTGAGGGTCCAGGCTCCATGATTTGCACTTGGGGTACAGGTTGGACTGAGGGAGGACTTTGAGATCTGGGAGGGCTTTGGATTATCTGGGATTCTTGTTGTGGAGCTGGGGCGGAGAGTTTAGGAATTCAAATGAAGATGAGGATTTTTGTGGTGATTCAGGCTCAGGCTTTGGGATGATTAAGGGTTGGTTGTCATCAGTATCAGAGTCTAAGTCGACACCAATATGATTTAAACCTTTTCGTGGATGGGTTCGAACTCAACCATGGCTGTCATTGGATCCAACGGAGCTGGACCTTCAAACATGGGCTCGTCTTCTATCATCATGTACTCCTGAGCCTCGTACCTCTTATCCCCGGACCCCTGAATATCTAATCTTTCTGATACTGCTCCCCCTTCAATCAACATAAGGTCCTCAGACTGAGTCTTTTGATGCTTCTCCCCCTCATGGCGATCAGGGTCGTCCTGATCGTCATGTTTCCTCTTTTGAGACTCAGCCTGTGGATGACACTGGAGCTCGATAACTGCAGACTCAAGATGGTCCATGTGGGAGTTTAGTTGCTCCTGGACTTGAAGTATTAACCGGTTTTGCGCGTCTATCTTGTCTGATAACTCCTGAAACATCATTTGGACTGATCGGGTCCCTGGTGGAGGCACATCCTCAGTAGCGACACCCTTACTCTTAATTAATGATAGAAGGGCGGTATGTCGTTCCTCGGCAGCCTCCTTGTGGGCATCCAGGGCAGCCTGGGTAACAACACCGGCAGCACGTAGAGCTGCCGTTAACATCTCTATGTTGAATTGGAGATGACCTGAAGTGGATGGCGTAGATGAAGTCACTCCAGGTCTTCCTTCTGTCATCTATGGCTTCACAATGGGATGCGCATATCCAGAAGTTAGAGGAGCCGCCACGGAGGCAGCTCGTTGATGGGATGCCACGAAGGCGTCGTGCGATGTGTGTGGGGGTGGTGAGTGAATTGTGGGAGAAAGATGTTCGGTCACATGGGGTGGAGTGTGACCTCGTTTAACACCACGACTCTCCGAATGAGAGGGTGATGGCATGTGTGGTAGATCCCCGTGCAATGAAGTAGCACCCTGTTGAGAGGATGCTAAGTGGGTGGTTGGGGTGAGTTCGACCATTGGACTAATGGTGTGAAAGTGGGTTGTCCGGCTGATGGGGCTGTGGTCACCCTCGGATGTTATCTCAATCCCTCTTACAACAGAGATGGTTCTTTCGGAATCCGCCGTCTCTGCCGCCTCACCTTCGCCTCCCTCCCTGACACTCACAATCTCCCGCTCACCTAAACCCAATGATTGTTCAACCTCCACCGCTTCTCCCTCTTCCTCACTCGCTCGAATCTCACCTTCGGACTGGGTAGGCTCAGTCGGATCTGACTGAGCCTCATCCGGATAAAATTCTCTCAAATACGCCCTAGCCCTTTCAGATTGCACTGCCCTTTGAAGAAGGGACAGTGGGATTGTCATTACCGGTACAGTAGGTGCCCCTTTCGGTAGATTGAGCTTTTGAATGGCAACTGTCGGGTATACGCCGGCCTCTGGACGTTCATGTATGCCGTCATCGTTGTCCATGGCATATTGAATTATTAATTGAAGGAAACACTGGAGAGGGATGTATTTTCGTCCACGTTTGGTGCTCCTCTCCAGGTGAACTCTTCTCAATTCCTCGAACAGGAATGCCACGTAATCATAGTGTATGTCGTAAGCAAAGGCAGCGAACATAGCCAGGACTTGAGCTGATGTTGAGTCGTGTCCAGCATGCTTGGCGGTGAAGCACTTATTGATGACATCAAAAAGAATTCTCCAGTGAGCCTGAAGATTCTTGGTCCTGAAGTCCGATGGTTTCGTGAGCGGACCGTCATATCCCAATGCTTGAATTTCATTAAGGGTTTCGAGGAGGGAAGGAATAGGGGCAATATGAAGGCGATGCATGGAATAGTCCTCAACGGGTAGGCGTAGGATATGGCGTATGGCGGCGGTGGTAATTTTGACTAGGACACAGTCTATGGTGGAGGTGAAGTGTGGTTCGGCATTGGCGACAAATTTTAACCAATGCCAGAACTGTTGTAGGTAGATTTGGGGAACGAAGATGGCTGCGGAAAGGGAGTAGTAGATTGGGTGGTTTGTAAGAATGTCAAAGTCTAGTGTTTCAGTTTCGCGGCTAAGAATGGATACATCAAGCTGCCAATTGTGTGGCATGAACTCAACGTATTTGGCTTGGGGAAGAATGGATTCTTTGGTTAACTGGGCGTTGTTGTTGGGAATGGGGGAATGAGGTTCGGTAATTGCGACTGCGGGTTCCATGATTCCTGTAAAGGTGCATCAAAGTTAGAACAGAATACTTTAGATGATAAGACATTGATATTAAGTCGGGATAAGTGTGAAATAGAAACTGCCTGATCTGTTTAAAGCATCGGGTCTTCATTAGTAGAATGGAATTCTACTGAATAAAGTCCAAAGTCAATCGTTAAGAGACCAATGTTAGAACAGACATTTTCACTCAAACACTGATCCTAACTCTAACCAATGGTGCACCAGACTAAAAATCTTTTTGGGTTTTTGATTTATAATGAGAATGCAAAAATGGAAAAATGTAAAAAATATGTTAAGTGTTGGATTTCAGATGGGCCGAATTCGGATGAACAGTACCACCGAATTCGGATCCAGCCAAAATCCGGATGATGAATGATAAGTGCAGGTGATGGTCCGAATTCGGATGGTGTTGTGAATTCGGATGAGGACCGAAATCGGGTGGATGCATGCAATTGAAGGAATGGTCCGAATTCGGATGGGAACCGAATTCGGATCTCAGCCGACTTCGGATGCACAGTGTATTAGAATTTAAACTTAGGTAAATAATGAAAAATTTTGAACATATTTTGAAGGACCGAATTCGGATGCACAGTGGTCCGAGTTCGGATGCACTGTGACCGAATTCGGATGCACAGTTTGAAAATTTTTGAAATTCGTCTAAGTGACACATCCGAATTCGGGGCTTGGTCCGAATTCGGACGGTCCGAAGTCCAACAGTTCATTTAATGTGTCATGCACCATGCTACGTGAACAATTGTGATTGTGTCAAAAATGCATGAAAATGAAGATCCTAGACCAAAAACATGTAAGGAACATTTTAGTCGATTATAGGAAGAATGTCATGTTAAAATTGAACCTAATAAGCTCTAAATCAGTAGAAAATTATAATGTGATGATTATATGACAATAACAACACATAAACAGCTTAATATCGAGAGGAATGAAGATCTAACCATGAAAAACATGAAAAAAATCGATGAAGATGATGAAGAACACATCATAATCCGATTTCTTGAAGTTGAAATCCACCTTTTTGAGCTCTGATACCAATTGTTGTATATGATTCCCAGTATTTATCAGCACAAATATGTTCAATAATCACTCACAAGAAGAATTCACACTCAATATACTTGTGTAATGATGAAAGAACCCTAGGAGCCTAGACATAGGATTCCTTTCTTTTTGATAAAATGTCAACCGTATCATATTACAAACCCTAGGAGCCTAGACATAGGCTCCCTTAATTAAGTTTCAAGGTTTGACACTTTTAGCCCTTGAACTTTTCATACAAAATAAACTAACTAATAAATAAATTAAAAGACTAAATATTATCTAAATTTTTATTACAAAATAGATCCACAAGATCGAAATTTAATATCTAACAGTATGTATCCTATCTGTTTCAGTTCGTCTATAATATTCTATATAGATAACGTGTTACACTACCTAGAAAATGTGACACTCTACATAGAATACTCATCTATTCGTTGGGAGTTCTGGTTCTTAACAAGTGTTGTGTTTTGATGGTTATGCGTCTGTGTATTCTACATATAATTAGTTTATAATTTTATACAAAATATCTGATATGTTGTATAGAACAAATAGTATTTTATATAAAATTATATTGACCCATGTATTACATGAGTATTTTTTATAAATAAGTATTTTTAAAATCTATATATAATTATAAAGTATTATTACAAAAATGATAAAAAAAAGTTAATGTTAAAATCGTATAGATAAATTTTTGGAGATCTTATAAATTATTAATTTAAAAGTCATGATTCATGACATTAGGATAAACATAGTTAACACGGAATTTTAATAAACGTGTTTACGACCTGTTTTACAATATTTGTTGTTGTGTAACTATCACCTCATTTGAAGCCAATAAAATCAACATTTACATATGACAATCATTTTATATTTTAAATATATATAAGTTATAAAATATTGATTGGAATTTAACTTTTAAATAGTTCAATTGCACAAATTTTATTAGACAATCATAAATAAATCCATATAAGTATACTTTTTAAGAAATATTTTAATTATAAAATAAATGTTATATATATATATATATATATATATATATATATATATATATATATATATATATATATATATATATATATATAATTTAAATTGACTTTAAATGAAAATAAATTATATATAAACTGTTTTAGAATTATAATTGTATGAAACTGCAACATTTTATTTAAATTTCTAGAAAGTAATAATAATATAAAATTTTAAAAATGAAAGCATATTTGATATTCAATTAAATCTTCCATTAAAATGAACAATCATTTGTAAAATTATAGAAGTTAATATTTAAATACAAAATTTAACGAAAAATATTATTAAATTCATTATATTATGATTAAAACAAATAAATATTTAGATAAAAAATTATCTGAAATAGTCATTTCATAATAAATATGCATTTTTAATATTCACAATTTATTTTTATTTATAATTACGATATGAAAATTGATATTTGTTATATATAAGAAGATTATTAGATAACTGTAATGTATATTATAAATATATATTAGAGATCATTGTAATCTATATTATATATGTATATTTAAACGTTTTTTTTACTCATATTCTAAATTGATAAAAAAATAGAATTTAAATAGATCGTAATTGGTTACATTATTTTAAATTGATATCAATATTAATTCCAAATGTTAAGAATAATATAATATATTTAATATTATTTTATAAATCATAATATTTAGTTTAAAATTTAATATATATCATTAACTGAGTAAAAATCTAGAAAAGAAAACATATATAAAAACTATTTAAAAATTTAAGAATATTAAAAAAATAAAAATATTAGATTATCAAATATTTGTATTTATCAAATGTGGTTCGATAAAAAATTAAAAATTTTAATATTTTAATTATAACAACTAATATTTATAATAAAATATGTTTGAAACATAAATCACTTGATAAATTAAAAATGAAATTACAATATCCGTCTTTAAATCTAAAAGCAAGAGTTTTATTTATTATTTGTAATATTAAAACTATTATAGATATTTAATGTATAAATATTTATAATTCATTTATGTCAATGAATAACTTTATATAATTAATAAGGCCAAATAATAGAATATGTGAACAAATCAATTGGTTGGTTAATCAAAATAAACATTCTCTATTAATCCTAAATTTTATGAAAAAATATTTAGAAATTTAAAAGTATTTAATATCATATTGAAACACATAGGGTGCGTTTAGTTAACGAAAACTAGTCATTTTTCAATTTCAGTTTTCAAGTTATAGTTTTTAGAAAAAAAACAAGGGTTTCTATGAAAAGTGAAAACTTGTTTAGATGATGAAGTTTTAGTTTTAAGAAAAATAAGATGGGTGATTATAAAATAAAAAAAATTTGATAGCTGATGGAAAAGTAAGAGAGAGAAAGAGAGTATTATAAAGAAATATGGTAGGTAGTAGAAAAGTAAGAAAGAGAATATGAAAAGTGGTATTTTAAAAAGTGGAATGAAAATTTATGAAATTGTTTTTAAGTAAACAAGTTTTCATTTTTGTTGAAAAATGAGATGAAAATTTTGAAAATTTTCGGGAACTAAACGCACCCATAGTATTTAATTTAACATATCATTGATAATGTACAATTTTAAGAAACAAAACAGATTTTGAATAAACAGATTTTCTTCAATTGTAGGATTATAAGTATCACATTTATTGATGGTTAATGTATATATTTAAATTTATTTACACAATTAAATTAATTTGTGTAACTAATAAATCTAAATAACAAAAATTTATAGTAAATCATAAGGTTCTCTGTCGATTTAAATATTCTCTATTGTTATAATAAACATATTTAACTAAGATATTAAAACAATTCATTTCAATATATTTTTAGAAAAACATTTAAGTTACTAATATTATTCTTTTTTAAGCATAGTTAAAGAAGTTAAATACAATAATTGCATATTTAATTGTATTTTTTTATTATAATAAATTGATTAAATTATATAAGTAGTAGAGTTATTTAAGGAAAAAGATGAGGAAAATTTTTTTTGGTGTAAGGAGAGAGTGCCATGTGGCACAGATCATTTTGCTTTAGTAATATATATAGATATAGATAGATATAGATTAATTGTAGTTAGTTTGTATTCATATAGTATATATGACATTCTATGTAGATTGTTGTTATTGTTGTATCGATTAATTTAATTTTATATAGAATATATATGAAATGTATTATGAAAAATATATGGATTAAAAAACCGGTTTGTATATTTTGGTTTATGATTGATATCATATACATGATACTCTTCATAGAATACAAAACATCATATGCGCGATACTCTACATAAAATACTGAATTGATTGTAGCTAGTTTGTATATATACAGAATATATGACATATTTAGATAGAATACATAACATTCTATGCAAAAATATTGTTATTGTTGTACCAGTTAATTTATTATTATATTGAACATATGAATTGCATAGGAAACAAACATTCTACATAGATTATGAATTGTGATGTTAATCTATATAAAAAATATAGTAAACAAAACATTCTACATAGATTTCAATATTTCATAACATTCTATACAAATTATGTTAAACTTTTAGCAGTAAAACAAATTTCTATACAAAAAAAATCGTTTTTCAATAAACAAAATATTTTTTTATTAAAAAAATCAATTCTCATTAAAGAGAGAGAAAAAGAAAAAAATGAAGTGATAAAAAGAGAAAAAAATACAGATTTTTTCTTCCTAAAATACCCTTTGCACATATTGACAAAATTCTCAATTATCAAAATTCAAAATAATTACAACAATGTCATTGTCTATTTTCAGCCACAGATCTTCTTAATCTAAAGACTATAAATGGTTCATAGGTTCTCATGATATTTAAAGTTATCAAAAGGACCCAACCATATATATAGGTTCAAGTGAGTTTCACTTATTATGCAGCACCAGAAGACATCACTCTTAAAAATAATTTTTTTTCATAAACATGTTTTAATTAACATTATACAGAATATATATAAAATTCATGCACATTCACACATTCAAGGTGAATGAAATCATGCATCACATAAATGCAAGTTCACATATATGCAAAAAAATGTAAGTGTATGTTCACATCATTTTTTAGAAGTTATGAGATGTGAATGTATGTGAAATTTACATATTATCTTCATAATGATTATTATACATGTTTATGAAAAAAAATTTAAAAAAAAGTTTTTATAAGGGTGGTACCTTATGTTGCGCTAGATATTGAGTGATATTCTCTCGAACCATATTCTATACACACACACACAGATATATATATATATATATATATATATATATATATATATATATATATATTCAAGATCAATGTGGTACCATATTAGACTGGAGTACCGGATTAGCATTTTAATGAACATGTTCAATACGATAAAATGTGTAATTTAATGCAAAATTACAACATACACATGTGTAAATGTACATTATTATTTACTGGTTCACATCATTTACATGTTTATTATGATAAAATGGTCTATTTCAAGCAAAATAGCAATATGCACATGTTCAAATGTGCAACATATATGAACATGACATATTGCACTTTTTCATGAAATTAAACGTTTACACATTTGAACGTAATGAATACAAAAATGATGTAAACTAGTTATCATAATCCAATTTTGAACAGATGAATATTGCACTTTTGTATAAAATTAACATTTTATCGTAATGAACATGTTCATTCAATATGGTACTCCGGTTCCCCAGTCTGATATAGTACTCCATGGATCTCAACCCTATATGTATGTGTGTGTGTGTATATATATATATATATATATATATATATATATATATATATATATATGAGGTTGGGTTCCGGTAAAAATCCTTTAGTTCTGTGCAGGGCCATTCCTGTCATTTTTGGGGCCCTGGGCAAAACTTAAAGAGGGCCCTCTATATAAATATACAAAATTAGCAAAGAATTTGTAAAAAAAAAACTTACGATATGATAATGTTGACATTGTCGCAATGTTGTCAATCTCAAGTCTTTAAAAACTTCAAATCTGCATTTGCAAAGATAGAATTCATAAAAATTTGCTTCTTCGAGCATTTTTAGATGCAAAATCATTAATAAGTGTATCAAGATCGATACCATCTATCATATCTTTCTCTATAGATAATGTGACCAAACCATTCAATCTTTCTTGTGACATTGTTGATCTCAAATAATTTTTTAATAACTTTAATTTTGAAAAACTTCTTTATGTCGAAGCTACGGTAACAGGTGTAGTTAATAACATGCGATATGCAATACTAACATTTGGATAACAATCCGCAACTTGAACGAACCTTAAGATTTCAACCGCCGACATGAAAGTGTTTGGCAAAGTGATTTGTAAAACTTTTAGTTCCAAGAAAAAAGCATCATAATCCACATCGGACACATTGTTATGGGAAAACGTATTTGCAAAATTAACACAACGTTTTCTTAATTCAACATCATCCAATGACTTTAATTTCTTTGGGTCATATAAAAATCCAAATATACTTTCAAATATTTTTAGTTGGTCAAATCTATCATGTAATGATCTAATTGTCATATCAACAACAACAAAAAAATAATCAACTCTAAAAGACTCTTCTTGCGATTGGATCCGATCTTCTTTATTAGTTTCATCAAATTGTTTCTTTCTAATTACATGACGTCGTACCGAAAATGTAGGTTCTATATCCATATCACAAGTTAGCAATATTCATACTAGAGGTAAACCCATCATTCCTATATTTTTCAAAAAAAGTTATTATACTTTTTATTTGATTAATAGTATCATCAATACATATAGATTTAAGTTGTAATTTTTTACTCACCGCATTAATAGCAAATAAAATATCATACCAAATAACCATACCAAGTAAAAATTCAAAGTTTTTACCAACTAAACTTTCTCCTTCACTTTTTGATTTGGCATCTTCACAAGATTTACATAATTCTAACAAAGCTAATATTATTTGTGGGTCTTGAAATCTAATAGTTTTAACACTATTTATTCTACTAATCCTACGAGTATTAGATAAAGATTTCACACTCAAATTTGGAACATTATCAATCAAAAATTTTCTCTTTTAGGTGAACTAGAAAATAACACATATATACGTTGAATAATTCCAAAAAATGAAATAGCTTTAACACAAGAATGTTCCATATCACTTAGAGTAAGATTAAGACTATGACAAACATATTGCATATATAAGGCTTTCGGATTTATTTCAAGCAAACGTTTTTGAACACCTTGATGTTTTCCTTTCATATTAGAACCATTTCATAACCTTGACCTCTTATATCATTTACATCTAAATCTAGTAATTTAAGTGAATCTAAAGTTTCTTTAAAAAGTCCTAAACCGGATGTATAATCTACTTTTAAAAATCCTAAAAAAAATTCACTAACATTTTACTTTCCTATCTGACATATTGTCAGGATCTAAACTTAACTACCTAAGATTAACTGATTTGAATTGATCAGAGTGTAAACCAATAATCTTGTATTAAATCAAAATCTAATTAAGAAGTTTGCGGAATAACACTTAATTATTTTGATAAAAGCTTTCAGAATTCATAACAGATAAACATAAGAAATAAACAAAATTGCTTGTATTGCTGAATCAGAATGATTACAATCACCTCTAATCTGTTTGATTAGACGAAGAACACAAATTGTTCTTAGGGTTTTACAACTTTAGAGGCTTATGAAAACTTAAACAAAAAGCAATTACAAACTTGAATATGCAGAAACTTGAATACAATAGAAAAACCTATTCTATGTATTTATAATGCTTTCTGATTTGTTTCCTTGAAGGACTCTGACTTCTCTGATAGTAGATATGCTGGAATCTTCGTGTAAATATCTTTTCCTGAATATCAACACTTTCTGTTTATAAAACTGTTGAGCAGCTTGAATCTCTTAGTAGCTTGAGCAGGGCAGCTTGAGTGAAATTACTCTGGCAGCATGAACTTTTATACTAGCAGCTCGAACTTCTTTAACTAACAGCATGAACTTTGTACTTACATAGAAATTCTACTAACAGTCTGAGAAGTCTAACTAACAGTTTGAACTACTTAGAATATTTCCCAACAATCTCCCCCTAACTTAAATTCTTTACACAAGACTTTAAATTCTATACAAATAAGGAAATAAAACAAGTAAACTGTTATTTACAAACCAAGGCTTTCAAAAACTTACAACTGTGCAAGTTTCTGATTGACAGCCTTCCAAAATTCTCTCTTCAAATCTTCTCTATCACAATATATTCTTACTGACCTCATTTGAAGTAGCATAGCCTTTGGAAGATCAAAAAATTCAAAATTGAAGAATATGCAGGATCCATTTGCAAACCTGATTCTGTAAGTCTTTGATTTGACAAACAGATCAACTTGTACAATTTTCATCTCCTTGGCATCTTCTATATCCTTCCTTATTGACTCAGGATCAAAAATACTCTGCAAATCTTTAATGGCTTGTTTTACTTGTGGGAGGGAAGATCTGACTTGAGTTGCAGTCCCAACATGATACATCCTTGTGAGCTCATCTCTTGTCATCCCTTGAGCCATATGCATTATACTTTTATACTCTTCCTCAGGACCAGTTTCTCTTCTTACTACAAAGTGATATCTTAAGTCAATGTTATCCATTGGCTTAGCATACCAGTAAGTAATAAGAGGTTTTGAGAAATCATGCTGGTCAAGGAACTTCTCTATCTCCATCACTTGTTGCAGCTGATGCTCAAACAACACCCTTTTAACCTGATCAAGCTTTGCTTGTGAATCTGACTCTGGTTGAGGAATAGGAGCAGCAGCTTGAACAGAAGGAGCAGGATCACTAGCAGCAGCTTGAACTAAATCTTGTGATCTTTGGACTTCTTGGGAGACTTTGGCTACCTTGCGTTTTTTCCATTTCCTTGTCATGGATATCTTGCAGCCTTTCTGTGCTCATGGACTGAGCCATCTTCTTTGGGATGCCAGCTACAAAGGAAAAATTAATCAGAAATCTTCTATGCTCAGCCTTTGAATGCCCTGTTGGCATCTTCCTCTTCCTTTCACCTTGCTTGACCACAAACCTTTTTAGGTAATCTCCTAAGGTCTCATCATCTTGCATTGGGGCATGGGTTTGCTGGTCTAAAGCTTGATCTTGTTCTTCTGCTATTTTTCTGGCAATCTCAGCATCAAAGGCAAGCTGGGCTTCTCTGGTAGAAAACTTGTGCTTTGGAGACTCAATAAGAATACCCTTGCCCTTATCTTTTGTAGCAGAAGATGTAGCTTGGACTGAACTGATGGGAGCTTGAATTCCTTCTCTTATAACAACTCCAGTTGCTCTTGTAGAAGCATCTTGAGTTTCTGGGCTAACAGCTTGAGAAGCTGTTGGGACTGTTAGCCTAGATTCTTGAACTGTTGGAGCTGCTTGGACTGATTTAGGGATCTCCTGATTCTCCCCCTTTTTGGAAGCATTGGTTTGGTCAGGAGAACCTACAACCTTTGCCACTTGGGTTTGAATCATCTGCTCTAATTTAATGATCTTATTCCCACAGAGGGTAAACCCTTTATGGAGATAATCCATTCTTTGATTTTGAGCCGCTTCTGCCTGCCTGAGTGCAATTATTTGTGCCCCCTGTGCAGCAATGATAGACTGATGATATTCCAACATTGCTACAACAGGTTGCAGCTTAGGATCCGTTAATAGCATGAGTTGCAGACTAGCCTCAAGATCAGCAAACGAATGTGGTGCTTGTGATCTATCATTGGCATGAATACCAGAAGTAGAAACCTCTGGGCCCCTCTGTTCTTGGTACTGGGGACTTCCAGATGGTGCCTTGCACACCTTCTATTGCCATGGGTGTGGTCTTAGTGATGTTGGCACTGTCCTGTGCCTCTTGTGCAGAGACAACAGTAGTGTCAGCCACAGAACCCATATGGACCATCTCTGGTGAGATGACCACCTCCTGATTGAGGTTGGGAGTGTCCTCAATGGGTGCCCTTTGGATATTCTGTGCAGAAGTGTCCTCCTGCACAGGGTCATTTGGCTCTTGTATGAGGGCTGAGGAGGAAGGAGCTCCTGGACCTCTTTTCCTTTTATATAGTAGGAGTGGGGATGTGGGCTTAACAGAAGGAACAGAAGGTATTTGAGTATCATGAGGAGTGGGTTGGGGTCCTGGGGGTGAAGCAATAATGTTAGGCTGAGCCTGCTCAGGACCCTCTCCTCTGTTTCTTGGAATGATGCCCATCATTGCAGAAGGCAATGGGGCATCTACACTCAAAAAATTGGCACTTGGCTTTAGAAGCCTTTTGATAGAAGATAGTGAGTGCCTATGGGAAACATGTATCCTCTTATGTATATGAAAATTTGTGCAAGTTTTTGCAATTATTTCTGCTAAAAATCTAGGATACATCATTTCCCATTCTTTAGGGAATGATGCCTTAACATCCCTTGGAAAATCATATTTGAAAAATTGAACTGTTGGCCTGTTGAAAAGCACACCAAGGCAGTGGCAATGTTTGATGAAAATTCGGACCAACCAGTTCTTTTAGGGCTAATACACTGCTGAATGATGTGCACAAGATATTTCCATTTAGGTGAAAAGTGTGCTTTAAAGAAAGTAAAAGAATCAGCAGGACCCCTATAGCCAATATTATAGAGACCAGAATGTAAAACATTAAGGGATAGGTCAGTTATACCTGAGGCATCTTGAAGATGCAGATGTTGTCTAATGGATTCCTCAGTCACCGTGATGGTAATTCCATCGATTTTGGATGTCAGAGAAGAGACTCCATTGACGGTTTTCAACGAAGCATGGTTCCAGAACTGTTCTATATGAGATATATAAATAGTGGGATTGATGGTAAGGGCATGATGGATATGGGAACTTCGAAGGAAGTCCATCATGTCATGGAACGATTGAAGTTCAGAGTGTTTGAGAGAGTAGGGTAAGCAGTTGTGTTCTTTGACGAACTCCATTGAACGAAGAATTTAGGGTTTCAGTGATGTGCGTGGGAATTGTTTCAGAGAATCAAGAAGGGTTCAGGAAGATATTTTGCAACTGGTAGTTACAATTGAATGAAACTGGAACCTTTAAAGGTTTTGAAAAATATCTAAACCCGCGCACACACTTATGGAAATGACCAGATTACCCTGCACACTTTGACAGATCAAGTGAAACAACTAACAGTCCGAGAAAATGAACTAGCAGCTTGAGAAAATACTCAAGTTGTTAGTTGAAAATTTAGGCGACTGCTAATGAAACAGTGACTCCCCCTTAAGCAAGCATATGTATAAACAAATTAATCCATATTAACCATACCAATATTTGATACTAGGAAGGTGAATCTTCCTACATCAAATGGTTTTGTAAATAGATCAGCTAACTGATCATCAGTGTGAATTTTGGTAACTTGGATTAATTTCTTCTTATTGCAATCCCTTATAAAATGAAATCTAATTTCTATATGCTTGGTTTTGGGAAATTTCACTGGATTTTGTACAATGCTAATTGCACTTGAATTGTCAATATAAATGGGAGTGGATAGGAAATTCATACCATAGTCTCAGTTGATTTTGAATCCACATCACTTGGGAGCAGCAACTTGCAGCTGCCACATATTCTGCTTCAGTAGATGAAGTGGAAATAGTTGTTTGCTTTTTGCACTGCCAAGAGACCGACCTTGTTCCCAAGTATTGACATCCACCAGTTGTGGATTTTCTGTCAATGTTGCATCCTCCATAATCACTGTCAGAATAGGCTGTTAGTTCAAGAGGAGAGTCTTTAGGATACAAGAGGCCTAAATGTGGCTGGCCTTTGAGATATCTAAAGATTCTCTTAACAGCAACCAAATGAGAATCCTTTGGAGAGCATTGAAACCTAGAACACACACAAACAGCAAACATAATATCAGGTCTAGAAGATGTTAGATACATAAGAGATCCTATAAGAGATCTGTATAAATGAATGTCCACATCTATGCCATCTTTGTCTGTATGGAGCTGCTTGTGAGGATCCATAGGAGTACTTGCAACTTTGGTATCTTGATACCCAAACTTTTCCAGTATGTCTTTAACATACTTTGATTGACTTATGAAGAGACCAGTGGGCTTCTGCTTGACCTGCAATCCTAGAAAGAAGTTGAGTTCTCCCATTGAACTCATTTGGAACTTTTTGTGCATTAAGGCCTCAAATTCTTTGCACAAACAATCATTTGTTGAGCCAAAGATGATATCATCAACATAGATTTGTACTAGCAGAATCTCAGCTTTGATGGACTTTGTGAATAGTGTTTTGTCCA
This sequence comes from Centrapalus pauciflorus, assembly GCA_020465985.1. Classification (NCBI taxonomy): domain Eukaryota; kingdom Viridiplantae; phylum Streptophyta; class Magnoliopsida; order Asterales; family Asteraceae; genus Centrapalus; species Centrapalus pauciflorus. Next base: position 190,102 of record JAANYP010009247.1, read on the forward strand.
GAGTGCCTCTCTTGAACCCATTCTGTAGAAGGTATGATGACAGAGTGTCATACCATGCTCTAGGAGCTTGATGGAGTCCATAGAGAGCCTTGTCTAGCTTGTAGACTCTGTCTGGATACTTGTAGTCCTCAAAACCAGGAGGCTGACACACATAGACCTCCTCTTCAATTGTGCCATATAGAAAAGCAGACTTCACATCCATTTGATACACTTTAAAACCTTTGAAGCTTGCATAGGCCAAAAACAGTCTGATGGCTTCAATTCTTGCCACTGGAGCAAATACATCATCATAATCTATGCCTTCCTCTTGAGTGTACCCTTGTGCTACTAGTCTTGCTTTGTTCTTGATGACTATCCCTCTCTCATCCTTCTTGTTTCTGAACACCCATCTTGTACCAATGGCTCTCTTTCCTTTAGGAAGATCAACAAGTGTCCATACATTCTGAATCTTGAATTGTAGAAGCTCTTCCTGCATTGCCTCAATCCAGGATGAATCTTTCAAAGCTTCTGATGCCTTTTTAGGTTCTAGCTGAGACATGAAACAGGCATGTTCAAAAGCAGCTAGACTAAATTCAGGAACTGCTTGTTCAGCAGCAGCACTCTCATTTTGAACCATTTTCCTTGTTTGCACAGGTGTACGTGGATCACCCATTATTTGATTGAGAGGATGATACTTGTGAACCCTGAGTGTAGGCTCTCTATCTGTCTGAAAGGAGGATCCAAGATTTGTATCATCTCCATCAGGACCAGTGGATGGTTCAACTTCTGGAACAGCTTGACTTGAATCTGGGACTGTTTCCCTTTGTGTTGGAGCTGTTCTCTCAGGACTTGGGAGTTGCACTTCAGTGTCTGGATTTGTATCATGTTGAGCATTCAGAACCCCTGGAGGGTCACAAGACAGAAGTGGTATAATTGTATACTCATCCCAATTGTTTGAATCTGCAGCAGTTTGAAACTTTGTGCCAACAGCTTGATCATTTGTGCTACCAGCACGAGAATTTGCATTGACAGCATGAGAATTTGCGTTGACAGCTTCAATCCTGTTTGCATCAGCTTCTGCAGTGTACTCAACAAAGCTCAGAGAATTTGTTAGTGAATCTAAATCAAACAACCAATCAGGACCAGTGCCTTTGACATTTGCAGTATTTTCATTAAATTCAACATTGGCACTTTCTTCAATGGTTTTAGACACACTGCTATATACTCTATAGGCTTTGCTTTGATATGAGTATCCTACAAAGAAACCTTCTTCAGCCTTACTTTCAAACTTCCCTAAGTGAGTCTTAGTGTGAAGAATGGTACATGGACAGCCAAAAGACTTGAAAAAGGCTATTAAGGGTATTCTATTATGGAATAACTCATAAGGAGTTTTTCCTTGAGATTGAACAATCTGAACCCTGTTTAGAACATAACAGGCTGTATTGACTGCTTCTGCCCAAAAGGTCATTGGCAGTTTTGAATCAGCTAGCATGGTTCTAGCAGCCTCAATTAATGTTCTGTTCTTTCTTTCAGCTACACCATTTTGCTGTGGTGTTCTTGGTGCACTATATTGCCTAGCAATACCTTTGGACTCACAAAAACTGTTTAGAATATGATTTTTAAACTCAGTTCCATTGTCTGATCTTATCATCTTGACTTTTGAGTTGGATTGGTTTTCTATCTTAAGAATAAATGACTTAACTAGCTCAGCAGTTTCATCTTTAGACCTAAGAAAATAAACCCAAGTAAATCTGGTGAAATCATCAACAATGACTAAACAGTAAGCCCTTTTATTCAAACTCAAAGCAGATGTTGGACCAAATAGATCCATATGAATCAGATGAAGAGCAGATGAGATTGAATTTACTTCTTTGGCCTTATGAGAAGTTTTGTGTTGCTTGCCTTTAAGACATGCTACACAATGATCATCACATATGAACTCCTTTTGTGGTAAACCTCTTACCAGATTCTTTTTGACCAAAACATTCTTGGATTTGAAGTTCATGTGACATATCCTTCTGTGCCAAAGAGCAGACTCATTGGATGATGCTTTGGATATCAAACAGCTTAAAGTACTTGATTTGGATAAAAGTTCTGTGTCCAAATAGTATACATTGTCCTTTCTTGGTGTTCTTAGTAAAACAAGATTTTCAGGAATTTTAAAATCTTTTGAAAGGACAATGCACTCAGAATCTGTAAACAAAACAATAATTTGTTTGTCACAGATTTCAGACACACTCAATAAATTATACTTAAGCTGTTCAACATACAAAACATCATTGAAAGTCATGTTGCATGCATTAACAGTACCTTTACCTGTAACCTTACCTCCTTTGGAATTGCCTCCAAATGCAACAAATCCTCCTTCAAAGCCTTTGAAATTTGACAAGCACTCAGAATTGCCTGTCATGTGCCTAGAGCATCCACTGTCCAAATGCCATCTTGTTTTATGAGGTGACTTGTGGTTGCCCTGCACAGATAAAAGCTTAGTTAGTAGTGGAGTAAACCCAAACCAAGTTGGTTTTGGGTTGTCCTTGTGCATTAACATAACTAAATACTGTCTTAGATTTCTTATACTTAGTAAGATCCACTGATGGATTTTGTGGAGAGTACTTAGTTATCACATGAGGTATCCAGGTATTTTGTCCAACCTTTTCAGTAACAGTCTCAGATGATCCATTACCAGTCCCAACTTTGAGCCTACCAGTCTGAATTGAGTCTGTAGTGCTAACAGCTTGAGAATTTGCACTAGCAGTCTCAACTTTAGACTTGGCAGTTTCAACATTTGTGTCAACAGGTTCACCTGAGTTTTTGCCTTTAATATTTGTTTAAAATTTAATTTTGGTTTAGCTAAAACTTGTTTTGGTGTGTGGACTGTTTCTTATTAACTTTTGAGAACCTGTGATCAGTTGTTTTCTTTGGAACTGATGTAGTAGGAGGTTTGGCCTTTGAATTTTGAGAGTTTGTCTTTTGATGAATCACAGTCTGTTTTGCAACAGATGGTTTATAAAAACAATCTCTGGCCAAGTAATTCTTTCTACCACAATGAAAACATTTTTTGACTGTTTGAATTGGAGAACCAGTTTTATTGGACAATTTCTGGTTCTTGTTCCTCTGATTTCCTCTTACCTGCTGCTGTTTGGGAAACTTTTGGACACCATGCTTTTGGCATGTGCAGACTGGAACATTTTTACCCTTTTTATTATTCTTTGAAGAAGATGCAGTGTTACAGTTAGAAGGTACAGAAATCTGTGGAGCAGCATTGCACACACTCATCTTCTCCTTTCCTTTCTTATTGGGGGCTTGGATTTCTATAGGTGCACTCATTGTTTTGTGTTCTTTCTCAACTGCTGTGCACTCACAGTCTCTATTTTGAATCTGATCTTCTTTAGATTCAGGACTGTTATCAAGGATATGATCTACAGTAGTCATAGACTCATCTAATGGTTCATTGACAAGCCTATCAGCAACCTCACTCATTGAATGAATATATTTGTTGTTGTATGGGGGTGGAGTAGCTCTGTAGCCTATACCTTCTTTGGGATTAACCTGAGATTTTACCCTGTCTTTAAATTGGCCAGCTTTTGATTTGCCAATTTGAAGTTACCTAGATCTATATTGACAGATTCTAGTTTCTTATTAGCCTCTAACACCTTTTGTTCAGTCTCTTCTACCTTTTTATTTAGGGATTCTATTTTCTTATTTAGCTCCTTTTTCTCCCACTCATGATATGTTCTATCATGTCCCATTTGAATCTAATTATCCTTATAGTCATTGATCTGTTTTTCAAGATCTTCTATAGCCTGCATGTATTCATATCTCCTTTCTTCCATCTTAGCTAGAGTTTTACACATGCTCTCATTATGATCTCTGTACTTTTTAACCATATTTTTGCATGTTTGGGAGCAGAGTTTAGAATTTACCTCAGATGGTAATTCAGTGGAGGAGGCATTTGATGTTTCTGCCATTAGAGCTTGATTTTGAAACTCTTCTTCTGTCTGGTCACTCCAGTCAAACACATTGTCTTCTTGAGAGACAAGTGCTTGTGATGATGAGACCTGATTGGTCTGCTGAGGCTTTGATGACTGTTGACCTTGAGATCTGCATTCTCTAGAAAAGTGACCAAGTTTGTGACATTTAAAACACTCAACTTTTGACTTATCAAAAGCTGGTTTGCCTTCTACTCTGGCTGGAAAGGTGGTTCTGCCAGTTCTTTTCAGAAACCTTTTGGCCCTCATGGTCAGCTTGGATGTTGCCATTTCAGATCCATCTCCTCAAGATCATCTGGATGAATCTGTTCTAGATCTTCAGCATTTAGAGCAAACAGTCCATCATTAGTAACAAAAGCCTCATAGTGAGCTTCAGCAGAGTTGCCATCACCACCTGAAAAAGAATCACTGCAATTAGATTTTTCAGATGACAGAAGAGCAGTATTGTGATTATAAGAAAGAGATTTCTTTTTAGTATCAATCTCAGTCTCAAACACTCTCAGACTGTTGTACAGATCATCCAGTTCTATTTCATCAAGAGTGTCTTTTGTTCTCCATTGAGCAGCATAAACTGTCCATTCTTCTCCAAGAGATCTGAGAAACTTTCTGTTGACCTCATCTTGATCCAGGCTGACTTTTGCACTTTCCAATTCACTTATCAGTTTGTTGAACCTGTAGAAACTTTGAGTAAGCTTTTCATTCTTGCCACCAGAAAAGTTCTCATACTGCTGTTTCAAAAGATCCTTTTGATTTCTCTTAGTACTGGCATTACCAGCAAATCTTTTCTCTAAAGCAATCCAAAGAGAATGAGCAGTATAAAACTTTTTGAACTGATGTTGATAAGCATTGGGAATGGCTATTTGTAGAAGTGTAAGAGCTTTCACTTCATTCATTCTAGCCTTCCTTTCAAGTTCAGTTTTTGGAGGAGTTTCGACTGGTTTTCCCTCATCATCAAGTTCTGGATCAACTACAGGAGGAAATTCAACAGCTTCCCCTATGGCATAATCAATGAATTGAATATGCTGTTGAATCCTGAGTTTCCACATCTCAAACTCAGTGGGCTTGAGCATTGGCACTTTGAGTCCTTGCCCAGAACCACTGCTGCTATTATCAAGTTCCATTGCAAAAGATTAAAAATTTGAAAGAAAGCTTTCGACTTTGAAAAACAAAGAACGACCTGTGGCTCTGATACCACTTGTCAGGATCTAAACTTAACTACCTAAGATTAACTGATTTGAATTGATCAGAGTGTAAACCAATAATCTTGTATTAAATCATAGTCTAATTAAGAAGTTTGCGGAATAACACTTAATTATTTTGATAAAAGCTTTCAGAATTCATAACAGATAAACATAAGAAATAAACAAAATTGCTTGTATTGCTGAATCAGAATGATTACAATCACCTCTAATCTGTTTGATTAGACGAAGAACACAAATTGTTCTTAGGGTTTTACAACCTTAGAGGCTTATGAAAACTTAAACAAAAAGCAATTACAAACTTGAATATGCAGAAACTTGAATACAATAGAAAAACCTATTCTATGTATTTATAATGCTTTCTGATTTGTTTCCTTGAAGGACTCTGACTTCTCTGATAGTAGATATGCTGGAATCTTCGTGTAAATATCTTTTCTTGAATATCAGCACTTTCTGTTTATAAAACTGTTGAGCAGCTTGAATCTCTTAGCAGCTTGAGCAGGGCAGCTTGAGTGAAATTACTCTGGCAGCATGAACTTTTATACTAGCAGCTCGAACTTCTTCAACTAACAGCATGAACTTTGTACTTACATAGAAATTCTACTAACAGTCTGAGAAATCTAACTAACAGTTTTAACTACTTAGAATATTTCCCAACACATATTCACACATTGTATAATTAAAGTCATTTGTTCTTGATGACTTATGTCTGGAGTACAATCAAGAATTATAGAAAAATATTTTGCATCTTTTATAATCTTAACAATAATATTTTTCACAGTATTAGCTAAAAGAGATATTAATTCATTTTGTATTCTATGACCATGATAATGGTGATGAATTTCATTATCGTTATTACGTCTTACATGATCTTGCATTGTAGCATCGAATTCTACCATCATTTCAATTAACCCCAATAAATTACCATTGTTAACAGCAACAATTATTCTTTTTAAAACTTGTCTCCAACGTTCTTTTTCTTTTATAATTTTATGTCGTAAATCTTTATCGATTGTTTGATTTTTTTCCAATCTTAGTTTTAGTTCATTCCAAGAATTTATACACATTAAATGTTCAATACCACTTTCATGTTCTTTAAGTCTTTCACTAAGATGTTTCCAATTACTAAAACCTTCATTTGATAAAGAACCTTTTTGATTAGTGTGTTTAAATAATTTACAACAAAACATTTATCTACATATTTTGAGTAAACTAACCATTTTTGATCACTTGTTTCTCCATACTTAATCTTCTAGTATAATAAGCATAAGAAAATGTCTAGATGTTTTATCCTTAGGAAATACAAGATTTGGTTCTCTTATGGGCCCTTTTTCAACTAATATATCCCTTAATTTGTTATCCAAACTATCCCATACTCTAGGATCATAAATATCTTTTATGTTGTCATTTTCATTCAAGTTAGTAACATTTTCATCTAAATTAATATCAGTCTCATCTAATGTAGTATCATTTTCATTTAAACTTGTATTATTATCATTCAAGTTAGCATCACATTCATCTTTATTCAAGTTAACTTCATTTTCATCTAAATTAACATTATTCTTGTTCAAGTTAATATCACATTCCTCTTTATTCAAGTTGACTTCATTTTCATTCAAATTTACTTCATTTTCATTCACATTAGAACCATTTGTATTCATATTATCAACACTCTCATTTAAAATATTAGAAGAGCTAATTTTAAGGAATTTACATATGGGCAAATGACCAAAAATAATAACAAATTTTGACAATTTTATCATTAATAGTAACATTATTTATTTTTTATCATTAATAGTAACAACTTTTTATTTTTCTATCAATAATGGTATTTATCATTAATAGTAACAACTTTTTTATTTTTTAACCAATAATGGTAATGGGTGACCTGTAAACCTGTTAAACCTGTTTAGCAGGTCACCAACTTTTCAGTTATCAAAAATAGTAACATCTTTTCAGATTTATATCAATAATATTAACATATCAAACTAAAAACATAAATTTTTATTTTAATAAATTTTCTAATATTTCATAAACACTAAAATAAACCAAATTTTTATTCCGAATATTTATGGATAGATAATATTCGATTATTTATTCACAATTATATATAATATGAATGAAAAAATACTGTGAATCATTTCAATTTTCACTTTTTCCAACAAAAAAATACGAACCATCATTTTCTTAGTTTTTCCTAATAAAATAATACAAATCGTTCCATTTTTTGGTTTTTTCAAATCTAAATGGGTTATAGTTTTTTTATTTAAAAAATAGAAAATCAAAACGAGTCTCAATACTTTTCATTCATAAAACTATAAAACACAATAAGTCATGATTTTTCCATTCATAGAAAAGCTAAAAAATAAATGGGTCGCAATACTTTTTCATTTGTAGTATTTTTCATTTGGAATAAAAAAATTACAAATTGATCATGTATTTTAGATTTTTTAACAAAAAACCATAAATCATTTTGATTTTTCGTACAAAATAATTGCAACTCATTAATTTTTGTGTTTTTAACAACGAAAAAACTATGAATTATTCTAGTTTATAGTTTTGTACAAGTGGTTATGTATCATTTTTATGGATTACAATATTTTTTTTATTCGGCAAAACTATAAACTAGAATAATTCATAGTTTTTTCGTTGTTAAAAACATAAAAATAAATGAGTTGCATTTATTTTGTACGAAAAATCTAAATGATTTATAGTTTTTTGTAAAAAAAATCTAAAACATGATTGAGTCGTAGTTTTTCATTCAGGAAAGCTAAAAGTTGTAGTTTGTAATCAATTTCATTTGGAATTTACTAAAAAGCTAATCAATGTATACTTTTTTTTTATTCCAAATGACTAATACTACGAATGAAAAAGTATTGCAACCCATTCATTTTTTAGTTCTTCTGTGAATGGAAAAATCATGACTCATTGTGGTTTATAGTTTTATGAATGAAAAATATTGAGACTCATTTTGATTTTTTGTTTTTTAAATAAAAAACTATGACCCATTTAGATTGGAAAACAAACTAAAAAATGGAACGATTTTTATTATTTTATTCGAAAAAACTAAGAAAATGATGGTTCGTAGTTTTTTTGTTGGAAAAAGTGAAAATTGAAATGATTAATAGTTTTTTTCATTCATATTATATATAATTGTGAATAAATAATCGAATATTATCTATCCGTGAATATTCGAAATAGAAATTTGGCTTATTTTGATGTTTATGGAATATTAGAATACTTAATAAAATAAAAAAAAATTATGTTTTTAATTTGATATGTTACTATTATTGATAAAAATCTGAAAAGATGTTACTATTTTTGATAACTGAAATGTTGGTGACCTGCTAAACAGGTTTACAGGTCACCCATTACTATTATTGATAGAAAATAAAAAGTTGTTACTATTAATGATAAAAAAATAAATAATGTTACTATAAATGATAAAAATGTCAAAACTTGTTACTATTTTTGGTCATTTGCCTTTTACATATAGCCCCTTTTTGAGATTGTATAAGAATTTCATTTTTATTTCTTTTTTTTCCTTTTTCGACTTCCTGATAAATTTTTAGGTAACATTATATAAAACTAAAGAATTACAATCAAACAACTAGTATTTAACAAATAACAATTACCAAAACAAGTAAACAACTAGTCAACTAATAGTCTAATATTTAGCAATTAGAAAGTAGCAAAAACAAGTAAACAACTAGCAATTAGAAATTACCAAAATATGCAATTACTACGTACTTAGAAATATGCAATTACTAATTAGCAAAACAACTAAACAAGTAAATAACCAAAGAACGTGTTAAAGGAGCAAAAACACCTTTAGTTGAAGCTTTGAATTGTCAAAATTGAGACTTGAATACTACACCGGAGATTCTGAGAACTCTTCATTAGGGATCAATAACTATTTGTTGTGCTTCTGATAATCTGATTACAAACAAAAAGAAAAACAATTATTAGTGAAACAAAATTACAAATGTTACAATAAAAAGCATAATTACAAGACATATTAGGATTTAGGAAAAATCTAATGAAAAAAATAACAATACCTTCAAAATTAAAGTTCAGCTTATCCTGTTAATCAGACATTTAGAACCCGTCTCCACGACTTCACGAATCAATCACCCGATGAACAGAAGGTTAGAACTTTGAAGGACAGTTCGAGATTTAGATGAACAGCGAGTCAACGATTGCGATTTCCGATTGGCAGAAAGCTTCAACGACTATGCAACAGAGATACAGATATTCACACAACTCGACAAGTATGCGTGTTCCTGACTTCCTTCGCAATCTGCCAATCTTCCATACGAACGGGCGAACGGCAATCGAAGCGTGGTCCACCGTCCACGTGGACTGTTCTCCTTCGAAAATCGCAATCTTCCATCGGCGTATCAGTGTTTGGTAATCGAAGCGTCAATCGTTTCTTCTTCTCCCCTGCGGCGCAGATTTTTCTGGGAGTGGAGTGAATGTGTGGTAAAATGAACGAGGCCCTTTTTTTTCTTCTTCCTGGACTGAACCTACCCCTAACTATGCAGATAAAAAAAATTTTTTGGGCCCCCTGATCTTCTTGGGCCTTGGGCAAAAACCCAGGTAGCACATGCTATGGGTCGGCCTGGTTCTGTCAGAATGTGAGAAGCGCTACCAAAATTGTGAATTTTATGCATTTGATGCTAAAATTTATACATTTGATAAATTTATGCATTTCATACATATATTTACGTATATCGTGATAAATTTGTTAACTTTATGTATAAATTTGTGCATTTGACAAAATTTATACATTTAATATTAAAATTTGTGCATTTGGTGTATAATTTAATAAATTTAAATTTTAAAGATAATGTTCATGTTATATTATGGTATTTATTAATACTGAAGACCAAAAATGATTTTAAGTTATAAATTTAATTTTTAAAATTGTGCACATAATTGAGAGGTTATTACGTGAACCAAACCCTATATATATATATATATATATATATATATATATATATATATATATATATATATATATATATATATAGAGGGAGGTTCAATGGAAAACCACAATGCACCTGAAAACTTGTGAAAACCGCACTGCACCACTACAAATGCATCAAATTCCCCGCGTGATGCATCAAAATCCCGCGTGATGCATCAAATTTCCCGCATGATGCATCAAAATCCCGCGTGATGCATCACCTTATTTACGATCATGCCACCACGTTTTTCATTAAATGCACCAAATCGGACGGTTTGCGTAGGTTTCCATGGTTTTCACGTGCATAGTGGTTTTCCATTGAACCCACCCCTATATATATATATATATATATATATATATATATATATATATATATATATATATATATATATATATATATATATATATATATGTATGTTCAAGTGAGTACCATTAGTTTTGCGGAGGTGTTCACAGATACTCACTGTACTCCGCATTTTTTAGGTACTCACACGAACCATATTCTATATATACATATATATTAAGATCAGTTTTTTTTTTATTTCAGTCCATTATAAACTTTGACATGTCTATTAGTTTATATAATCTTAACAATAAATATAACACAAAATTTTTACAATAAAAATAATATGAATTTTTTAAGCCGAAAAAGAAATATAAAATTTAATGTTAACAAAAAAAAAAAAAGGATGTCGACGAGCAATCAACAACGTATAATTTCAATTTCATTATAATCCTTTCTCAATATTAAAAATTGAGTTTAATATACTTTATTCGTGTAACTCATAATCCTTTTTCGGTCTAAAAATTTTACAAAACCTTTATTGTCAAAATTGATATCTTATATATGCACGTTACCTTTTTTCGAGAATTTTTTCTTAAGTTTAATATGAAACGACGAGAACAAATTGTTCATGAGTTTATAGAATATTGTAATTGTTAATATTTAACAACTTAAGAATTGTGAGTTTCTCAAAATTTAAAATTCATCTATGTGAAGTATTTTTCAGAAGTAAAAGCCACGATTTGGAGGGTAGGTTAACCGTACACATTAGCTTAGTTTATAATGAAAGATATATATATATATATATATATATATATATATATATATATATATATATATATATATATATATATATATATATATATATATATATATATATATATATATATATATATATATATATATTCAGGTTCAAAAAGGTACCTCTCGAAATCAAGTGCACCCGAAGGTACCAACCTTTAAAAACTTTTTTTTAATTTTTTTTCTCATAATTATGTTTAAATTAATGTCATACACATGATATATGAATTTCACATACATTCACAATTTCTGTGTCCTTAAAAATTATGTGAATGCTCAATGCATATTCATGTGAATGGTCATTTCACACAATGTGAATGGTGTGAATGACCATTCACATGATCTCTTTTTACCATTCACAAGATTTTTGATGTTGCTCCTTTTGAAAAAAAAAGTCTTATAATGTTGTCTTATACATGTTTATTCAAAAAAAATATATGTGAATGATCATTCACATTAGGGTACGCTTGGTACGCTGGAATCTCATAGGTACGCTGATGAACCTGATTCTATATATATATATATATATATATATATATATATATATATATATATATATATATATATATATATATATATATATATATATTTATATATGTTCAAGATCTATGGAGTACCATATTTGATTGGAGTACTAGAGTATTATGTTAAATCGTCAAATAAATGGCCAAATAACAGTTGAAATAGTTTGAAAAATGATCAAATAAGTAATGTGAATGGTCAAATAATTCTTGTGAATTATCAAATATGTGTTGTAAATGATCAAATAAGTGTTGAATAATTGTAAATAGTCAAATAATTCTTGTGAATGATCAAATAACTGTTGTGAATGATCAAATAAATACTGTGAATGATCAAATAATTCTTGTGAATTATCAAATAAGTGTAGAATAATCGTAAACAGTCAAATAATTCTTGTGAATGATCAAATAAGTGTTGAAGAATTGTGAATGATCAAATAAGTGTTGCAGAATTGTGAATGATCAAATAAGTGTTGTGAATGATGATTTAAGTGTTATGAATGATCATTTTATAAGTGTTGTGAATGAACATTTTTATAATTGTTGTGAATGATCATTTTATAAGTGTTGTGAATGATTTTTGTTATTACGAAAATACCCTTCCAGCTAAAAAAAAAGAGGGATGCGCTTAATTTTTATCCTTTTTGATTACAACCCTTGTTTTTTTAATCTTGTGGCTTTGGAAGGGTACCTTTGGTACACTCAATTCTCATGGGTACCTTTTTAAAACCCATATATATATATATATATATATATATATATATATATATATATATATATATATATATATATATATATATATATATATATATATATATATATATATATATATATATATATAGAGGGGGGTTCAATGGAAAACCACAATGCACCTGAAAACTTGTGAAAACCGCACTGCACCACCACAAATGCATCAAATTCCCCGCGTGATGCATCAAAATCCCGCGTGATGCATCAAATTTCCCGTGTGATGCATCAAAATCCCGCGTGATGCATCACTTTATTTATGATCGATGCCACCACGTTTTTCATGAAATGCATTAAATCGGACGATATGCGTAGGTTTCCACAGTTTTCCGGTGCATAGTAGTTTTCCATTGAACCCACGCCTATATATATATATATATATATATATATATATATATATATATATATATATATATATATATATATATATATTCATGTTCAAAAAAATAACTCTCAAAATCAAGTGCACCCGAAGGTACCAACCATTAAAAAATATTTTTTAAATTTTTTTTCATAATCATGTTTAAAATTAAAGTTATACTCATGATATGTGAATTTCATATACATTCACACTCTTTGTGTTCTTAAAAATTATGTATGTTCAACACACATTTATGTGAATGGTCATCCAAGTAAATAATTATTCACACCATTTACATGATTTTTTTTACCATTCACAAGAATTTACGATGTTGTTGCTTTTGATAAAATATCTTATAATGTGGTCTTATACATGTCTATGCAAAAAAAATCTATGTGAATGATCATTCATAACTGGTTACGTTAGAATCTCATGGGTATGCTGATGAACCTGTTATACATATATATTGATGAGATTTATCAATTAAACAAAAGTGATATTTTACATGGAAGGCATGGAGGTTTCTATTTTGGCATTTTACATGTTTACCATTTTGTCCCCATGCACACCGCTTCATTGATCAGATGATGCATCCGAAAAGCGATATTAATTACATCATTGCCACCTTGTTCTTTTTAATGAATGCATCAGATCCAATGGCTGCGATTGGTAGATATTCGTTTCCTATGGTTTCCTGATGCACATTGGTCTTCCATGGAACCCACCCCTATATATAAATAGATTTGAGTTCAAAAAAGTACCCATGATAAATTGAGTGTACCAAAGGTACCCTTACAAAGCCACAAGATTAAAAAAAGGTTGTGATCAAAAGGATAAAAATCATGTGCGTCCCTCTTTTTTTTTGTAAGGGTACTTTCGTAATAACAACGATCATTCACAACACTTATAAAATGATCATTCAAAACACTTATAAAAATGTTCATTCACAACACTTATAAAATGATCATTCACAACACTTATTTGACCATTCACAATTCATCAACACTTAGGTGGCGTTTGGTTCGCTGGAATCTGGCGGAATCTGGTGGAGAAGGAATGGATTTCCCATTTTGATGGGTTATTTGGTAGTCCAAAGGAATGGAATGACCATTCCATATTTAAAAAAAAAAATTCACTCTTTTCAAGAAATGACCATTTCATAGCAAAACGAAAGGAATTTAAATTCCATCCACAAAGCATTCCTAAACCAATCCTAGCAGCCACAAACAAAAAAAGAACGCTTCTTCCTCTTGCTTGCCGCCGGACTGCTAACCGCTGATCTGCTCCATCTCCGGCGGGGTCTGCTTGTCGCCGTTCTACTCCATCACTGCTGCCGTTCTTCTCCATCTGAGGCTAGGGTTTTGCTCGGCTCCGTTTTGCTCCATCTCTCCTCTAAAGGTTGCTCCATCTGCTCGGCTCCGTTTTGCTCGGCACCGTTCTTCTCCATCTGCTCTATCGCTTGCTCCATCTCCAAAGGTTTCTGATTTTGCTACTGATTTTCATGTTATATATATGCTATTGATTTTCATCTTACATATATGATACTGATTTTCATCTTACATATATGCTACTGATTTTCATCTTTTTGGTGTAATATTTGTATGAATTGTAGTGTAATTAGAAGTTCCTTCAACTTATTTCTAAAAATTTCAGCAAGACATTCTTATCTCTTCATCTGTGCTCAAGTTGTATGATCTATGCTCAAGATTTCTTTATTTTAGTATATATATATATATATATATATATATATATATATATATATATATATATATATATATATATATATATATATATATATATATATATATATATATATATGGGGTTCAATGGAAAACCAACATATATCGGAAAAACCCCCATATATATATATATATATATATATATATATATATATATATATATATATATATGTGTGTGTGTGTGTGTGTGTGTGTATGTATGTATGTATATGTTTTATAGTGATGTGATTACAATTTATATATTGATTATCGTGTTACAGGAAATGGCTCGACTTAGTTCAACAAGGCTAAATCATAGTTTTAAAATATTTTTGTACTTCAAGAAAAAAATTCTTTTTGACAGATTTATCAACCAAACGGAAAACACTTAAGGCATTGAATATGAAATCCATTCATTTCATGTCAACCAAACGAACTATAGTATTCGGATTCAGACAAATTCCATTCTTTCCAGAATTCCATTCATTTGACAGATTCCATTCCAGAAATAAACAATATGCGAACCAAACGCCCCCTTATTTGATCATTCACAACACTTATTTGATATATCAGAATAATTATTTGACCATTCACAGGGTCCGTCCAAGTCGTACCACAATGCATCACACGAGAAGGATGGTGCATCACGATCCTTTGATGCATCACCATGTGGTCTTTTCGAGTCGGGTCGGTCCGACTATCCAAAACACTCTGGTTATTGACAGGTCCGTTTAGTAAAAGTTGGTCCATCATATTAATGTTTTTCGATAAAATTAAAACAATAAATTACTTAGCTGTGAATCGAACCCTGAACCTCTAATTACATAAAGCAATGTGATAAGTCTATAATTTATACGGTTTCTGAGTCATATTATGATCATTTTAAGCACCGATACTTTGTAAAATCTATATTATTACTCCAAGTTTGTATTTCAGGGCCAAGATGATAAAAAGAAGCAATCCAAGAGAATTCAGAGCAAATCAGGCTGAGGGGGGCGCAGGCCTGCGCCACCTTGCGCTCCACATAGTGCCCAAACTGTCCAAATACGTTCCAGCACACGCCAGCTAAACCCTAGCCGCATCCAGGGGGGGGAGGCTTGCGCCTAACTTGCGCTAATGCGGCGCCAAAACGCATTTTTCAACCCTGGAAACCCTAACCTCGACTTCCCTATAAATATGAGTGAAGGGGCAGCTTTGGAGAGAGTCCCGACGTGTGTGAACCCTGCCGGAGTGGATCTACGATACGAGAACGAATACGGTGGTTCGCAAGCTACCCAATGGGTCAGATCTACGATTGTGACGAGCATACGACGAGCGGCAAATCCCATTGGCCATTTGCGGAGGATCTACGACTGGGTTTACTCTTCTCTAATTTCTATGTTTTGATGTATTCGTATTAAGCGAGATCTATTATGTGTATGCAAATGATAAACATTTGGCTATGATTATGATTATGTGTTGCGATTGGTAAAAGCAAGATAGTTTATGGTGGTGTTATTATTTGTGCCGAGTCCATTAGTTTAGGGATTAAGACGAGCATTAATGTTGCATACGCTATGCCGAGAGTTATTGGTTAAAACACGTTTGATTAATTTAGTCGCGCAATTGATTATGTCAATGTGATCGTTGCATGAAATTATAGTGAGTAATTGATGCAGCGTAGAAAATAGAAAACCAAAGATAATCCGTTGATTCCACGAATACCCGGAAGATCTTAACCAAACTCACGTTGATTCACAGGAATACCGCGAATTTGGCTTTCAAAATTGGTTCACACAAGAACACAAATTTGGGAGAGAAAACTCAAGTTTCATAAAAATTGCAAGTAACCATCCAAGTTCATACATTACAATGTTAAAAAGAAGCAGAAAAACATAAACGGGCCAAAATGATAATGGGCCAAACACACGGGCCAAAAAACTAAAGTCCAAACTGAAAGAAAAATAGAAAAATGCAAATGGGCCCAAACCGCCTACGGCAGTTTGCCAACACATCGGGCCTGTCCATACGGTCGTTTTGATATATTATAAGCCCAAATCGGATACCCGAGGCCCAAGTTATGGCCATTTTAGTGAGCCAATGTGGTCATGGGCCTCCAAGTATTCTAAGGCCCGGTCTTCTGCATCATTCCCCCCTGGATAGACAAAATTCGTCCTCGAATCTGCAAAAGCATCATCTTCAGAAGAGTCTCCATGAAAAGGCACCAAATGCTTAACATTGAACACGTTTGAACAGCGAATGTGACTTGGCAGCTTCAAACGATAAGCATTAGGGTTGATCTTCTCCAAAATCTCCACTGGTCCAATCTTCTTTGCTGACAGTTTGTTGTATTCACCCACTGGGAAATGGTCCTTAGTCAAAACTGCCCAAACAAAGTCACCGACCTCAAAGTCGATATGCCTACGCCTTTGATCCGCATCTTGTTTGTACTTGGCGTTAGCCCGAACCAAGTTATCATGCACAGCTTTATGAACCTCATGTAACCCAACAACAAAATCCTGCACTTTCTTTGGAACGGAACCTGAAACAGGGAGAGTCAGTAAATCCAATGGGCCTCGAGGCTGGGCCGAATACACCACTGCAAATGGGCTAAAACCAGTGCTTCTGTTAACAGCATGATTATGAGCAAATTCAGCCTGACAAAGCTTTTGATCCCATGCCTTCACATGATCACCCACCAAACATCTCAAAAGGTTTCCAAGGGACCGATTCACCACTTCAGTTTGCCCATCTGTTTGAGGATGATAGGCACTGCTGAAGTTGAGCTGCGTGTTGACCATTTTCCACAAACTGCGCCAAAAGTGACTCAAAATCCGAGTGTCCCGATCTGAAACAATAGAGGATGGCAATCCATGCAGACGATATACCTCCCGAAAGAACAACAAAGCCACATTAACTGCATCTGTCGTCTTCTTGCATGGTATAAAGTGAACCATCTTCGAAAAACGATCGACAACAACAAAGATAGAATCATTACCACGCTGAGTACGAGGCAACCCCAGCACAAAGTCCATGCTGATGTCCACCCAAGGCTGTGAAGGGACAGGCAACGGCATATAGAGTCCAGCATTGGTGGCTGTTCCCTTGGAAGTCTGACAGATCCTACACCTTTTAACAAACCGGTCGACCTCTTTCCGAATAGTAGGCCAGAAATAAGAAGACTGCACCAACTGCAAAGTACGATCCCGGCCCACATGCCCTTCACCATGTAACTCCCTGATAATGTGTAAACGAAGACTGGAATCAGGAATACACAATTGGTTCCCCTTGAAAAGAAAACCATCATGCACAACAAAATCTGATATTTTTCCAGAGCTGATATCCTGCAAAATAACAGAGAAGTATGGATCAACTGTTAGCTGCTCCATGATGGAGTCAAGCCCCGGTACACCAACCCGCATAGACACTAGCAGATTGCTCCTCCTACTCAATGCATCTGCCACCCGATTCGACACCCCAGATTTATGCTTCACCACAAAAGTAAACTTCTCCAAAAATGCCATCCACCTAGCATGCTTGTGTGAAACCTTATCTTGGCTACGAATATGCCTCAAAGAGTCATGATCTGTGTACAACACAAATTCCTTGTGAAACAGGTAGTGTCGCCAATGTTTAACAGCTTGAACCACAGCATAGAATTCTACATCATAAGTACTATAACGCAGCTTTGCTCCTGTCAACTTCTCACTGAAATAAGCTATGGGTCTCCCCCCTTGGCTCAAAACACCCCCAATGCCCACATGGGAAGCATCTGTGTGTAACTCAAACACCCGTGAGAAGTCAGGTAACACTAGCAATGGGGCTGATGTAAGTCGCTCTTTGATCAACTGAAAAGCAGAGTCGGCCCCCTCAGTCCATGTAAAGGACTTCCCTTTCATACAATCAGTCACTGGTGCCATGATGGAACTGAAGTGTGGTATGAACCTCCTGTAAAAAGATGCAAGACCATGAAAGCTTCTCACCTCAGTTATTGACCTGGGAGTTGGCCAATGCCTCACAGCATCAACCTTGGACTCATCCACCTGTATACCCTCCCCAGAAACAACATACCCCAAAAACAACACCTTAGGTACCATAAACACACACTTCTTCTCATCTGCATACAAACTATCCCTACGAAGTAAGGTCAAAACCTGCCGCACATGACCCACATGCTCATCAAAGCTAGCACTGTATATAAGGATATCATCAAAATAAACAACCACAAATCTACCAATATAAGGTCTAAACAACTGGTTCATCACTCGCATAAATGTACTAGGAGCATTCGACAAACCAAAAGGCATAACCAACCATTCATACAACCCTTCACGAGTCTTAAATGCTGTTTTCCACTCATCACCAGGCCTAAGCCTTATCTGATAGTACCCACTCTTTAAATCCAGTTTAGTGAACACAGAAGCACCACTAAGTTGATCAAGTAAATCATCAAGTCTAGGAATAGGAAAACGATACCTCACTGTGATCTTGTTGATGACACGACTATCAACACACATACGCCATGTCCCATCTTTCTTGGGAGTTAACAAAGCAGGGACAGCACAAGGACTCATACTCTCCCTGACATGTCCTTTGGAAACCAACTCCTCAACCTGTCGGCGCAACTCCTCATGTTCGGTAGGACTCATCCTGTAGTGAGGTCTATTGGGCAACTGGGCACCTGGTTCCAAATCAATGTGATGCTGGATGTCACGTAGAGGTGGCAAACCATCAGGGAGCTCTGCTGGAAACACATCATGAAACTCATCTAGTAAAGGGACCATAGCATCGGGAACTGCAACCTCCCCAACTATCTCTTTCCCTATCAACACAAACACATTATCTGTCTCACTCAATTCAACCTCAAATTGAGCAAGGGTCAAGAGGGTTCCCGAGGGCTTCGTGACCAACTCCTTCGGCTTATTAGGAACCAAAGTTATCTTCACCCCACCAAACAGGAAACTATAAGTATTGGTCCGCCCCTTATGTTCAATCTCACGGTCATACTCCCATGGCCTACCCAACAGTAAGTGGCAAGCATCCATAACAACAACATCACACCATACATTGTCCTTATAAGTTTTACCAACAGAAAATGAAACAAGAGCTCGTTTAGACACTGTTACCTCACCACCTTTCTTCAACTTCCTCATCATACATTGGACCTCCATCATAACCGTCATTCTCTTCCTGCCCCCAATCCTCCTCAGCGAACATGGTTCTTTTGCCAGCCCTTTTACACTCGGACTGTCGATGGCCAAGTTCACCACATGTAAAACACTTAAGTCCCCCGCTACCGATACCCCGTGAAGTCGAACCAGCACTAACACCCCTTGGTCTCGGTTGATTAGGCACCGAGCGTGGTGTTACAACTCCCGATCCAGAATTTCCCCCACCAAAACCAGTGGAAGTCGAACCAACTCCCCGACGGTTCTGCTTCTCTAAAACCAGCACCCTTTGGTATGCATCAGAAACGGATACCGGATCAAACAGATTCACTGAGTCCATAATCTGAACCCTTAATCCGCAAGTGTAGCGGGCAACAAGTTGTTCTTCCGTCTCTTGAATATCATTCCGAGAGATCAACTGGTAGAACTCAGTCGTGTAATCATCCACCGATCGTGCCCCTTGTCGCAAATTCTGGAGCCTTTGGTACATCAACCGCTGAAAATTATGGGGTAGAAAGTTGGACCGTAGTGACTTTTTCATCTTCCTCCATGTCTCGATCTTCGGTTTCCTAAGCCTGGTTCGACTGAACTTCAATTGTTGCCACCACGCAGAAGCCCTACCACGAAGTCTTGTGGCGATCAAAGAAACCCTTTTGTTTTCCGGCACCCCTTTAAATTCAAAAACCTCTTCCACGGTAGCCAACCAGTCAATAAAACCCTCTGGATTCAGACTAACCCCATCGAATTCTGGGATATCAATCTTCATTCCAGCCTCCCAACGCCTGTTATCATCCCTACGATGATTGTTCCTCGGCCGCCCCTCCGATTCATCATCGGAAGACGAACGGTCACCTGCAAACGGATTAACTCCTTCATCATCGTGACCATGATTCATCATTTCCGCCATCCGATCGGTCAGTTGATCGACCATCTGATCCAATCGCTGGTCCATCCGTGCCATAAGTCGCTCCTCCATCTCCACTTCGTGCACTGGTCTCTGTCTTCGTGGAGGCATTTCGAACAGGATGTTCGGCTCTGATACCAACTGATGCAGCGTAGAAAATAGAAAACCAAAGATAATCCGTTGATTCCACGAATACCAGGAAGATCTTAACCAAACTCACGTTGATTCACAGGAATACCGCGAATTTGGCCTTCAAAATTGGTTCACACAAGAACACAAATTTGGGAGAGAAAACTCAAGTTTCATAAAAATTGCAAGTAACCATCCAAGTTCATACATTACAATGTTAAAAAGAAGCAGAAAAACATAAACGGGCCAAAATGATAATGGGCCAAACACACGGGCCAAAAAACTAAAGTCCAAACTGAAAGAAAAATAGAAAAATGCAAATTAAGTAGTCTTCGGGGCCTTTTTGGGCGAAAAGCAGGGCCCAAACCGCCTACGGCTGTTTGCCAACACGTCGGGCCTGTCCATACGGTCGTTTTGATATATTATAAGCCCAAATCGGATACCCGAGGCCCAAGTTATGGCCATTTTAGTGAGCCAATGTGGTCATGGGCCTCCAAGTATTCTAAGGCCCGGTCTTCTGCATCAGTAATACTTATGCCGTGATGATTCCGTGAATGTTTATTCGTATCTTGATTGTTTATCTTCTTCGTTAGTTACTTCGCTCTTAATTTTAGTTACAAGCAATAGCAAACCATTACTCTAAACAAATCATTCAAATCCACAAATTCACAATTTAATTGCTTTCAATAAACTTCTAAGGCTAATAACTGAATCCTAATTACGACCACACTCCCTGTGGATTCGACCCGTACTTCTCTAGCTAAATAGTGGATTTAAGGACTAAATCGGCGGGTCACAACGACGGCTCGTCAGACTTTTGGCGACGTTGCCGGGGAGTGTAATGGTAGTTTAGGTTTAAAGTCAGTTTGTTGCCTTAGTTTTAGTAATTAAGTTTAAGTTCCTTTCTTTGGTTATTTTTAGTCTTTATTTTAAAATTATTATAATTATTAAAAATCAAATAAAAAGTTTTTTAAATCCAAAAAGGTAATTGTAAACCTTTACTTTACCACCAAAAATATTAGTTTAGTTAAGTTTTTAGTCTTTAGTAGTATTTTATTTAGTGTATGCACACACGTCGATCGGCTATAGGATTGCCGCTACAATTCGAACCTGAGATCGAAAAAGTAGCGAGATCGAACCGAAAGACTGTCAGGATTCAAAATCAACAATTAATGACGGAGAATTCAAACGCACAAGAGGACGAAATTCCTGATTTAGAAATTCCCGATTCAGAGATTCCTAATTTAGAAAGCCTTCCGATTTCACCACGAAATCGTGATCAAGAAGAAGCCGAGCACATAGTTGCTAGAATGGGTGATCAACCGAGACGTACGGTTGAGTCGCATTACCGTCCAGGTGATGTGCCCGAACCGTCTCCAATTCGTTATCCCGAAAACGAGAACGAACCCGAAGTTCGTCCTCAATTATTTCAACTTCTTCCGATCTTTCGAGGGATGCCAAGTGAGGAACCCTACGAACATCTAGCTGAGTTCACATCTATTTGTAAATCCAACCATGTTCGAGGTATAACCACCGATGGTTTAGAACTTCAATTATTTCCTTTTTCGTTAAAAGAGAAAGCGAAGAATTGATTCGTATCCTTACCAACCAACAACATTACAACATGGGATCAAATGAAGCGAGAATTCCTTAATGAATATTACCCCATTAGTAAAACAACCGAGAAAAGAAAGGAAATTACTGGATTTAAACAAAAACCGGGCGAACAATTCTACGAAACGTTTGATCGTATGAACGAATTACTGAGAGCTTGTCCACACCACGAGGTACCCAAATGGATGCTTATCAAAACATTCTTTGATTGTGTGAGTCAAGAAAGTCGTAATATGATTATAGCTGCCACAGGAGGCACATTTTTAGGTAAAGAAGACGATGAGGCTTGGGAGTTTCTTAATCAACTCGGCAAAGGTCTTAAAGTCCAACCTGGTTCTGAAAATAGTATAGGAGTTCAGGTTATGAGCATAAATAATGCCTGGAAACGTGAGGTTAAAAGTGAGATTTCAGAACTAGGAAAGAAAATGGATCAATTAATGAAGGGTTTTTCAAACCCTAGCGTATCAATTAATTGTGTTACATGCGAGATCCATCACATCATTCTGACACATGTCCTCAAGTGCAATCCACTGAGGAATTTGCTAATGAAGTTTACGGATTTAGATGAGGGATAATCCATTTTCGGAAACATACAATCTGGGATGGAGAAACCATCCCAACTTTCGATAGAAAAATGATCAACCTACCGATCATCAATCCAAACCAAGATATGAACCACCAAAGAGAGAATATCAATATGGTTCAACTTCAGCAGCTAAGGATGAGCGATATTATAAGTCAAATCATTGTGATCAACCACAATTCCAAGTAGAAACAAATATGACTTCTGCGCAATTCGCAGAGTTTGCTGAATTTATGAAACAGCAATCAGCTATCAGTACTAAGGGGCTGTTTGTTTACATTTTTAATTAAGTTCTATCTCGATTAAGCTTTCTGTCTGGAATAAGTAGGCTGTTTTGAAAAATACAATTTTTGTTTGTTTCATGTGCTGAATAAATTGTCTGAATAATATAAAATTACATATTTACTTTTAACGAATCAGTTATAAACAACCACCACTCTCTCTAATAAACGAAATCAAAACAAACTTCAAATTTTCAACTGTAGAATTAAGGCAAATCCAATCCTATAATATACCCAACTCTTCCAAATAATGTATTTTTAAAGATTTTTAATAGTAGTGGACTTAAAACAAATTGAGCAACCAAGTTCCATGACAACAAACCCCAAATACTGTGCAGTGAAAAGGAATCCTCACACACTCCAAATTGACTTTATAAACTTCATTAATACCTTATAACCCATCTTCAAAAACGTTTCCATAACCATAACTGACCATCAATTCTATTATCATAAACAAATCAATGGTTGCATCATTGAGATCTTCCACATCTACGCCACATTTGTAATGGAATCACCATGAACAAGAAAACAAGCAAGATATAAGAAACCGTAAAATTAAAAGGCTAGTGCATTAGAGAGAGAGAGAGAGAGAGAGAGAGAGAGAGAGAGAGAGAGAAAATGAGAAACCGGGCGATAGTGAGAAATCGAGAAACCCAGGTGAGTTTAAGCAATCGAGAACGAGATCGAGCAGCAAAAGTGCAAAGTCGGTGTATTTCAGGTGAGAAATTGAGATATTAGATGAGTTCGAGCAATCAAGAACGAGATCGAGCAGCAAGAGTGCAAATCTGATGTATTTCGGTGGGAAATCGAGAATGGAGAGGGAGCGTGAGGGCAACAGGATGCAACAATAAATAGTGTTTTGTGTAGGAAGAAAAAGAAGAGGTGTGGGTGGGAGTCTGAGAAAAAGAAGAAGAGGCTCCATCTGAGAAAAAGAAGAGGCTGTGGGTGGGAGTGAGGGAATATTGTAGGCTGAATGGGGAGTACTACACTTCTTGGACTTAACTAAAAGGCTGACCGAGCCTTTTTAGCTTAACCAATAAGTTATTAACAAACTGAAAGAATTGTTGACCAAATAAGTCTTTGGTTTCATTCAGTCCTAAAAAGTCACAATCAAACAGCCCCTAAGACCATGGAGATGTTAACTCTCGAGATGGGTCAGATAGTTGAGTTGCTTACTAGGCGTGAGGAAGGGAAGCTTCCTAGCAATACTGTTCCCAATCCTTCACACGCCCATCATCATAACAAAGATAAGAAACATCAGATTAACGAAGTTAATGAAATAGCTAAGATAACACATTAAGGAGTGGAAGAGAGGTAGATAATAAAATAGAGATGCCTAAAGAGAAAGAGGTTGAAGAAGATACCGACACTGAAGTCGTGTATGAGGAGAAAGAGGATCCAAAGAAGAAAGAGATTCCTAAGAAGGTTTCTTTTAAAGAGCCAATTAAAGGAGATATTCCAACGACCAAAGTTGGGGAGGCAGATAAGAGTCAGGATACTTCAATTCCTCCTTCTTATCCTGCTGCTTTAGAAAATCCAAAATCTTCTCCATACGGAAAAAGAGGCCCACAACCAGAGGATCTTTGGGATTTATTCAATCAAGTTAAGATCAATATTCCTCTGATAAAGGCCATTCAATAGGTTCCATCTTATGCCAAAATTTTAAAAGATCTCTGTACTCAGAAGAGAAAGTATAAGGTCTCGCTCCTAAAGCAGATCAATCTAACTGAACAATTGAGTGCAGTAGTTTCTAGTTCTCTACCTCCTAAGTTGAAAGATCCTGGATCACCATTGATGCCAGTAACAATAGGCAATTTGCAGTTTAAGAAGGCACTGCTTGATCTTGGAGCTAGTGTTAATATTTTACCTGGAAACTTGTTTGATAAACATAATCTAGGTCAGTTACAAACAACTGATATTATCTTACAACTGGCAGATCGTTCAACCAAGTGCCCAAGAGGTATTTTATCAGACGTCATAGTAAAAGTTGAAGATTTTTACTATCTAGTTGACTTCCTAGTATTGGACACCGAAAGTTCAATGGGAGATAATCAACCGACTAATCTCCTAAATTACAAGAGAGGAAGATAGAGTTAGCATTGATTGGGAAGGAAGGAACTAGTAATCTCCCGGTCTGCTGTAGTCAGCCTCACGGTGTGCCTGACTGGCGATGTGACACCCTTGCCACAACAACCACCATTTACAAGACACCTAGGATTAATTACCAATACATCAATTACATAATGATCCGATTACTTAATTAAAGTGCGGAAGCAATTAAAGTACAAAATAAAGTATTACAACAATTCCATATCACTCTACGGTACTACAAAGGTTACATGTCTATATCTAAAAACTTCCATTACATTACATTGTCCCAAATTTATTACAACAATAATCTCAACGATTAAGTTACCAAATAAGCAACTGAGTCTTCAATTCACTTCAAACAACAACCTAGCTAGATGGTCCCGCAGCTGATTTTCCTTTTCCTGTAAAATTTCAACAACTAAAACGTAAGCGAATGCTTAGTGAATACATAGATTGCGCATTTTATAAATTTTTATGAAGCCCAAGGATAACACAGATGACCAACATCGGATATCCTCTTCGTACACAAAGTACGGACCAGAGCCGCAGCCCCTTCGAGCTCACAGCTCGGCATTTAAACATACCATCTGAGACAAACGTACGATCGGGGATGACATACTGCCTACCGGGCCTAGGAGGGATCAGCTCCAGGTCATATAGCACAGTAACATCAGAGTAATCGATGCGACCCGCCGGTCCATCACTAGATGCACAACAAATGAACGGACATGCAACAATTAAGAATGTGCGTCTAATTCTACGCAAGTTAGTAGAGTTCCAAATAAACAAATGAAGCAACACGTCTCAGCAGGCAAAGCTAACATAAAACAGATATAACCATGCGAAATCTACTGTACTCACAGTGGGTGCGTATTTAATCTTTAATGAATTTTATTTCTCCTCGGGCTTTCAACCGGATCCACAAAGTACCCCACTGTGGGTTAAACAACACCACAAGGGACCTGTACGTCAGTTGTAACAACATATCGCGTCAATAACTGTTTAATTTCATAAAACTAAAATTTACAAGTTTTGCAATATTTGATCCATATTTCGGATCCAGGTTCCGAATTCGGACCCCACCCGAATTCGGACCCCCAATTCGGTTCTCATATGAATCCCTAATTCGGTCCCAACATAAGCCCTATTTCGGACATATACTAAGTTCGGGCCATATCCGATTTCGGTCCACAACCGGATTCGGACCCACATCCGAAATACAACACTTATAAATATTTTACCATTTTGATTATCACATTTCGGACCAAAAAGCCAATTTCGGATCACATTACAAGTTCGGGCACATCCGAATTCGGTCCCCAACCGAATTCGGACCCCCATCCAAATTCCAATTCCTAAAAATATTTTGATATATTAATTTTCCAGAAATCCGGGCCTCTTCCGAATTCGGACCGGATCCGAGTTCATCTCGGATCCGAATTCGGATTCCACTGTGTTCATACTTGTGTAGTTTTGTCAAATTTCAAATTTAATCCCATCGTTTCTGGTTCTAATTCAATATATGAAATAACTTATACAAACTAAAATACATCTATTTTCAACCCTTTTAACATCAATATTAACACTTTTACATACCAAATCTACTCCTTTTTGACCCTTTTTGTTCAACCGTTCGAACACACACACAAAAACACACACAAATCTCCAAAAATCATACTTCCAGGTCGAATCAGAAGCTGAAACTTGATATCTAGCATCATATATACTAGATTTAAACTAATCCATAATAAAACCAAACATGCATTAACATTTGAATCTCCAAAAATCAAATTTTCGGTTCATATATAAAAAAAACCGAACCAAAACCACCAAAATCGAAGTGTTGATGAAATTTTTACCTTAATTCGATGATTGCAGATGTTTTAGTTCCTTGAATGCAATCTGAATCCAAATTTCCAGCTTCAAATTTCAACTTTTGATGATCTTCTATGGTTTAGAGAGAGAGAGAGAGAGCCGAGAGAGATGATATTTTTAGAGAGAGAGTGGAATGGCTATAATGAGAGACGTTTGCATCTTTTATGTCCATTTCCAATCTTTGACACATCTAGCCCCTCCACTTATCGGGTTCCATTAAATACTGATTTTATAAAATAAAGAATTCTATCTTTATTTTATTTTCCTTAACAATTAAATAATTATTTCACTTAATAATTTAAATTTCTAAATTACTAAATTTCCATATAATGCAACCAACTTTATAATTTATCCAAAATCAGTACCAACTTAACTTACATAATTCAACTTAAATTACAAATTTAAACTTAATAAACTTCAAATATAATAATTTAAATCCGAGGATGTTACAGCATGGGCTCCACCACGCTAAACTTCGTCCTCGAAGTTACTCGGATTCGAACAATCTCGGATACTTCTTCAACATCTCTGCCTTTGTTTCCCAAGTGTGATTCGCTCCTTTGTGATGCTTCCAACGTACAAGCACCATTTCTATCTCTTTGCTCCTTAATTTCTTCACTTTTGTGTCTAACACACACTCCGGCTCTTCAACATACCGGAGCCTTTCATCAATCTGCAACTCAGCGTGATCAGCCCAATCTTCATTTTCTGTAGTGAAAGACTTCCTAAGATTCCCAACATGAAACACCGGGTGTATGCCCGACATCCCTTCAGGCAATTCTAACCGATAAGACTGATTTCCAACTTTTTCAACGATCCTAAATGGTCCGACGAATCTTGGAGCCAACTTGCCTCTCTTCACGAAACGAGTAACACCTCTCATAGGTGATACTTTCAAGTAAACCCAGTCATTCACTTCAAAGCTGATGGGTTTGTGCCTTCTGTCGTAGTAACTTTTCTGACGATCCTGGGCCGCTTTCATATTCTGTCTTACTAGCTGAATCTTCTCATTCGTTTCCTGTAATAATGCCGGCCCAGCAATCGGCGTTTCACCGGTTTCTCTCCAACAAGTAGGAGTCCTACACCTTCTCCCATTTAAAGCCTCAAATGATGCCTTCTTTATCGTTGCATGATAGCTGTTATTGTATGAAAATTCTATCAACGGCAAATGGTCGTCCCAATTGCCACCGAGATCCAATATGCAAGATCTCATCATATCCTCCAAAGTAAGGATGGTTCGTTCACTCTGACCATCGGTTTGTGGGCGATAAGCCGTACTCATAGCAATCCTCGTTCCCAACCCCTCTTGCAATGCCGACCAAAAGTTTGAGGTAAACCGGCTATCACGGTCAGATACAATAGACTTCGGTACTCCATGTCTAGAAACAATTTCATCCATGTAAATTTGAGCCAATCTCTCAAGTGAGTAATTTTCTCTAATCGGTATAAAATGAGCCGACTTAGTCAATCTATCAACTATTACCCACACAGCATCATGTTGGCGCCTAGTCTTCGGCAGTTTTGTAACGAAATCCATAGTAATGTGCTCCCACTTCCATTCCGGAATGGGAAGCGGCTGCAAACTACCATATGGTTGCTGGTGTTCGGCTTTCACTAACCGACAAGTTCGGCATCTCTCCACATACTGACCTATGTCTTTCTTTAGTCCGGGCCACCAAAAGTCTGCTTTTAGGTCATTGTACATCTTGGTGCTCCCGGGATGTACAGAATACTTTGATTGATGCGCTTCTTCGATGATCACGTTTCTCATCCCACCAAACTTCGGCACCCAGATTCTCCCATATATACCTTTCAAACCCGACTCACTTGTTTCCATATTCTTAATTTGCGCCCTTATATCCTCAGCACCAACATTCTCGTCTTTCAAGGCTTCCTCCTGTGCGGCCTTGACATCATCTATAATTGTGGATGTTAACATAGTAGATGTCAACATGTAGCAGCAATCTTTAGCATATGCTTTGCGACTCAAAGCATCAGCCACCACGTTAGCTTTTCCGGGGTGATAAAGGATTTCGCAATCATAATCCTTTATAAGTTCCATCGACCTACGCTGTCTCATGTTAAGCTCTTTCTGACTAAAGATGTATTTCAAACTCTTATGGTCCATGTAGAGTTGACACTTAGTCCCATATAGATAGTGCCTCCACAATTTTAATGCAAACGTAACTGCAGTCAACTCCAAGTCATGAGTTGAATAATTGTTCTCATGTTGCTTAAGCTGTCTTGAAGCATAAGCAATAACTTTCCCACGCTGCATCAGTACAACGCCTAACCCCAGTCTTGAGGCATCCGTATACACCACGAAATCATCGTTGCCTTCAGGTAAGGCAAGTATCGGCGCTTCACTTAACATTTTCTTCAGGATCTCAAATGCCTCCTGCTGCACAGTTTCCCACACAAACGGTGCATTTTTCTTTGTTAGTGCAGTCAAAGGAACTGCAATCTTAGAAAAATCCTTTATAAACCTCCGATAATATCCTGCCAACCCCAGGAAACTTCTAACTTCAGTAGCTGAACGAGGCGGTTCCCAGTTCTTTATTGCTTCAACCTTAGCTGGATCTACCGAAATCCCAGCTCCAGAAATCACATGCCCTAAAAATTGAATCTGTTGCAGCCAAAACTCACATTTTGAGAACTTGGCATACAACTTTTCCTTTCTTAACAATTCCAACAGTTCTCTCAGATGTTCAGCATGTTCGGCTTCAGACTTAGAGTATACTAAAATGTCATCTATAAAAACAATCACCGACTTGTCTAACATCGGTCTGCAAACTCGGTTCATCAAATCCATAAAAACAGCTGGGGCATTGGTTAACCCGAAAGGCATAACCAAGAACTCGTAATGCCCATAACGTGTCCTAAATGTTGTCTTAGGCACATCTTCTTCTCGAACTTTCAGTTGATGATACCCCGACCTTAAGTCGATTTTAGAAAATACACTCGCCCCATGTAATTGATCAAACAAGTCATCTATCCTCGGTAGTGGATACTTGTTCTTGATCGTCAACTTATTCAGCTCCCGGTAGTCAATGCACATTCGCATTGTGCCATCCTTCTTTTTCACGAACAATACCGGAGCTCCCCACGGCGACGAACTCGGCCGAATGAAGCCCTTGTCCAACAACTCTTGCAGCTGTGTCATCATTTCCTTCATCTCGGTTGGGGCGAGGCGATAAGGAGAACGAGCTACCGGTGCAGCTCCGGGGATCAGATCAATTCGAAACTCAACTTGTCTCTCAGGCGGCATGCCAGACAAGTCTTCCGGAAACACATCCGGGAATTGTGAAACAACCGGCAGATCGGCCAAAGTTCTCTTCTCTGTCTTAGCATCAATCGCATATGCTAAGTATGCATCACATCCCTTTGCAACAAGCTTTCGAGCTTTTGCAATAGTCAGCAAACACAGATCCCCGCTTCTCCTATCCCCATAAATACATATCTCACGCCCCTCCGGGGTAGTTATCTTTATCATTCGGCTCTTACAAACTATATGGGCTTCATTCTCGATCAACCAGTCCATTCCGACTATCACATCAAACTCGCTGACCTCTATCGGAATCAGATCTAAATTGAAGACTACATCTTCATTTACTAACGTGCAATTCCGGTATACATGATCTACCTTAACTAAAGTATTGCTAGCAGTTTCAATATCAAGTATAGCAGACAACTTAGACAGTGGCATGGCAAGTCGTTGTGCAAAAGTAGTAGACACGAAAGAACGGTTGGCACCCGAATCAAAAAGAACTCGTGCAGGCATGGAATTTACAATAAACATACCCGTGACCACCTCTGGGTTTTCCCTAGCTTCCTCTGCAGTGATTTGAAAAGCACGAGCAGGTGCCCTCTGTGACTGACCCCGGCGGTTAACTGAACCACCACTCGAACCTCCAGACGATCGTGTTGATGATGGGACAGCAGCCGTTGGAGCATTCTTTCTACAATTCCTGCTATAGTGACCCCACACCCCACACTTATAGCAAGCATCACCCTTCCTTGGGCAGTCATTCTGAAAATGGCCAAGCTCCCCACAGCAAAAACAAGCACGTCCGTTAGTGCATTTGCCAAAGTGCTCCAGATGACATTTATTGCAATACTGCGGCTCAGTGTTGATGGAGTATGCACGCGCACGACCGCGATCAGATGAACCAGATTGTCGGCGATACGACTGTTGAGGTGAGTACTGTGAAGACCGGGAAGAACCAGAATATCCTCCCTCGCATTGGCGCTTCGGCGGTGACGGCTGTGTTGGATTGGTGGAAGCAGCAGCAGACCCGATCGAGTAACCCGACATAATCAAGATCTGTTCTACATTTCTGGCAGCCTCAAGTAAGCCAGCAAATGTAGGGTAGCGGACGTTGCTCATAACCCTCCTAATCTCAATGTCAAGACCAGCCTCGAACCTGGTCACTTTCCTCTCTTCAGTATCAACTTGATGAGGCGCGAACAGACTCAGCCTCGTGAATTCCACCGCATATTGGGACACCGTCTTAGTCCCCTGTACCAGCGCCATAAACTTTGCTTCCAACCTCCGGCGCTCATCAACCAGACAGTACTGCTGAGTGAATAGGTCCTTGAACTCAGCCCAAGTCATAACAGAAATCTTCTCCAATGTCAAAGCGTTCACCATGGCATTCCACCACATGATTGCATCATTCGTGAACATAGCAGTTGCATAACGAACCATGTCCTTCTCAGCACAGTCGCTGATTCGGAATGTTCGCTCAGTTGCTGTTATCCATTCAAGTGCAGCAACAGCATCTCCTAGTCCATTAAACTCCACGACCCCATTTCCTTTGAAGTCCTTGAATCGACAACCTTTGGGCTTGTTTGATGACCCAGTGTTGTCATCTTGTTCCTCGTTATTGTTACCCCCTTCCTTCTCCTTATTCTTTCTCTTATCCTCTCTTCTCTTAGCATCGGCCTCATATCGAGCCCGAAACTGATCTCGTATCATTTTGTTCTGCTCAGCCATCATGGCTAGCATCATTTCTCTTGCTTCTTCCGGTGTCATTCCTCCAGACATGTTCTGAAAATATAAACATATAACTTGTTTAGTAACATGTCATTTATTTATAGACACCGCCCAATTGTCCCGTATGATAGTCAATATTCTTATGATTACTAGATCGTAACCTATCTTAGTTCAGATCATTACTTAGAATCACTACATGTCAACACTTAATGTTTGAGACCAAGACCTCACGGACACTTGAATCTCAAACTACTGCTCTGATACCATCTCGTGTGACACCCTTGCCACAACAACCACCATTTACAAGACACCCAGGATTAATTACCAATACATCAATTACATAATGATCCGATTACTTAATTAAAGTGCGGAAGCAATTAAAGTACAAAATAAAGTATTACAACAATTCCATATCACTCTACGGTACTACAAAGGTTACATGTCTATATCTAAAAACTTCCATTACATTACATTGTCCCAAATTTATTACAACAATAATCTCAACGATTAAGTTACCAAATAAGCAACTGAGTCTTCAATTCACTTCAAACAACAACCTAGCTAGATGGTCCCGCAGCTGATTTTCCTTTTCCTGTAAAAATTACAACAACTAAAACGTAAGCGAATGCTTAGTGAATACATAGATTGCGCATTTTATAAATTTTTATGAAGCCCAAGGATAACACAGATGACCAACATCGGATATCCTCTTCGTACACAAAGTACGGACCAGAGCCGCAGCCCCTTCGAGCTCACAGCTCGGCATTTAAACATACCATCTGAGACAAACGTACGATCGGGGATGACATACTGCCTACCGGGCCTAGGAGGGATCAGCTCCAGGTCATATAGCACAGTAACATCAGAGTAATCGATGCGACCCGCCGGTCCATCACTAGATGCACAACAAATGAACGGACATGCAACAATTAAGAATGTGCATCTAATTCTACGCAAGTTAGTAGAGTTCCAAATAAACAAATGAAGCAACACGTCTCAGCAGGCAAAGCTAACATAAAACAGATATAACCATGCGAAATCTACTGTACTCACACTGGGTGCGTATTTAATCTTTAATCAATTTTATTTCTCCTCGGGCTTTCAACCGGATCCACAAAGTACCCCATTGTGGGTTAAACAACACCACAAGGGACCTGTACGTCAGTTGTAACAACATATCGCGTCAATAACTGTTTAATTTCATAAAACTAAAATTTACAAGTTTTGCAATATTTGATCCATATTTCGGATCCAGGTTCCGAATTCGGACCCCACCCGAATTCGGACCCCCAATTCGGTTCTCATATGAATCCCTAATTCGGTCCCAACATAAGCCCTATTTCGGACATATACTAAGTTCGGGCCATATCCGATTTCGGTCCACAACCGGATTCGGACCCACATCCGAAATACAACACTTATAAATATTTTACCATTTTGATTATCACATTTCGGACCAAAAAGCCAATTTCGGATCACATTACAAGTTCGGGCACATCCGAATTCGGTCCCCAACCGAATTCGGACCCCCATCCAAATTCCAATTCCTAAAAATATTTTGATATATTAATTTTCCAGAAATCCGGGCCTCTTCCGAATTCGGACCGGATCCGAGTTCATCTCGGATCCGAATTCGGATTCCACTGTGTTCATACTTGTGCAGTTTTGTCAAATTTCAAATTTAATCCCATCGTTTCTGGTTCTAATTCAATATATGAAATAACTTATACAAACTAAAATACATCTATTTTCAACCCTTTTAACATCAATATTAACACTTTTACATACCAAATATACTCCTTTTTGACCCTTTTTGTTCAACCGTTCGAACACACACACAAAAACACACACAAATCTCCAAAAATCATACTTCCAGGTCGAATCAGAAGCTGAAACTTGATATCTAGCATCATATATACTAGATTTAAACTAATCCATAATAAAACCAAACATGCATTAACATTTGAATCTCCAAAAATCAAATTTTTGGTTCATATATAAAAAAAACCGAACCAAAACCACCAAAATCGAAGTGTTGATGAAATTTTTACCTTAATTCGATGATTGCAGATGTTTTAGTTCCTTGAATGCAATCTGAATCCAAATTTCCAGCTTCAAATTTCAACTTTTGATGATCTTCTATGGTTTAGAGAGAGAGAGAGAGAGAGAGAGAGAGAGAGAGCCGAGAGAGATGATATTTTTAGAGAGAGAGTGGAATGGCTATAATGAGAGACTTTTGCATCTTTTATGTCCATTTCCAATCTTTGACACATCTAGCCCCTCCACTTATCGGGTTCCATTAAATACTGATTTTATAAAATAAAGAATTCTATCTTTATTTTGTTTTCCTTAACAATTAAATAATTATTTCACTTAATAATTTAAATTTCTAAATTACTAAATTTCCATATAATGCAACCAACTTTATAATTTATCCAAAATCAGTACCAACTTAACTTACATAATTCAACTTAAATTACAAATTTAAACTTAATAAACTTCAAATATAATAATTTAAATCCGAGGATGTTACAGGCGAGCCCGCCAAGTTCAGATAAGGGAATGCTTCCCCCAACCATTAAAGGAAAGGCTTTGGTCTTTCGTTCGCAACAAGGTAGCCATAGGGGGACATCTTGTTTGGGCTACTGGATTTATGTTTTTAATTTATCCTAGGCAGACCTTTCTTAGCCACAATTAATGCACAAATTAATTATAGGACAGGAGCAGTGGATATTGCCTTTGGTAATAGGAAATTAAGACTGAATGTATTTAATGCTTCAAGTGTCTCTGCTATTGATTCAGAATGTTATCTTATAGACATGGTGGACGAACTTGCGCAGCAGCGTAGTTCGTTAATCAACACCAAAGATGTTACTGAGTTATTCTTTGCTGAGAATGAGCTAGTCAAGTTAAATCATATTGAGTGTGATGAGTTAGAAGTAGTCATGGAATCCACACTAGAGTCAAAACAACCACCGTGGACCCATAGGACTGAAAAATTACCTATTGATTTACCTAAGTCAGCCAAACCTTCAATAGAGCAACCACCTGTTCTAGAATTGAAGGAGCTGTCATCTCATTTAAAATATGCTTTTCTAGGTCACAATGACACGTTGCCTGTCATAATCTCATCAGATCTGACTGAAGAGCAAGAACAAGCTCTACTGCAAGTGCTAGTCAAATATAAAGAAGCAGTAGGGTGGACGATAGCTGATTTAAAAAGAATCAATCCCACTTTGTGGATGCACCGAATCATTAGTAATGCAGAAGCTAAACCATCTCGGTATGCACAAAGGAAGTTGAATCCTAATTCGAGAGAGGTAGTTAAGAATGAAGTATTAAAATGGATGGACGCTGGAATTATATATCCTATATCTGATAGTAAGTGGGTAAGTCCAACCCAAACTGTGCCCATGAAATCGGGAATTATAGTAATTAATACTGAAGAAGGAGAGAAGATAACTACTCGCCCTGTAAATGGGTGGAGAGTTCGTATTGATTACAGAAAACTTAATGCTGCTACTTCAAAAGATCATTTTCCGCTACCATTTATAGATCAAATAGTGGAAAAATTAGCAGGACAGAAGTTTTACTGTTTCCTTGATGGATATTCTAGTTACAATCAAATCCCAATCCATCCAGAGGATCAAGAAAAAACTACATTTACTTGTTCCTATGGCACCTTTGCCTACCGAAGGATGCCGTTTGGACTATGTAATGCACCTGCCACATTTCAGCGATATATGATGGCTATTATTTCAGATATGATGGGTGGTTCTCTTGAAATATTTATGGATGATTTCTCCATATTTGACAAAACATTTGAAGATTGTCCGGGACATTTAGATTAGGTCCTAAAGAGATGCACTGAAACCAACTTAGTGTTAAGTTAGGAGAAAAGTCATTTTATGGTAAAGGAAGGGGTAGTCCTAGGTCACATTGTGTCTGAGAGAGGAATGGAGGTAGATAAAGCAAAAGTTCAATTAATTTCCTCACTTCCACCCCTACCAACGTTAAAGGAATAAGATCATTCTTAGGCCACCCTGGTTTTTATCGGCGATTCATTAAAGATTTCAGTGAGATCTCAAGGCCGTTATGCAATCTTCTTTCAAAAGATATCGAATTTAATTTTGATGATGCTTGTATGAAAGCGTTTGAGAAGCTTAAATCAAAATTAATTGAAGCGCCAATTCTGCAATCTCCGGATTGGACTCAACCATTTGAGATCATGTGCGATGCAAGTGATTATGCAGTTGGTGCAGTTTTAGGACAAAGATTTGAGAAAAAGCCAGTGGTGATTTACTACGCAAGTAAAACCTTTAATGAGACACAAATCAATTACACAACTACGGAGAAAGAATTATTAGTTGTAGTGTTTGCCCTAGATAAATTCAGATCTTATATTTGGGGGGAAAAAGTAATTGTATGTTCTGACCACAGTGCTTTAAGATATCTATTGGCAAAGAAGGATGCCCAGACTAGATTAATTCAGTGGATCCTTCTATTGCAAGAATTTGATTTAGAAATTAAAGATAAAAAAGGCGCACAGAAAATGTTTTTGCCGATCATTTATCAAGGCTTCAATTAATCCCAACAAACTCAACTGATCAAATCAGGGACTCCTTCCCTGATGAACAATTATTATCTGTATCTAAAATTTCCTGGTTTGCGAATCTAGTTAACTATTTCGTAACAGGAAGATTACCAGAGCACTGGAACTCACAATAGAGAAAATATTTCTATGCTCAAGCAAGGCAATACAGCCTGATCTATATAAAATAGGAGCATATCAAATTATAAGACGATGTGTCCCTAACTCGGAACACGAAGATATTCTTAAACACTGCCATGCATATGCATGCGGTGGCCATTTCAGCGCAAAGAAAACTGGCCACCGGATATTGCAGTGTGGGTTGTTCTGGACCACAATATTTAAGGATGCCTACGAGTTTGTTAAAGGATGCACAAGAAGCCAGCAAACTGGTGGCATCGCGAAAAGAGATGAAATGCCTATGACCCCGATATTAATTGTCGAAATATTTGATGTATGGGGCATTGATTTTATGGGACCATTCCCTAAATCATTTCGATATGAGTACATCTTAGTTGCAGTTGATTACGTTTCCAAATAAGTGGAAGCAGAAGCTACACGCACTAATGATAATCGGGTTGTGTGCAAATTTGTTAAAAGAAATATTTTAGCACGACACGGTATTCCGAGGGCTATCATCAGTGACGGAGGGTCACATTTTAATAATCAGCATTTTTATAAACTCCTTAAACAGTATGGAGTTAACCATAGAATAGCAACGCCTTATCATCCGCAAACAAGCGGACAAGTCGAGATCTCTAATAGAATGATCAAGAGAATCCTTGAGAAAACTGTCAGACCTGATCGTAAAGATTGGTCTAAAAAATTAGAGGATGCTCTATGGGCATACAGAACCGCATTTAAAACACCAATCGGTATGTCCCCATATAGACTTGTATATGGTAAGCTTTGCCATCTCCCAGTGGAATTAGAACACCGAGCTCTATGGGCAATCAAAAACACTAATTTTAATTTTCATGATGCCGGTGTTGATAGGAAGTTCCAATCAAATAAACTGGAAGAAATTCGTCGAGAAGCTTACGAAAGCGCCAGAATTTATAAAGAGAAAACTAAGGTTTTCCACGATAGAATGATCAAAAATAAAATATTTACCAAAGGAAATAAAGTTTGGTTATTTAACGCAATACTTAGACTATTTCCTGGTAAATTAAAAAGTAAATGGACAGGTCCATATATTGTAACGAATACCTACCCCACGGTGCGGTAGAAATACAGGACCTAAAAGGTGGGGAGTCATTTAAAGTAAACGGACATAGACTTAAATTATATGTTCAATGGGCCACCAATGATATGTTAGTATCTGAACTCGTCAGACTACAAGATCCTAAGGTTAATTAATTAGTTAAGGAGCAGTACGTCTGGCTGAAGACGTAAAACTTAGCGCTTTCTGGGAGGCAACCCAGAGTATTTTGATTATATGAATTTAATTGTTTTTAAGTGTGTTTATTTTCTTAGTTATGTTATTTGTGTGTACCCAATTAAGTTGGGGAGGATTCATCCTCTTGAACTTGGTTGTGTTTAGAAATTAAGATTTAAATTAAATAATAAAACCCCGCATCAGAAAATAAAAATTTTTAAGCACGTAGCAGAATTATTTTAACGCGATAATACGAGCGTAAGTTGGGAAGAATACCCGTAAAAAATTAAAGAACTAGGGTTCCAAGATCAGTGCACGGCCCAGATCGCAAATCCAGAGGCCCGGGCGTAGGCCTGCGCTTGCCCTGCGGCCCGACCCGCTCAAAATCTTATAAAAATGGCAGTGATCATTCCCATAATTCCAAAACCCTAATTCCAGTTCCAGAAGACGGTGATTTCAATTTTCTAAGCCTAAAAACATCAAATATTCGTCTTTTCTACGTCAATTCTCTGATCCAATGTTTGTTTATCTCAAAGGTTAGCAAGGTATACTCCCTATAATCCCTTTAATTCATTCTACCCTAGTTTCATTAAGTTTCATCATGCATGCATGGGTTGTGTTCTTGGGAGTTATGTGGTTTTTATAAAAAAAAGGGTTATTAATAGTTTTCAAATATTCATTTAATTAATATTAAATTATTTTTGCAAAATTTTTATAAAAATTATGCATTTTTCCGTATTTATTATAATTTATAAACTTTTTGTCGTAAAAGGTTACATTTTTATTGATTATTTAAAGTTTATGCATTTGATAGGGTTAGATTGGGCTCACATTGTTGGTGAGACTTAGGATTAGTTAATTATTATTGAAAAAGGGTGTTTAAAATAATCATGCATCATTTACGAATAAAACCCCACATTTTTAATCCTTTGTTTTTGCATTATTTTTAGATGTCAACCCAATTTCATGCAAACGGTAACCGTCCTGGAACTTCCCAAAAACCTAGAATGAGAACCCACGACCCTAGGGACGTTCGTTTCGAAAAACCACTCAATGTGGAGTTCCCCGAAATTCTTCCAAACACTAACAATGGTAAACCCCTAGGTTTCTCATAGAGCGTACCATAAAAGAGTCTGATTTTGAAAATTTTAAAATATTAGAGTGCTTTGAGAGGTTAGGATGGGCTAAATCCATACAATGGGAGCTTCCGCATATTCATGCTAGTTTGATCCAACAGTGGTTCACTACTGTTTGGAAAGCAGAAGAGGAAAAGGACCATGATTTTGAATTAGTGGGAATAGTAGGAAACAAGAAAGTGTCAATATCTAGAAAAATCCTTTGTGAGAAATTCGGTATAGACGCAGATATTCCAAGGCCTAGGGAATTTTGGTCATCTTTAGATCTTCAAGGGGGTAGAGCGAGACAACTGGTGGATGGTCTAAGAAATGGGATGGGATGTTAGCCACGATATTTGGAATGTCAATAGAGGAGGCGAGAGGGTATGTCCACTATAATAGAGGTGATTTATGTTCGCTAGCTAAAGTGCTGTGGAAGTTTGTTACTCTCAACTTGCTTCCTAGAAGTCAAGACACCACTGTCGTTAGATCCCAAGAGATACTGTTAGTGCATGCGTTAATGACTGGATACCCGACCATATATTTAGGATACATAATAATGGAAAATCTGTGGGAGAGTAGTTTCCCAGGGCAAAGGATGGATTATCCACACTGCCGTATGCTAACTGAGCTATTCATTATTAAGAAAGGTGTCGGAGCAATTGCCAATTAAATACCTCAACCCAAACGAGATTTGGTTCACCAGAGTCACAATGTTAGGGCTTGTCTTTGATAAAAACCATTTAGGCTATCAAATTCGTTGTCCAAAAACCTCTAAAGTAACCCAAATCCCATTCACTGTACCCGAAACCCTGAAGGACAAAACGACAAAGAGGATGAAAGATCGTGGGAATAAGTAACAATCGAAGACTTGATGAGATCGCAAATCAACATTTTGAAGGACTTCACGGGCAGCATACTAAATGCAAACAAAGAATTGGTGAAGAATATTGAAAAGTTGCAAGAGGAGCAAAACAAACATGCGAAGCTGTTTCAAAGTCACTCAGACTGGCTCACCAACCTTCAGATCACTGTCGGAGAGTTGGAAGAAATTGTCACACCTCAGGCCGAATGATGATTTTATAATTATTTGAATATATATTTTAATTACGCGTGCTAAAACATTAAGTATGGTTTGAATTATTTCTTATGTGGTGGTTTATTTTGTTTGGTTTGATTATTTATGTTTATTTTTATTGTAATAGTACTTTATTTTTATTTTAATTTTAAACTGTGATGTTTATTTAAGTTGAATTATAAAAGTTGAATTTTGTTTGTCTAATTATTAGTTTGTTTTAAGTTCAATTATTATGGATAAGGAATATGTACTAATCTATATTTCTATGTTCTTAACCGATAAATTAATCTTGATGTGACGAGGTCATCACAAAAGTCTAAGGTGGGGAGGGTAGGTTATAATGATAAAATTAATTAATCAATTTAGCCCTCACAAAATTTTTTAGACTACATTCTATATCAAAAATTAGAAAGATTTACAGCCCCGCGTACCAAAACAGTAAAAAAATAAATATTCAGCAATGTTGGGCGCAGGGGGGGGGGGGGCGCAGGCCTGCGCTGGCCCTGCGTCCCGTCGACTTAAGAAACAGTTTTGAGCCCCATTTGACCATTTTCACAACCCTAGAACAAGAGACTACGGTTGGGTGTGCGACTCTCTCCCAAAAACATCATTTTTGTGCCCAAAATTTGCAAATTTAAGCTTCAAAACACCTACATTTTCACAAATATCAAAGATCTTGGTTAGAAATTACCTCATTGTGGGTACTTTCATCCATTTTGAATATTCTTTGGTAGGGAAAGTGTGGAAGAGAAAAGCTAGATTTGTACCAAGTTAAGCTTCCAATCACCAAGGTTAGTGTTTTTATTGAGTTATTGCAACTTATTTCATACTTTTTGAGCAAAAATGAAAGCTTGAGCTTCATGGTCATCCATGGAGTTTTCATGGTGATTTTGACTTTTTAGAGTCAAAGTATGTGAAATTGCATGATTTTGATGATAACTTTGATGTATGTTTTATGAGATAT
The DNA here is from genome assembly GCA_020465985.1 of Centrapalus pauciflorus. NCBI lineage: Eukaryota > Viridiplantae > Streptophyta > Magnoliopsida > Asterales > Asteraceae > Centrapalus > Centrapalus pauciflorus. Next base: position 231,415 of record JAANYP010009247.1, read on the forward strand.
GTGTTTATTAGTTAAGTTTGTTAATTTGTCATGATTAATTTCTAGAAATTAATTTGAATTTAATAAGTTGGTTGCCTAAATGTGCATATATTGTTAAAATTATAAAACTTGGGTGACTAGCTTAAAAAATTTATCCTATGTGCTAAATGGTTTTTATTTGAAAACATGATAAATGTTTAGTGCTTAAAATAACGACAAATTATAGACTATATATATTGGATGCAAAATGTGAGCGTAAAAGAGTGTATATATATATATATATATTTATATATATATATATATATATATATATATATATATATATATATATATATATAGTGCATTTTTTAAGTAAGTGTAATTGTGTAAATTGCAATTATAGGTTACATTATTTAATTTATCTCATACATATTGTGGTTGGTTGACACAAATTGTAAATGGCAAGGAGAACGAGACAACGAACCCAAAATGTTAATGTCCCGATAGATTGGTCCCCAAACCTCCTTTTATCCCAACACCCCGAACACATTAAAACACACTTATTTTTGTATAAGAAATATTCAAATAAAGTGATTTTGAGGACTACGGAATCCCATACCTTTTTGACTATTTGGGGTGGGAAAATGTGTTAGATATGGGCGGAAATGATATTTATCAGTCCGATGTAGTCGAGTGGATGTCTACCCTACGAAGGGAGACGGGTCGTTCAACGAACGACTTTAGGTTGATAGGCACCGTCCATGGTAGGGACGTGGCGATGGATGCACAAATCCTTCGCCAATTATTTAATTTAGATACTCGGGTAGGCTACGAAGGGTCTAACCAGCAGGGGTACGAGTATAGAAATGAGGCCCAATTGGCCTTCACTAATATGACTTGGTCAACGGAGTGGACGGAGCAGGTTAAAAGAGTCTTTATCCCATCCATTTTGGAGTCTGAGTCCTCCACTTCCTTCAGCCGAAAGGCTCTATCTCCGAGGTGTAAGGTGCTTCACAAGATTCTTGTGAGTAACATTTACCTCGTGATAGTGATCTGACCAAAGTCAGGCATAGGGATATCACAGTCCTTCACGCCCTTCTTAAGGGTAGGCCCAGACTGTCCTTTGCATGGACACTTATGAATGATTTATGGGCCATGTACGACACGAGAGAGAGGACGATCAACCTCCATGCTTGGTTGATCTCCAAGTTCCTTGAGAGGACGGACTCACTTTCGCCCGATTCCCTGCTATCCCCCATTTCGACGACGTTCATTACGGCCGCCATGTTCCCTACCTTGATATTTAGGGAAGTTGACGAAGGGTTCGATACATTCGACAAAGAGACATGTGAGCCGTATATCGAGGACTATACTGAGAATGAGAGGAGAGAGAGAGAGAGAGAGAGGAGAAGGCCGCCAATGAGGCGGGAGTTCGACATTCTGAGCCGAACCTAGGTGCGTCTACCTCGCGCAGTCGAGGTAATGATATTTTCGATTTTGACCGCATGATGAGGCGGATAGAGGATATAGCAGTAGGTCAGGGTGAGTTCCGAAAGGATGTGACCAAGAGGCTAGATGAGATGAATGGGCGTACGACCCATATTTATGATAGGGTCGATCACTTAGCGGGTCGGATAGATCAGTTACAGGATGGGCAGAGAGCCCTGACATACCAAAATGCCTACTACCAGCACCATGACTGGGGATATTGGGAGGGAGTCCGACACCACGAGGACTCCACAGCCGGTATGCCATATCAATCTTATGAGGATTACACGGTGCCCGACTACCATGCTTATAACCCTGCCGTAGATACTTATCAGCGCTATCTGGCGCATGGCAGGCAGGACCTCCTAGACCCGATGCCTCCTCACTTGGTTCCGCCAACTGCACAGTTCACCCATGGCCAGAACCTGTATACCGACTTCTTCAACAACGTCTTCGGTCCTCCTCCGTCGCCTCCTCCATTTGAATGATCGGGTACTATCCTTCCTTATTTCTTTACTTTTCTGTCTTTTATTTTATTTTAGTTTGTAATGCACGTAATTTCTTTATCGTAATTTTTATTTATTTTTACTTCTTAGCCGAGTCCTATTTAAAGTTTATAATATTTATATAGTCTGTCATGTCTTCCCCATTTGAGTCTTGTTTGCCGATCAGGCCGTGAAACATGATGATACTTAGAAAATACATGTGCGAGGGAATTGGCTAGTGTTGACTAGATATTTTATAATTAAGAAAAAAAGTCGTAGTAATAATTAAAATTTTTGCCATGTAAAATAATTTCAAGTACGTTAAAATTTATTAGGGCTTAAATATAAATAATGTGTCAAAAGATTTTGGAAACCCATGCAATAAGGGGAAGAACTTAATCATGTTTAGCCTCGAAAGTAATTTAATTGTAGTCTACATGGTTCGGGAAATTAAGTCATAGGGGTACCACTCATGCCTAATCCCCTAAAACCATTTGGTTTGGGAACGATTGACCGAAATCTCATTACATGGACCATCTAGCTAATATATTGAAAAGAAAATAGATAGAAGCATGGTATTAAAAAGAATGCAAAGAGGAAAAAGGTGGTCGGAAGACCCACATGTTTTAAGTATCGTAACCTTGAGCTAAAAGGGTATTTTCAAGAGTGAGATACATTATATAAATTCTAAGAGAAGTATTTTTTTAACTGAAAACGTCTTCAATTTACATGTTAAGAATTTTAATGTATTAGTACGAAGGCTAGCTTGACATAAAATTCCTAGACTCACTGCCAATTCATGCTCGTTACTTAGTTAGTTGTGATTCCAAAAGCTTGTTCGGGGATGACCAAGAGTTAAGTTGGGAAGATTTGATAAGTCTATAATTTATACGGTTTCTGAGTCATATTATGATCATTTTAAGTACCGATACTTTGTAAAATCTATATTATTACTCCAAGTTTGTATTTCAGGGCCAAGAGGATAAAAAGAAGCAATCCAAGAGAATTCAGAGCAAATCAGGCTGGGGGGGGGGGGCGCAGGCCTGCGCCACCCTGCGCTCCAGATAGCGCCCAAACTGTCCAGATACGTTTCAGCACACGCCAGCTAAACCCTAGCCGCATCCAGGCGCAGGGGGGGGGGGGGCGCAAGCCTGCGCCTGACCTGCACTAGTGCGGCGCCAAAACGCGTTTTTCAACCCTGGAAACCCTAATCTCGACTTCCCTATAAATATGAGTGAAGGGGCAGCTTTGGAGAGAGTCCCGACGTGTGTGAAAGTGTGCCGAAGCCTTGCCGGAGTGGATCTACGATACGAGAACGAAGATGGTGGTTCGCAAGCTACCCAATGGCTCAGATCTGTGATTGTGACGAGCATACGATGAGTGGCTAATCCCATTAGCCATTTGCGGAGGATCTACGGATAAGTTTACTCTTCTTTAATTTCTATGTTTTGATGTATTTGTATTAAGCGAGATCTATTATGTGTATGCAAATGATAAACATTTGGCTATGATTATGATTATGTGTTGCGATTGGTAAAAGTAAGATAGTTTATCGTGGTGTTATTATTCGTGCCGAGTCCATTAGTTTAGGGATTAAGACGAGTATTAATGTTGCATACACTATGCCGAGACTTATTGGTTAAAAGACGTTTGATTAATTTAGTCGCGCAATTGATTATCTGTGTGATCGTTGCATGAAATTATAGTGAGTAATACTTATGCCGTGGTGATTCCGTGAATGGTTATTCGTATCTTGATTGTTTATCTTCTTCGTTAGTTACTTCGCTCTTAATTTTAGTTACAAGAAATAGCAAACCATTACTCTAAACAAATCATTCAAATCCAGAAATTCACAATTTAAATGCTTTCAATAAACTTCTAAGGCTAATAACTCAATCCTAGTTACGACCACACTCCCTGTGGATTCGACCCTTACTTCTCTAGCTAAATAGTGGATTTAAGGACTAAATCGGCGGGTCACAACGACGGCCCGTCACAATGCTTTAACCATTAAGCTACATGTCACTTTCTTATTAAATTTATTAACTTACTACTTTTAATAACAAACCAACTCTTTAATATATTAATTTACAAAAGAACGAACCCCAGATCTCTAATTCCATAGATCAACATCGAATTTTATTCACTAGTTTTTTTTACGATGCAGTCGTATGTTAATATTTTAAAAAGTAACTTTGCTATCCATTAATATAAAATAAATCAATAAATTTGATAATAAAAGGAATTGTAGTTCCATGGATAAAGCTTTACGTTATGAAACAAAAAAGTATTGGGTTCGATTCCCAACTAAGTAATTTAATATTTTATTTTTGTGGAAAATATAAAAACGATAAAAAAATTGCTACTAAGTGGACCGGTTTAGACGTCGGACTGATTCGACCCCGGTCCGGTCACATGATGCATCAAGTGATCAAGATGCACCATCTTCCCCACGTGATGCAATATGCTTTCCTTTGTGATTCATTGTGTTTCGACTCGAACAGACTACGCGATGCATCAAATGATCATGATGCACGATCTTACTTTGCTGATGCATGTGATTTTCCAAGATTTCCTGATGCATAGATGTTTTCCTATATATATATATATATATATATATATATATATATATATATATATATATATATATATATATATATATATATATATATATATATATATATATATATATATATATATATATATATATATATATGTATATATGTATGTATGTATATATGTATGTATGTATATATGTATGTATGTATATATATATGTGTATATATATATGTGTATATATATATATATATATATATATATATATATATATATATGTATATATATATATATATATATATATATGTATATAGAGGGAGGTTCAATTGAGAACTTTTATGCATTGAGATACAAAAGAACCTATATAATCCATTAGATCAAAAATTGTATGGATTAGAAAAATGGCAAAAGGGTAAATAGTTGGACAATTTTATGCATTTTGTGCATTATAAAAACAAACAAGGAAGGGTATTTTGGGTAATGTGCATACCTTATTAAATTTAATATTTTAACAAATTATCAAATAATAAATGCTAAATAAATTCAATTGATACATTTCCAACTTTAACAAAAATTCAAAAAAGATGATGGAGATCGATGCATTTCATCGTTGATCATGTTTATCTATGCATCGTGTTCAAAAAAGACGTATTTAACAAAAAAAATACACAAATTCATTTATGCATCGTGTTCAACTTGTTCATCATTCATCTATGTATCGTGTTCGTCGTTAATATTTTTCATTCATCTATGCATCATGTTCAACTTGTTCATCATTTATCTATGCATCGTCATTGTTCATCATCCATTTATGCATCATCATTTTTCGTTGTTCATCGTTCACCATCTATGCATCGTCATCGTTCATCATCCATCTGTACATCATCATTATTCATCGTTCATCATCCATCTATGCATCTTGTTTTTCATAATCATCATCGGTTGCATCTCTTGTTCATGTTCATCATCATCGTTATCGTTAATCTTCGTTTTCAAACCATCATCACTATGAAAATCATTAAAACACGATTAGAGTGAAAGAGAGAGAGAGAGAGAGAGAGAGAGAGAGAGAGAGAGAGAGAAACTTGGAAGAAAATGAGGAATGTTGTTAATATGATATTTTAATTTAAAATGTAACTCCTAATTATCTTTTAATGATTTTTAGAAATAAATTAATTACCATATCTTTAATTTTCTCTAAATGCCTTTGTGCACCCTTGATAGATTATCCGATGCACAAATTCCCCGAGGTTCTCGATGCATAAAAGTTCTCAATTGAACCGCAATATATATATATATATATATATATATATATATATATTAAAGGAGAACACAAAACGCCACATGGCGTCACCACGTTCAAACTAACAAGATAAATGCACTTTATTATTTTTAAAATAAAATAAAAGATAAATACAATTTATTATTTCTAGTATCTATAAATATTAATAATTAATTAATTCTATCCGCAATCTGATAATGTTAGTTACCATCATTATCTATTTGATATTTGTTATATATAAATAATTCTATCTTTTATTTGACATTATTAAATAATGTTATTTACCATCATTCTCTATTTGCCATTTGTTAAGTTTTTAGATAATCTAAATCTAAACTTATAAAAATCTTAAATTATATAATTTATCTATAAACTTCAGATAAAATATTAAAATAAAATGATAATATTTTAAATAAAAAAATTACTATATTATCAATTTACATCAAGAAAAGATAAATACACATAATTTTTTTTAAAGTTAATAAATAATTAACTATTATCCACTATTTGACATAATCCAATAATATCATTTGCCATTATTATCTATTTAACGTTTGCTTTTAACTAATCTAAACATAAACTTAAAAAGAAAATCTTAAATTATATAATCTATACATAAATTCCAAATTATATTTATCAAGTAAAAAATCTTAAATTATATAAATTAAAAATATTTAAGTATATTATAAAATTTAAATAAAAAATTTAAATAAATAAGATTATAATTGAAAAAATCTATATAAAAATAAAGAAAACATATGTCATAACATGTTTTGTTAATTTAGAAATAAAAAATTTAAAAGAATGTTAAAAAATAACTATTATTCACTTATATTTAAAAATATAGATATATAATATCTTTGACAAATAATTATACTTTTCTTGTATTTTTTATAATAATTAATTTTTATATTGTTTATTAAAAGTTTACATACATATTATATAACCAATTATTTTTTAAAAATTATCCACGTAATATGTGTGTTCTATATATATATATATATATATATATATATATATATATATATATATATATATATATATATATATATATATATATATATATAGGTTTTTCTAAGAACCTAAATATTTGTGAGAACCTAAAAATCACTTCGGATCATTAGATCAATAAGATCTATGGCTCAAAATTGTCAAATGACATTTTTGTAATTATTTAAAACTATGATAGTGAAGAATATATATATATATATATATATATATATATATATATATATATATATATATATATATATATATATATATATATATATATAGGTTTTTCTAATAACCTAAATATTTGTGAGAACCTAAAAATCACTTCGGATCATTAGATCAAGAAGATCTATGGCTCAAAATTGTCAAATGACATTTTTGTAATTATTTAAAACTATGATAGTGGAGAATCTTAAGAAAGTGTGCAAAGGGTATTTTTGGAAGAAAATAATCTGTTTTTCCTCTTTCTCTCTCTTACTTTTTTTCATTTTCATTTTTTTCTTTCTTTCATAAGAATTGATTTTTATAGTAAAAAAAATATTCTTTTTCTATATAGAAAATTATTTAACTGCTAAAATATTAACGTATTCTATATAGAAATATTATGTATCTATATAGAATGTTATAAAATTCTATTTTTTCTTTTTATGTTGATTAACATTATTATTCATAATCTATGGAGAATGTTATGTTTCTTATACATTTCATATATTTTTATGTTTCTTATACATTTCCATATTTTTTTATGTAGATTAACATTACTATTCATGATCTATGTAGAATGTTACATAGAATGATATGTAAAAACACAGTTTTAACAAATTACTATTCATAATCTATGTAGATTAACATTACTATTCATATTCTATATAGAATGTTACATAGATTGATATGTAAGAACACAGTTTTAACAAATTACCATTCATAATCTATGTAGATTAACATTACTAATTATAATGTATGTAGAGTATCGCGTATTTTATGTAAAAATACATTAAAATCACAGTTTTAACAAATTAACCGACGAACATATTCTATGTAGATTATCATGTAATCTATGTAAAATATCATGTATTCTATATAGATACAACGATAACAATTTACTAGTACGACAATAACAATATTCTACATGGATACAAACTAGCTACAATCTATTTTGTATAAAATATCATGTATTTGATAAGACTGTATTATTGCGTGTTTTCAGTAGTTTTAAAGGCTCATATATGCACATATACTTCGTAACTATCATAGTTTTACATCATATTTGTGTTTCAGGGTCCGGAAGTCATTTGAAAGCACCACGAGAAAATTCAGCGCGAACCGAGCAGGTCGGGAGTAGGGCTACGCCCAGGTTCAAAAGCGCTTTACTGGCCGTACCCCCGGGCACAAGGGGGGCGCAGGGCTACGCTTGTGCGGTGTAAAAACCCTAGAAAATATCCAGCGTACCCCCAGCGTAGGTTGGCCGTACCCCGGGCGCAGGGGGCGCAGGCCTGCGCTGGGTCGGTGCAAAAACGCATTTTCAGCCCTGGAAACCCTAAATCCGACTCCTCTATAAATAGAGGTCGATGGAAGCCATTTGAAGGGGGCCCAAAAGTGTCAAAAGAAGTGGCGAAGCCCTTCCGGAGTATATTCACAATACAAGTATGAAGACGGTGGTTCGCAAGCTCATAAGATGTCTCCGATCAACACCATTGAAGAGCTTACGATGAGCGGCTAATCACCTTAGCCGTTTGCGGAGGATCTACGGCTAAGTTTACTTTACTTGAATTTCTATATGTTTTGATGTATTCGTGTTGATTGAAATATTCTATGTGTATTCAAATGATAAACATTCAATTATGATTATGATTGTACGTTTTGATTGGTAAAAGCAAGATAGTTCATAGTGATATTATTATTTGTGCCGAGTCCATTAGCTTAGGGATTAAGACAAGTAATGAATATTGCATGCGTTATGCCGAGAGTTATTGGTTAAAACATGTATGATTAATTTAACCGCGCAATTAATTATGTCTATGTGATTGTTGCATGAAATTCGAGTGACTAATACTTATGTCGTGGTGATTCCGTGAATGGTTATCTTTCATTTGATTGTTAATTTACTGCGTTAGTTATTTTCCATTAATTTTAGTTACAAAGTAATTGTAAGTCATTAATCTAAACAAACCATCCAATTCAATCAATTCACAATTTAAAGTGCTTTCAATAAAACTCACAAAGCTAGCGGCTTAACCCTAATTACATATGCACTCCCTGCGGATTCGACCCTTACTTCTCTGTGCTAAATAGTAGATATAAGGATTATTTCTGCGGGTCATAACGACGGCTCGTCAGATTTTGGCGCCGTTGCCGGGGAATGGTAACGTTAGTTAGGGTTAGAAGTTAGTTTTTGGCCTTAGTTTTAAGTTTTAAGTTTAGGTACTTAATTTTGATTTTATTCTTTAATTTCCTATTATTAAAATCACATAAAAAAATTCAAAATTCAAAAAGGTAATTGTAGTCCTCTACTTTACCACCAAAAATATAATTAGTTTAATTAGGTAATTTAATTTGAGTATTTTAATAGTGTACGCTTACACGTCGATCGGCTAGAGGATTGCCGCTACAATTCGAACCCGAAATCGAAAAAGTAGCTAAATATAACCGAAAGACTGTCAGGATTCAAAAACAACAAAGATTAATCACGGAGAATTCCAACGAGCGAGAGGAAGAATTTCCCACTTTAGAAGTTCCTAATTTAGAAGATCATCCGATTTCGCCCAGAAATCGTGAACAAGAAGAACCTGAGCGTATAGCCGCTAGGATGGGTGAACAAATGAGACATACGGTTGAGTCACATTATCGCCCTGGTGATGTGCCTGATCACTCACCTATTCGAATTCCGGAAAATGAGAACGAACCTGAAGTTCGCCCTCAGTTATTCCAAATTCTTCCTATCTTTAGAGGAATGCCTAGTGAGGAACCCTACGAGAATTTAGCTGAAGCTATTTGTAAAGCTAACCATGTTCGAGGTATAACCACTGACAGCTTAAAACTTCGTTTATTCCCTTTTTCATTAAAAGAAAAAGCCAAAATTTGGTTTGTGTCGCTACCCACCAATAGCATCACAACCTGGGATCAAATGAAGCGTCAATTTCTCGTTGAGTATTACCCCATAAGTAAAACCACTGAGAAACGAAAAGAGATCACTGAGTTTAAACAAAAACCTGGTGAGCAATTTTACGAGGCATTTGATCGGATGAATGAACTGCTAAGAGCTTGTCCACACCATGTGGTTCCAAAATGGATGCTCGTCAAAACTTTCTTTGATGGTGTGAGTTAAGAAAGCCGGAACATGATAACCGCTGCTACTGGTGGCACGTTCTTAGCTAAAGAAGATGATGAGCCTGGGAATTACTAAATCAACTCAGTAAAGGTCTCAATGTTCAAGCCGGTTCTGAGAATAATATTAGAGTTCAAGTGATGGGTATAGACAATGCCTGGAAACTTGAAGTAAAAAGTGAAATCTCAGAACTCGGAAAGAAGATAGATCAACTGATAAAGGGTTTTAGCCAAAACCCTGCTGCATCAGTTAATTACGTAATGTGCGGATGTCCATCTCATCATTCTGAAGCACGTCCTTGAGTGCATTCTACTAAAGAATATGCGAACGAAGTATATGGTTTCATAGCGCATTGGGAGAGGGATAACCCATTTTCAGAAACATACAATCCGGAATGGAGAAATCATCCTAATATTCGTTGGAAAAATGATCAACCTACCGATCATCAGTCTAAACCAATGTATGAACCACCATGAATAGATTATCAATATGGTTCAACTTCTGCTGCTAAGGATGAGCGATATTACAATCCGAACCAACATGATAAACCTCACTTTCATGTGGAGACGAATATGAGTTCTTCACAATTTTTGGAGTTCGCAGAATTCATGAAGCAACAATCGGCTTTAACCGAGATGTTGAGTCGCCAAATTGGTCAGATAGCCGAATCGCTCACAAAAAGAGAGGATGGAAAGCTTCCGAGTAACACTGTTCTAAACCCTTCACATGCACACGGAAAAGAGAAGAAACATGAGGTTAATGAAGTGTCTAAGGTGACTACCCTGAGAAGTGGTAGAATATTAGATAATAAGATAGAAATGCCAAAAGAACAAGAGGCAGAAGAGGATACCGACACTGAAGTCGTGTATGAGGAAAAAGAGGATCCAAAGAACGAGGTTCCAAAGAAAGTCACTTTCAAAGATCCGATTAAAGCAGATATTCTAACTCCCAAAGTTGGGGAGGCGGTTAAGGATCAGGACACCACAACTCCTCCTCATTATCACTACAACAAAATGAACCTAAAGCAACATGGGAAAAGTGTTGTGTTAGGCCTTAAAAGTGTTGCTATAGGCCTAATGCGACACTTTATGTAGTGCCACCTTAGCCAACGTCGCCTTAGGTCTAAAGCGACACTTTCACTAGATAATGCAACACTTTTCAGAAGTGTTGCCATTATTTTATAAATGCAACACTTTTTAAACGCAACACTTTTTGTATTCTAAAGCAACACTTTTTAATATGTTGCCATTATTTTATAAATGCAAAACTTTTTAAATGCAACACTTTTTATACTCTAAAGCAACACTTTTAGTTTATTGTTACCAAGTGATAGCAACACTTTACTTATCAAATGCAACACGTACTTATCAAATGTTGTCATTATGTAAATGCAACACCATTATCAATCTATTGTAACACTTTTCTTATTCTTTTTTATTTAACACAAATACAATAAATTACTATATTGATTTGTAATATAATACCAAATCCAATAATATGAATTAACAATAAAAATAATATCATATTATTCAAATTGTATTCCAACGATATTAAGGTCTAACCAAAAATAACCATAATGAAATGTACAAGCAACACAAAAAAAGTCGATTACAATCCCAAAACGTATATTCTTAAATCCTGCTGCTTTAGAAAATCCTAAATCTTCCCCTTATGGTAAGAGTGGTCCACAACCCGAGGATTTTTGGGACTTATTCAATAAATTCAAGATCAATATCCCATTGGTCAAGGCTATTCAGCAAGTGCCCTCTTACGCCAAATTTCTAAAAGATCTATGCACGCAGAAAAGAAAGTTCAAGGTCTCGCTTCCCAAGCAGACCAATTTAACTGAGCAAGTGAGTGCAGTGATTTCTAATTCATTACCACCAAAGCTGAAAGATTCTGGATCACCTTTGATTCCAGTAACAATTGGCAATGTGCAAATCAAAAAGGCATTACTCGACCTTGGAGCCAGCGTAAATATTTTGCCTGGAAATTTGTTTGATAAACATGATTGTTGGGTACAATTATAAGTAGAGTTGAAAACAATATTTTGTAATAGTTCAGGGGAATTTATTGTAAATACACAATAGTTATATTGTGTATATAAATAGAAGTAGTATTTCTATTTTGGAGGGGATCGAACAGAATAGAAAGTGGATACGGCAACAGAGAGAGAATAGAAGTTTGCTTTGCAAGAAAGCCATGAACCAAATGTAATATTCTTCTCTTAATCATTCAATAGATTGTGTTAATTGTTAATTGTTCATATGAATTGTTCTATGTTGTATGAATTGCTAGAAATATGAATTCACAATTGGTATCAGAGACTAATATGGATTAAATTGATTGAATTTTGAATCTGAATTTTCATTTTTTTTCGAACACTGTTCCATCAAGTTTTTCGAAAACAGAAAATTAATTGAGGTTTTTGATTTTGTGGATGAATTGAAGTGAAAATTGGAACGAAGGTGGAGCATTTAAAGTCGAATCTATTGTGATAAACATCAGATTTTAATTCCAAACACACAAGATTTAATTTGGATTTTACTGAATTTTTGAAAAAGTGTGTGTTCTTGAGGTTTTTGATCGATTTTTGGATTTTAATCTGAAATTAGCCAAAGTTGTTTTTCAAAAAGTGTTTGTGTGTGAAAACCGCAGGTTCGATTTCAATCTGAAATCAATTCGTGAATTTTTGTTGAAAATTGTCATTTTGAACTTGATTTTGATCAGTTCCTGTTCAAACTCGGGCAACACTGAATTCTCTGTTTTAATCGAGTTTGATCAAGTTGTTATTCGAGTTTGTTTGTGTTTCATTCGAGTTTTATGTATGCTTCATTCGAGTTTTATCCTTAACTGATCGAGTTGGATAAAGAGTTAATCGAGAAACTTTATGTTTCATTCGAGTTGATCAAAGCATCAATCGAGAAACTTCATGTTTCATTCGAGTTGATCAAAGCATCAATCGAGAAACTTCATGTTTCATTCGAGTTGATCAAAGCATCAATCGAGAAACTTCATGTTTCATTCGAGTTGAGCACAGTGTAATTCGAGTTGAATCATTCTTCATTCGAGATTCAATAAGCTTCATCCGAGTTTCATACTTAATCAATCGAGTTTTATACTTAATCAATCGAGTTTCATACTTAATCATTCGAGTTTTATCATTCTTCATTCGAGTTTCAGTCATAACCATTCGAGTTTCATTCTTTTATCATTCGAGTTTGACTATATGACCTATTCTGCTTAAATTGACCATAACTTTTGACTGGAACATAGTTAGAAGGCCTACCATACGTCAAAAGTTACGGACATTTTTCTACAGAAAATCTAAAATTTCAACGTCAAAAAGTCATTTCCGAGCTGATTTTTCACAAGTTATCATTTTTAGATATAATTCTCAAAGTTTTATCAGAATTCACTCATTTTTCCATAAAAGATCTTGGAAGATTCAATTTCAAGCAATTCAAAATGGCATATGAACAACTTTCAAAATCTGAGCTGATCGCCAAACTTACTGAATCTGAAAAGATTCGTAAGAACAATTACGACATTCTTGTTCAGTTAAATACTGATAAACATTTGGCGTTACGTGACGTACAAATACTGAATGAAGAAATTCAAAGCTTAAAAGAAAAACAAAACTCTGAGAGTTGTGCTCATCAATTGAAAATATCTGAATTACTTAAAGAACTTGATGAGCTGAAACAAGAAAATTTTCAGAATGCAACTCAACTGAAATATCTTTTACCTGAAAGATCTGATCTTTACAAGAAAGTTCAGGATCTTGAAGATACACTTTGTAAGACAAAACCAACTGATCAGAATTGTATTTTAAACAAAAATGAAGAAATTTTTGCTCTTCAACAAGAGTTGTCTTTAACTAAAGATTTGATTGAGAAGGAAAGACATGAGTTCTTACTTAAAGAACAAGATTTTAAATCAAAATCTGAATTGTTTGAAGATGAAAGACAAATGTTCTTAATCAAAGAACAATCTTTTAAATCTGATTACCAATCATTTGATCATGACAGAAATTCAAATTTAGTCATTATCAAAAGTTTGGAAGACCAGATACTTCATCTTACAAAACAATTACATGTGTTTACTTCGTCAACTGAGTCAAAGGTTAAGACCCCTTCTTCAGTGTGTTTAAATTCCAATGTTGATCACTCTGGTTTGTCTTCTGAAAGTGAAGTGAATCTAACTAACTCTGCTAAGTTTGATTCTTCTTCAGATCTTAAACTTAAGTATCTGTTAAAGATACACAGCGGCAAAGATAAAATTGTTGAACAACTTCCGGTCAAGATTTACACCGGTGAATCTTCGAAGTCAAATTTTCTTAAAGTTTCTGAAAATACTGGTCATTCTAATCAGAAAATATTTTCACAGAAAAATACCAAGTATTATCAGAAACAGGCAAGAACCGGACAGTTTTTCAAAAAGAAGAATTCGCAAAAGTCTGATCATTCAAATTCAAGTTTCTTTAGAAATTCAGATATTCAATTTTCTCATACTCAAAGAAATTTGTTTTCTGCGTTTGAAAGAGAAGCTGATAGTTATAACATGCAATGGGTACCTAAACCCAAGTACAAGTGGGTACCAAAACCTGTTTTGAAATGGGTACCCAAGAGCGCTAACAAGTCTGGATCCAAATCTGTTTGGATACCAAAGACATCTTAAATTTTGCAGGTTATAGGTTTCTTATCATTTCAGATAAGGACCCGTTCTTCATTTCAATAGGCTCTTGATTACTTCAGGTCAAGACCCGTGCTTCAACTCAAAATTGGTTTCTAGTTAAATTCAGACTAGAACCCGGACTTCAATGAACCAGAGACAATGGTTTTCAGTTACTTCAGACTGAAACCCAAGCTTATGCGACAAATGGCTTCTAATCACTTCAGATTAGAACCCGATTCTGAAAGACGAATCTTTCTGGAATTCCTGCCCTGCATTCAACTCTGATGCTGAATTGACAAATAGGGAGTTTTATTTTTATAATTTTTTGCTCTTTGTTTCATTTCTATGAGTTGACTAACTGTGTCTGCTTATTTCCAGGGGGAGTTTCAGATGCACTTTGACGATGACATTTTTCAAAACTATGTGTGATTTTTCACGAAAATATTTGACACACACATAAAAAGAGTTTTTGAGCTGAAAAGAAATATTTTTATGAATCTCTGAATCTATCATTGAGATTAATTGATCTAATCTCTTTGATTTTCATAATCTCATTTCTTCTGAGATTCTCTTTGTTATAACTCTTCCAATTTATACTGGATTCTCCCGTTATCTCCCAAATGCTAATTCTTTCAAGAAAGTCTGGTTCTTTTCATATCATATATCAGATTTTCTATTTCATTATGATATCTCCCATATTATTTGAAAATAATCTCTCTGATATCTCTTGAGCTTAAAAGCTGAAAATCTTTCTGCTGACTCCGGTTATGCACCAATCTGAGTGATAGGCATAAATTTCGCTTCTATGGTCTAACCAGAACCGGAAGACCTACCCAAGGAGCAAACCATCTATAGTTTGTGTGGGTGAGGGTTCTTTAGGTTTATTAGTTGAGAAGTGTCAGTTATCACGGGATACTGACAGGGTCGAGCAGAGGTAAAATGTAAATGAGAGGGATATTAAAAGGAGATGGTGGTGCATCAGATCATGCTTTTGCTATAAAGCTGACTGAATTCATTTCTTAAAAGTGAGCCGGAGGGAGCTTAGTTGAAAAATGCTGAGTGCTGAGTGTTGAGAAAGGATTTGAAGAAAATAAAATCCTACCAACACTGTGTCTGCTGGGTAATCCACATAATCTATCAAGCCCTAGGTGACTTGATATTGAAAAAGACGTCATGGACCCAGTGACGCATGCACTTAACCCCACCAACTACTCAGTTATCTCTCAAAAGATTTCTGTTTCAATAATCACGGAGATATAACACATTTCTATCGATATATCATTTGGATATTATTGATATTGAAACAAGGAAGACAGTTGCTCCGGTCTCCCACTTCATTTGATGCACATTGTGTCTAGAGCTGATTATATACACTTTTAGGACACATCGAGTCTATCAGTCTGTGTGACTATAAACTGCTAGTCCAAAGTGACTAAGCTGGAACAAATATGAGTGATTCTTTCATGATAAAGGATTTCACGATGACTATTTGGAAATCCTACCAGTGTTAACATCATGCCAGCGCTGAAAGTAGGTCACATAGATTATGTCTATTGTGCAAACAGGAATCCTATGTGGACCTGGACTCGTTATTTCACAAATGAATTTGTTTCATTTTCCTCAAGTCAAGTTGAAAAGCTTTGATTTTGTTTTGTAAAGAAAATGTATCAATTTGAGGGGGAGTGAGATAAATTTGTTTTGTATAGGGGGAGAGATATCAGTGTAAGGGGAGTAAATCAATTTGTAATAATTTCTTGTTGAATTTCATCTACTGTATATTCAATGCATTAATGTCTCTGAATACTTTGCATGCTGTTCATATTTCTTATGATCATCATGAGGGGGAGAAAAGCTAGTTTTCAGAGACAACTGTTGAGTAGATTGAAGACGATTGCTACATCATCTTAAGACAATTGATCAAGAAAGAGATTTAATAGCTATTCATGATTCAAGGGGGAGTGTCCTATCAAGAAAAGAGAAGATCAGAAAAGAAGAGATGAGAAGATCAAAGAGAGACAATAAAGAAGAAGTTTCTAAATCAGAAGATTCAGAGATCATAGAAAAGAAGAAGATTCAAGATAAGAATTAACCTGAACAGAGAACTTTAAATGAAAAATTGTTTTCATCTCTAAGGGGGAGATTGTTGGGTACAATTATAAGTAGAGTTGAAAACAATATTTTGTAATAGTTCAGGGGAATTTATTGTAAATACACAATAGTTATATTGTGTATATAAATAGAAGTAGTATTTCTATTTTGGAGGGGATCGAACAGAATAGAAAGTGGATACGACAACAGAGAGAGAATAGAAGTTTGCTTTGCAAGAAAGCCATGAACCAAATGTAATATTCTTCTCTTAATCATTCAATAGATTGTGTTAATTGTTAATTGTTCATATGAATTGTTCTATGTTGTATGAATTGCTAGAAATATGAATTCACAATGATCTAGGCCAGTTACAAACCACTGATATTATTTTGCAACTGGCAGATCGGTCAACAAAATATCCAAGGGGTATCTTATCGGATGTTATAGTAAATGTAGAAGATTTTTACTATCCGCTTGACTTCCTAGTCTTAGATACTGAGAGTGCCTTTGGAGAGAGTCAACCGGCCATTATCTTAGGCAGGCCGTTCTTAGCCACTATTAATGCTCAAATCAATTGTAGAATGGGGGATGTAGATATTGCCTTTGGGAATCGCAAGTTGCGATTAAACATGTTCAATGCTTCCACCGCTGCTTCAATCGAATCAGAATGTTACATGATAGATGCATTGGATGAGCTTAAGCAGCACAGTTCATTAATTATATCCAAGGACACCACTGAGCTATTCTTTGCTGAGCATGACAATGCTAAGATAAACTCTGAGAAATGTTACGAGCTTGAGGCAGTCATGGAATCCACACTAAAACCTAAAAAAACCACTGTGGATCCATAAGACTGAGGAATTACCAACTGATTTGCCTCAATCTGTAAGGCATTCGATAAAACAACCACCTGTTCTAGAGTTAAAAGCCTTTCCAGTTCATTTGAAATATGCCTTCTTAGGTCAGAATGACACTCTATCAGTCATTATTTCATCTAATTTGACCGAGGCACAAGAAAAAGCTCTACTGCAAATGTTAGTAAAATATAAAGAGGCAGTAGGTTGGACTGAGAATGTTGTTTTCGGCCACCTATCTAGGATCCTAATTCTCCCATTAAACTTAACTGATCACATCAGGGACTCCTTCCCTGATGAACAATTATCGTCAATTTTCAAAATACTATGGTTTACATTAGACACAGGTTAAATGGGCCACAAATAATATGCTAGTCTCTGAACTAATCAGGTTAAAAGATCCCATACATAGTTAGACTAGTATAGGAGCAGTACGTCTGTCTGAAGATGTAAAACTTAGCGCTTCCTGGGAGGCAACCCAGAGAACTTTATGGGTGTGTTTCTGGAAACATTCACGAGACAACACTCGTCCACTCGGGATACCGATGGGTTTAACGACTTGTTGCACCTGGTAAGTGCAATCGGGATTCCCTACGAAAAGGTGGATTATTTTAATTATGTCTTCGTTTTAGTTTAATTGCTTTAGTGTCACCATCTAAGTTGGGAGGATTTCCAACCCAATTTTAGTTGTTCCTAGACTTCAGTTTACTTTTATTTATGCAAGTGTGCTAGTTTAATGAGTATTTTATTTTACTTTAGTTTCATCTATCCTAAATAAGCATATAATTTTATTAAGAATGTGATTGTGTTCATTGTCGGCTCATTATAAGTGTGTGTATGTGACGAGGACGTCACAATGATCTAAGTTGGGGAGGGTAGGTTCCATGAAATGTTTAATATGATCTAACGAGCCTCCAAAAATTTTTTTTTATTAGACTGAATTTGACCACATGGGCAGAGAGCCACGACATATCATGAACAACATAACTAGGCATATTAAGAGGGGGTTCGACATTACGAGGATTTTCAAGCTGGTAGCTTTTTCGATAGTATCTTTGCTCCTCTTCCTCCTTAATAATGATCAGGTACCATCGTTCCTTGCTCTTCACATTTATCATATTTAGATTTGCTTGTTTGTGTTAGAATTTTAATTTTGTTATTTTGTGTGTTTTATTTTCATTTGCCGAGTCCTGTTAAATGTGAGTGCTTAGTGTCAATGCAGTCTTTTAAATTTCCCTAATGGCTCTTGTTTGCCGATCAAGTCGTGGAAAATGATGATAAATAGAAAAATGTACCTAGAATTAGTTAGTGTTAGTAAGGAATTCTAGAATTATGTTAAGAGTCGTGATAATAATTAACATTTTAATGTAAGTTAAGTTCAAGTAAGTTAAGATACATTTGAGCTTAAATGAAAATAAAGTGTCAAAAGACTATGGAAAATTCATGCAATAAGGGGGAGAGCTTAATCATGTTTTTAGCCTCAAAGATTCGAGGGTAGCCTAGTTGGTTCGGGAAATTAAGTCCTAACGGGTACCATTCATGCCTAATCCCCTAAAACCATCTGGTTTGGGAGTGATTGACCCAAATCCCGCTACGTGAACCAACTAGAAAAGCTATGGTAAAAACTCAAGTTAAAAAGAAAATAGATATAAGCATGATAATTAAAAGTAATATCTTATCTTATACATGCATAGAGGGAAAAGATGGTCAAAAGACCCACATGTTTTAAGCTTGTAACCTTGAGCTAAAAGAGTAATTTCCAAAAGTGAGATACATTATAATTACTTAGAGAAAATCTCTTTTAACTGAAAATGTTCTTTAGCTCATATTCAAAATTTTAATGCATTATTGCGAAGGCTGAGTTAACCTAGATTTATTTGAACACACTGCTAATACAGTCGGTACATAGTTAGTTCTGATTCAAAGGCTTGCTCGGGGACGATCAAGAGATAAGTTAGGGAGGTTTGATAAGACTGTATTGTTGCGTGTTTTCAGTAGTTTTAAAGGCTCATATATGCACATATACTTCGTAACTATCATACTTTTACATCATATTTGTGTTTCAGGGTCCGGAAGTCATTTCAAAGCACCATGAGAAAATTCAGCACGAACCGAGCAGGTCAGGGAGTAGGGTTACGATCAGGTCTACACCCACCCTACGCCCCAAAACAGTAAACTTTGAGTTCAAAATCAGTACCAGCGTAGGCTGGACGTACCCTGGGCGCAGGCCTACGCCGGGTCGGCGCAAGAACGCATTTTCAGCCCTGGAAATCCTAAATCTGACTCCTCTATAAATAGAGGTCGATGACAGCCATTTGAAGGGGGCCTGAAAGTGTCAAAAGAAGTGGCGAAGCCCTGCCGGAGTGGATTCACAATACAAGTACGAAGACGGTGGTTCGCAAGCTCATAAGATGTCTCCGATCAACACCAGTGAAGAGCATACGATGAGCGGCTAATCACCTTAGCCGTTTGCGGAGGATCTACGGCTAAGTTTACTTTACTTGAATTTCTATATGTTTTGATGTATCCGTATTGATTGAAATATTCTATGTGTATTCAAATGATAAGCATTCGGTTATGATTATTATTGTACGTTTTGATTAGTAAAAGCAAAATAGTCATAGTGGTATTATTGTTTGTGTCGAGTCCATTAGCTTAGGGATTAAGACAAGTAATGAATATTGCATGCGCTATGCCGAGAGTTATTGGTTAAAACATGTATGATTAATTTAACTGCGCAATTAATTATGTATATGTGATTGTTGCATGAAATCCGAGTGGGTAATATTTATGACGTGGTAATTCCATGAATGGTTATCTTTCATTTGATTGTTAATTTACTGCATTAGTTATTTGCCATTAATTTTAGTTATAAATTAATTGTAAGTCATTAATCTAAACAAACCATCAATTCAATCGATTCACAATTTAAAGTGCTTCCAATAAAACTCACAAAGCTAGCCGCTTAACCCTAATTACATACGCACTCCCTGCGGATTCGACTCTTACTTCTCTGTGCTAAATAGTAGATATAAGGATTATTTCTGTGGGTCACGACGACGGCCGTCAGTATTATATATAGATACAACAATAACAAATTACTAGTACAACAATAACACAAATATACATAGATACAAAACTAGCTACAATCAATTTTGTATAGAATATCATGTATTCTATATAAAGTATCATATATCTATAAAAATCCAAACTAAATCCAAATATAATACATACAGACATGGAACCATCAAAGACACAACCATTAGGAAGCAGAACGAACCGATGAACGTAATCTATGTAGAATGACAAGTATTCTATTTAGAGCATCACGTGGAATGTCAAGTATCATATATTCTACGTAGATTATCGCACACGAACTGAAACAAAAAAAACATTTTTTAACAAAAAATATACCAAAAACACATTTTTTTAACAAAAAATGTACCAAAAACACATTTTTTTTAACAAAAAAAAAAACATTCAAATCTTGTGAATCATAAACAAAAATCTTTTTTAACAAAAAAACATGTTTGGAAATAATTTTAAACTTCAAAATCTATGAAAAATGAAGCTGTCATATTCTATGTAGATTATCATGTAATCTATGTAGATTATCATATAATCTATGTAGAACGTCGTGTAGTATGTCAAGTAATATATTCTACGTAGAGTGTCGTAGACGAACTGAAACAAAAAAAAGAGAAGATTTCATTTAGACATTTTATCAAACACTTGGTATGCAACTCATATAAAATATACCAAAAACACATTTTTAAACAAACAAAACCATTAATCTTGTGAATCATAAACAAAAACTTTTTTTAACAAAAAATATCTAATAACTATTACATTCATCTTACAAATAATATTCATTTCTTGACCGTCGGACTTCTAGATCTTCATTTCTTAACCATCCGACTTCCAAATCTTCATTTTTGAACCATCCGGCTTCTAAAATCGTGAGAGATATATATAAAGGGGAAGAAAAAGATCATTGGGCGGGGTTAATGAAATTTCTAGGGTTGAGAGAGAAAGAGAGAAATGTGAGATGACAGATTTTCTTCTAGGGTTAAAATGAAAGTGAATGGAGAAAAAAGAGATTATATAAATAGGAGAGATATTTTTTTTTTCCAAAACTATTCTTTAGTTCTTAGGTTCTCACAAATATTTAGGTTCTTAGAACAACCCATATATATATATATATATATATATATATATATATATATATATATATATATATATATATATATATATATGTATATAATATGGTTCGAGAAAGTACCACCCATTATGCAGCGCACCAGTAGGTATCACCTTTAAAAAATCTTTTTTCAAAATTTTTTCATAAACATGTTTTAATTTACATTATGAAGATCATATGTAAATTTCACATACATTCACATCTCCTAGTACCTAAAAAGTGTTGTGACGTACACTTACATAATTTTGAATGTATGTGAACGTGCATGTATGTGATGCATGATTTGATTTTCATGCATTTAGAGTGTTTGAATTTGCGTGAAATTTATATATCATCTGTGTAATGTTAACTAAAACATATTCATCAAAAAATTGCTTTTAATGGTGGTACCTTCTGGTGCGCTGCATAATGAGTGGTACTCACTTGAACCTAAATCTATATATATGAATATGGTTCGAGAGAGTACCACCCATTATGCAGCGCACCAAAAGGTACCACCTTTAAAAAATATTTTTTCAAATTTTTTTTTTCATAAACATGTTATAATTAACATTATGAAGATCATATGTAATTTCACATACATTCACATCTCCCACCTAGCTCCTAAAAAGTGTTGTGAACGTACACTTACATAATTTCGAATGTATGTGAACGTGCATTTATGTGATGCGTGATTTCATGCATTTAGAGTGTTCGAATTTGCGTGAAATTAATATATTATCTGTGTAATGTTAATTAAAACATCTTCATCAAAAAAATTTCAAAAAATTAATTTTAATAGTGGTACCTTCTGGTGCGCTGCATAATGGGTGGTACTCACTTGAACCTATATATATATATATATATATATATATATATATATATATATATATATATATATATATATATATATATATATATATATATATATATATATATGGGGTGGGTTCAATGGAGAATCTCTATGCATCGAAGAACCATGGTGTAAATCCAGTATATTTCTATCAACAATTATAAAGAACACAATTAATAACAAGATTAAACCACTAACCGAATGATTGAATTGATTCAAATGATTTACAGAGAAGAGAATACGATGACTGCACACTGTAGCCCTAGGAATGTTCTTTGATTTCCTGCAATTACAAAAATGATTATATCAGTGTTGACATTACAAAGTCTAACATTCTGTTTATATTAAAAACAACTACGCATTATTTAGAATTTCAACCCTAGACTTATTTTATTTCATCGATTACAAATAAGATCTAACATTCTCCCCATTTGATGAAATAAACTCAGTCTTCACTTTGAAAGTCCCAACTTCATTTCAAACCTCCTGACGCTCTTTCTGTTTGACAATCTCCATTCGATCTTTGAAATAAACTCAACCATGAGCTTTTTATCATAAGCACTCAGAGCTCCTTTCTTCATCTTCCTTTTCTTATCGGCAGCCAACTTACCTTTCAAACCACTCATAACTTTCTGAAGCGTTCCATCACAAAACTTGTTTAGCTCAATGCTTCTCATGACCCTCAGCTTTCGATCTTTATCTTTATACATGACAGCAGGACGCTTCACCATAATCACTTGATATTCTTTCAAATCTCCAACAAACTTGATGACTGTATCCGGTGGAGTAACATTAATCTTTCGCATTCTTCTTTCAACACCGATCTGTAGGTCTTGCATAGACATAAGCACCAGTTTAATGTGCATGAAATGAAAGAGTGTCTTCAGTGCAAACCTACAATGTTGATTCCTTTTGTTGCGACACAGTTCATCAAACAAATCTTCAATATCAATTAGGTGCATCCAGAACATGTCAGCTTCAGTAAACTTGTACGTGTTTCCATCTGATCTTGTCACAGTGAAAGTAGGATAAAAAATCTTCACAAAACGATCCTTTTCTATCTTGACCAGATCAACAATTCTATATTCACTTCTGACTTGATCAACATGCTGAGCTTTATTCTGTAGGAAACTCGCATAGTTAGCTAAATGTGGTTTGTTAGATTCCAGAACTTTGAGAAGCTTCAGGAATGTACACGGGGCTTGTCTTTTGCAGAAAATTTTCTTTTCCAAGTAATCTTCAAGGTATGACAACTTGTTCCTCTTTCTTTTATATTCTGCAGATTTCTTGGATGAAAGCTCTAACCTATTTTTCTTCTTCTTGCTAATTTCTTCTTCATTAAGGATAACCAAAATGTCATTGATCTCTCTTTGAACAATCTTTTGAGCTTCAAATCTCAACTGATGTTGTCTTTGAGATTCATCTGCTAAGACATATTCGTTGAAAAACCGATCCATTATCTCCACTTCATTTAGCTCTGTAACTGCTGATGGAATAACACTTTGCACATGAAACGGTTCAATCTCTTCTTCTTTAACATTTACCATAACCTCAGGTTTTTCAACCGTCGGTATATGAATATCATCTTTTAAAATTTCTTGAACCAATACCTCTTCTTCTATCCTTTCTGCTCTCACAGCATTATCAGTCAATTCAATTACACATCATCTTCAGACTCCTCAATCTCCACCTCTTTCTCTATATCCTCAATCATCAGGATCTGTTCATGAACTTCATCGTCCGAGTCATCATATTCATCAAAATTATAGAACTCTGATAGAATGCTCAACGGGACAGGAACATCTTCATAAAGAATCAATTTCTGCCCACCTTGAGTATCAACAAGTTTATCCTTAGAGCTTTCAGCTTCTCCTTTCTCTTGAGTTTCTAACTCTTTCTCAGGATATGTAATCATTAATAATCCAGTGTCAGGCTCATCAAGCTTCCTCCTCTTCTCCCCCTCATGAGGAGCATCATCGGAGTCTTCGTCATGCTCATCATGCTTACGCTTTGGAGCAAAAGCTTGAGCCTTACAAGTTTGTTCAACGGCAGAAACTCGTTCAGATAAGTTGCCTAAGGCTGTGATGACTGTGCTTTCCAAACCCATCATTCGTTCTCGCATTTCTGAGACATTACTTCTAAAAACTGAGTTGTCAAGTGATTGTTCACTCCTGCAAATGCTGCATTTAAGGCTTGATTCAATTTAGTTTCTGTAACAAACGGGGAAAGATTAACCACTGGGTCATGTAGACTTCCAGTTGTCACGACAGTCGAACTTGTGAAAAGAACGTCTGCGTGGCCAGTACTTAGAGTTGGCAAGGATGTAGCTCCGAGTGGACTTCCAACCTTTTCAAGTGACGGAGCAACAAATGCTTCCGTGACTAAGGTTGTTCCGGCAGTGACACGAAGTTCAGCTGCACTAACTTCAACACATGAAGCGGACTCGAGTGCCCTATTGTGTATGGGATCTATACTTTGTGCAACAAATGAAGTCGTACACCCGGGCAGATGTGTACTTGGTTCAATATCCATAAAATCCAAAGGATTTTCGGATAGAAAATGTGTTTCATCCCGGAGAGAAATTGAAACAGTTTCCTGTTGGGAGGAGACTGAGTGGCTAGTGGGGTGTGCAGATGTCAGTGGGATGCTGACTAACAGCAGATGTGGTTTGATCCCGGCTATCTGGGCTTGGAACCTCCCTCACACTCTGTCTAGCTATCTCAACAATATCAATCAATCCCGCACCTCCCTCATTAGGATCGTTACCTCCCTCATCATCACCATCATTATTATCATCATTTCCTTCTACAGCTCCCTCAGCAATATTGGATATTGTGCATTCAGAATCTGAGATGCTTGCTTCTCCCTCATCACCCCTCTCTTGTACTTCTACTCCCTCACTCACATATTGGATTCCCTGAATTTCAGCCCCATGCTGAAATTCCTCCTGACCTACAGCCCCCTGGTTAAGAAAACCCGGTTCTTGGGTTTCTACAGGAGCGTGATCTATTCTATACAACCTCACATGCTCGCTCTCCGGGTCAGCATACTTTAATAAAGCTTCAGGAATTGGCATTATGTTTGCGGTTGGTGAATCTTGTATTCCATGCAAGCACATCAGAACATAATCTGGGCACCGTTAAGCATTAGAGCATTTAGTAATCTTTTCATTTCCCCTTAATATTCCTTTGATCAGAATTTGGATAAAACGTTGAAGAGGGACAAATTTTCGTGCTCTATTTGTCGTCTTTGCTAACACGACTTCCTTCAGATCCTCCCAGATACATTGGGCATAATCATAATGTTTGTTGAACGTGATCCCATGAAAAATTCTGAGACAGTGAATGCTACACCTGTCAGTCCCAGTATGCTTTGACGTCATGCATCGATTTATAATGCCAAAAAGCGTGTACCATTCTCCATTAAGTCCATTCCTATGGAACTTAGAGCTTTTTGGTAGTGGTTTTGAGTAACCCAGGCAAATCAGATTATGTACTAGTTCGTCATCGGATACAAAATCCTCGAAATCGGCTAGCTCTGGAAAATTCACGGTATCGATGCGACGTGGTAGAAACATATTGTGTCGCAGTATTGCTAATGTTATCTTCGTTTTGAATTGATCGATAATAACCTTAAAGTGATGGTTACCATTAGCTGGGACAAACTTGACAGTGTGCCAAAATTGTTGTGGATATACTTGGGGAATCGAAGGTTTGTATTGAAGTAAATATCCTAAAGGATGGCCTTTAAGTATGTCTACTATGATCGGGTAGCTGACTTTTATGACCTTGGGGTCAAGACGATGGTTGTTATCAAGAAACGGTAAGCAATAACGAGGTTTAACTAGCTAATTGTATGGGATAACAGTGGAAGGTGAAGGTCGGGTGACAGAGGCGGATTATACTGGTTTGGAAACTAAGGTGTGATTTGACGATGAATGGGAATTAGATGAGTTTGAGAGTTGGGATTGAGCTGGTGATGCCATTTGAAACCTGTGAAAAGTAATAAACATGTTAGAATCAGCAGATAATCAAATGAAATCCTGCAAATAGAAAAATAAAACATTTTTCTAGAAATTAGAAACATATGTGTTTTTCTGTTTAAAGCATGGGATTCCAGACAATAATATTATAATATTATTGTTAAGATTCCAAAGTCAATCGTTAAGAGTCCAATGTTAGAAAAACACAGATTTTAAAAAGTTTGTCGAAAAATGTAAAATTTCCCTTAAAAAATTAAATTCCCAACACTTAGAAAATTTTGGAAAAAAATGAGTATGAAACTCGGATGAAACAAAATGTTCCTCGAATAATGCATGACCTTGAAACATGTATGGAACTCGAATATTGAAGGACTTTCTCGAATGAAAGAAGGGACCAACCCGAATGAAGTTAATATTTTCTCGAATGACACTTATGACAAACTCGAATGACCTTGTTGTGTCCTCGAATGAAATGATCGAATTATCGAGAATGTGAGAAAATTTTCTAAGTCCTTGAATCAGCCCAACTCGAATGAAACTTGAGATGACTCGAATCATCTATGGGTCCAACTCGAAAGACACATGAAAGGACTCGAATAAGCTATGAGGCCAACTCGAATGAAACATGTTAAGACTCGAATGGAACTTGTTATCGAGGGTTTTTGAAAAATTTTTCTAAGTCCTATAAAATAAACCAACTCGAGTAACTCATAACACTTTCTCGAACCAAGAAGCATCCAACTCGAATTAAACAAAATCTTTCTCGATTGGACCTTCACTCAACTCGTTTGAAACTTGAGACATTCTCGATTATAGTGTTAATCGAGAAAAATGTTTAAAAATATTTCCAAGTCCAGAAACACTCATAATTTGAAATTTTCAATTTAAGGACTATTTTACTTATCCAAAAGTGTAGCCCTACTCGAAAGTTGATTTTGAACAACTTTTGTTTACTGAACAATGTCCAAAAACAATCTATTTAGACCAAAAAAATTCAATTTTCAGTTTTTATGAACTCAAAAACTTTCAAACCGAAAAGTTCAAATTCATGTTTGTGTGTTTGAAACTGAGACTTGAAATTTGATTTTCAAGTTCATGTAAGTAATCCGCAGGCAAACACACACTCAATTTCATATCATATCCAACAAATGACCAAAACCCATTAACACACACTTAAGTACATACGAACACACACATATAACAAGATACTCGTATACTGAAACTAAAAATGAAAACAAATAAAATGAAAACATGAAATGGACTTACAATTGTAAACTCTAATGTTTAAAATCTGATTTCGAATGAGTTTCTTGAAGTTTCTTCGTGATTAAGAAAGTGAAAAGAGTGTGTCGGTGAAGAAGGTGAACAGTATCAAGGATCTGTAAAAGTTAATTTGAAATTTGAATTTCAACTTTATAGTTGAAATTTCAAATTTAAAAAAAAAAAAAATTTCCACCCGACCCACTTACACACAAAAAAAATTTGGGTTTTTATTTGAAGCCCATTTCATTTGAATGAAACTAAACACAAAAAAAAAATTTACTAAAAAAAAATTTAACTAACTACAAAAAAAATTAACTAACTAAAAAAATAAAATGAAAACAACTAAAAAAAATATCAATCAAATTTTGTACAAAACAACATAATACCCCAAAAAAATATTAACAACAACTAAACCAAAGTAAAAAAAAATTTAACTAAAAAATTTTTAACAAAAAACATAAATTGCTCCCCCTTGATATTTGCACTTAAGCTCACCCTCAGATGTATATATCTTTTGAAATGACAGCTCCCCCTACAAAAATCAGATAAAAATTTATCAGATTTTTTTAAAAATCAGATAAAAATATCTTTGTGCTCCCCCCTGCACATGACAATCCAGATCTGTTAAACTCTGAAAAATTTAAACTTTAAATTCACATGAGATTAACATCAAAATTAAATCAAAATAAAAAATGTAAATTTAAAATTATAATTTGTAACTACTGAATTTTTAAATCTAGCGATTTAACATACCCAACTTGTATACCAAAAAATTAAAAGGTTTTTCCCTCTAAGGCTTTGGTAAACAAGTCAGCTAATTGATATTCAGTAGGTACAAAATTTAATTCTATATTACCATTTTCTACATGATCTTTAATAAAATGATACCGGATGTCAATGTGTTTGGTTTTAGAATGTTGCACTTTGAGAATCACAATAATTGGAATCTTTTGCGGTGTAAACCTGTAGTCTCTGAGTTGGCTCTTCATCCACAACACTTGGGAACAACATGACAATACGGCAACATATTCAGCTTCGGCTGTAGACAGTGAAACACAATCTTGTTTCTTGGATGACCAACAAATGGGTTTGTCACCTAGGAATTCGACTGCTCCTGATGTGCTATTTCTATCCATCTTATCACCTGCGTGATCAGCATCAGAAAAGGCAGTTAATATGAATGATGATTCCCGGGGATACCACAAACCTAAGTTTGGTGTTCCCTTTAGATATCTCAAAATTCTTTTGGCAGTAGCCAAATGCGATTCTTTCGGATTTGCCTGATATCTAGCACAAACACATTTGGCAAACATAATATCAGGTCTACTTGCAATTATATACATTAATGACCCAATAATGAGTTACATCTACAGGTTTCCCTGAAATGTCCTCATCGAGTTTTGATTTGGAATCCGGAGCCATGGGAGTTTTCATAGGAGTACTATTTACCATGTTAAATTTCTTTAACATGTCCTGAATATATTTGGACTGATTAATGAAAATTCCATCAGTCAGTTGTTTCACTTGTAAACCTAAGAAAAAATTGATTTCTCCCATCATGCTCATTTCAAATTTCTGGGACATTTAGACAACAAATTTCTTGTAAAATTTTGGATTAGTAGACCCAAATATTATATCATCTACGTATATTTGAGCAACTATAATATCTGGAACCTGACGTTTTAAAACAGGGTTGTATCCACTGCACCTTTGTTAAATCCACATTTCAACAGATATGTTGAAAGTGCATCATACCAAGCACGAGGTGCTTGTTTAAGGCCATACAGGGATTTAATATATACATGATCAGGCTTCGAAGGATCAGTAAACCCTTCGGGCTGATATGTATATACTTCATCTGTCAGTTCCCCATTTAGAAACACAGTTTTTACATCCATTTGATAAACAATAAAGTTTTTATGAGATGCAAAAGCCAAAAACATCCTAATAGCTTCTATCCTAGCAACTGGAGTGGATGTTTCATCGTAATCAATCCCTTCTTGCTGACTATATCCTTTGGCGACTAGGCAAGCCTTGTTACGAATGATGACACCGTGTTCATTCTTCTTATTCTTGAAGATCCACTTTGTGCCAATGATTGATTTGTCTTTTGGTCGCTCCACCAATCTCAAGACCTTCAACCTTTCAAACTGATTTAGCTCTTCTTGCATCGCCACGATCCAATCAGCATCCAGAAGAGCTTCTTTGACATTCTTTGGCTCAATTTTACTTAAAAAGTTTGAAAATAAGCACTCGTTCATGGTTGCTCTTCTGATTTTGACTGAAGCTGAAGGATTACCTATTATGTTTTCAGTTTGGTGATTCCTTGTCCATTTAAAGGTATGTGGGTAAGGTTGAAGTTGGTCTTGATTGGGATTTAAGTCTAGATTGGGAATTTGGGGATTAGCTTCTGAGGTTGATGGTACATGAACTGAGATCGGGGTTTCTGAATTTTCAAAAGGCAAGGGGGTTTCAAAAGATACTGGAGGTTGAATGGATTGTACACTGTTAACTAGGTAAGTGTATGTCTGTCGTTGAAGCCTCTCCAGTTTCTTCTGAAATAGGTTGATGAGAATAATTTGAGACTACGACTGGATCTTCAGTAATCCTGTCAGGCACCAAATTTGAAACATTAGGTTTGGGCTGTTCAACGTAGTCTTCATAAAAATTCTCGAACAGTTTATTTAAATCGTTATTTTCTGCACTGTTCAGATGACTCCATAGAAGTCGACTTGTTAAGATCGGGTCCTGAACTGGTATGTTCAGAAGCCATTACAACTCATTCATCGAATTTGACATTGACGCTTTCGTTAACTGTCTTTATCCTCTTATTGTAGACTCGGAAGGCTATAGACTCCTTCGAATAACCAATGAAGATGCCTTCATCAACTTTCTGACTAAACTTTCCCAGATTGTCTTTGTCATTTAATATGAAACACCTGCATCCAAATACATGGAAAAATTTGACGTTAGGTACTCGTTTATTTATTACTTCATACGGAGTCTTTCCGAATCTTTTGTTGATTATGGATCTGTTCTGCGTAAAATAAGTCGTTGCTACAGCTTCAGCCCAAAGGAATAACGGAAGGTTTGAATATGCCAGCATAGTTCTTGCAGATTCCACTAGGGTGCGATTTCTTCGTTCAACGACACCATTTTGCTGTGAAGTGCGAGCTGCTGAGAATTGATGAGTTATTCCCACAGAATTTAGAAACGTCTCGAGATATTTGTTCTTGAATTCTGTACCATTATCTAATCTAATGGTTTGAACTGGAAGCTGCAACTTGACTTGAATTCTGCGAATGAAGTCGATTATTATTTTGGTAGCATCAGATTTGGAACGCAGGGTGAATACCCATGTGTATCTGGATTAGTCATCGACTATTACCAACAAATATCTCTTTTTGTTTATGCTTTGTACTCGTATTGGTCCACCCAAGTCCATATGAAGTGGTTTCAATGCTCTCGTTGACGAGTGTTCAGTTTTTGACTTGTGAGACGCTCTAACCATCTTTCCTTTTTCACAGGCTGCACACAACTGCTCTTTTTGAAACCTGATAGTTGGAAGCCCTTTGACTAACCCACCTTTTGCAAGGTTGGTTAACTCTTTAAAATTCAGGTGAGAAAGACGGAGTTGTCATAGCCAAAAGACTTTAGATGTTGCTTTTGACAATAATCAAACATCTTTCTTCAGATTGATTGAGGCTAGGTCTATCGAGTACAGATTTGTTTTCCTGTTCCCTGCAAGGATCTCTTTCCCTTCTCCAGATCTAAGGCTGCACCGATTCGCTTTAAAATTGATCTCTAATCCTTTATCGCATAGTTGTCCAATGCTGAACAGATTGTGACAGAGACCGTCAACGTAGAAGACTTTTTGTATCGTTATCTTGTCGTACTCAAGACTCCCATATCCATTGATCGGACAGAATTGATCATTCCTGAAACGGACCGTCCCACAAAACTTATCAACAAAGTTAGGGAGAGTTTCTTTCTGTCCGGTGCTTTGAGAAGCCGGAGTCAAGGTACCACACATGATTTACCTATAAGACGAAAGAAAACATGAGGTACCCACTTATAGTTGGGTACTTTTGATTTCGGCAAATCATGTGGTTTGATATTCATCTTTTCATCAGATAATTCTTTTAATTTAGGAACCCACTTTTTAACAGTACGTTTCAGTATCCATTTTTGTACAGTTCGGTGTGGAACTGATTTTGAAATTTGTTGCTTTGGAACCTTTTCCTATTTAAAAGTGTGACACCCTTGCCACCACAACCACCAATTACATAACACCCAGGATTAATCATCACACACAATTACAATAATGATCTGATAACCTATTTTAAGTGCGGAAGCATTAAGAACATAAATAAAGTAGTGCAACAGTGTTAAACACCCTACGGTGCTATAAGGTACCAAGTCTAAGTCTACACACCCATTACAATTATTACAATCATCCAGAATATATTACAACATTGTCTCATAACATAAATTACAGATTAAATAGTTTCAAATCTTCCGAATTCTTCACCAAAAGGCCTAACTAGAAGGTCCGGCAGTAGACTTCCCTTTTCCTGTAAAAATAAAGCAACTGAGGGGTAAGCGAATGCTTAGTGAATACACAGATTTACACATTTTATAAATCCTTATGATGCCCACAAGAGTAGCACCGACGACACACGTCGTGCACTCTCCACGTACACAAAGTACGACACACATGAGCCGTCGCTCCTATGAGCCCCATGCTCGGTATGAAAAGTCCAACCATCTGAGACAAACATAACATCGGGGATGACATACTGCCTACCGGACCTGGAGGGATCAGCTCCAGCATCATATAGAGCAGTAACATCGGAGTAACAGATGCGACCCATCGGTCCATCGTTACATGCACAACAAACGAACGGACATGCATCAAATAACAATGTGCATCTAAATCTACGCAAGTTAGTAGAATTCCAAACGAAAAATGAAGCAACATGTCTCAGCAGGCAATAGCAATCATAAAGCAGATATAAACATGCGAAATCATATGTACTCACAGTGGGTGCGTAATTAAAGGTTAACCAATATTATTTCTCCGCGGCTTTCAACCGGATCCACCCAGTACCCCACTGTGGGTTAAACAACACCACAAGGGACCTGTTAAGTTAATTTACAACCATATCACGAGTCAAAAACCGATTTAATTTATAAAACCATGTTTTGTAAGTTTTTGCAATATTTTCCCCATCTTGGTCTATTGTCCAAATTAATAATACAATTAAGTTGAACCTATTTCAAGTTTACATCTTATCCTTTGTATAACTCCTGTCATTTTATGTGTTGTTTATGAGTTTTATTCAAAATACTTGAGTTTAGAGAGTAGATTTCTCATTTTTAGGCATTAAACTCGAATTTATTGAGTTAGATTTGAACCACCTTAGAATCTGATGACAGATTCGAACCCCCATAGGTAGATTCGAACCTATGCTTCGAATCTGGGGATAGATTCGAACCCCCATTCGAGTTTAGGGGTAGATTCGAACCAACCCCCCCCCCCTCGAATCTAGTGTTACATACTCGAATCTAGTACCAAAATCGAGTTTGTTCTTGCATTTCGACTCTGTTCTTGGCATTTTCGAGTCTGTTCATCCTTATAACTTAAATCCATCATTCTAAGGCCTAAAATCACTGATATATCATGTATGATGTCTAGTTTCGATTCTATTATGCATATACTATCACATTCTAGCAATATTTCAAGCAAAACAAGCTCCAATTCGCACAAAACAACAGATTCAAAATTCTAGTTTCTTCAAAACCGAAACTATAAACTTAAAAGAGTCGATTCTTTCTTCAATTTGTACGAAATCAGAAATCTGTTCGCAGATTGTTGTAGTACTCCTCGAGATCTTTCCGTTGACGTATAATTCTCGATAATCGGACGGTCGGTTTGTGAGATATCTTAGAGAGATGTAGAGAGAAAATACTTAGAGAGAGAAACTAGAGAGAGAGAGAACTTATGAAAATGAATGGTTTTAGCCCTTTTTATTCAACTTTCATCATTTTTGCACATTTCACCCCTCAACTTAACCGGTTCCATAAAATACTGATTTATTCTTAAAATTATCATTAATAACTTTTAAATTCATAATTCTCCATAACAATGATTCAGAGTTCAAATTTTCTTAAAATAGCAACAAACTTTCTAAATATCCCAAATACATAATAATTGCTCAAATTTCAACTTAAATATATATTTTTCCACTTAATTAACCAAAATACAATAAAATAAATCCGAGGATGTTACAAAAAGAAGGAACCTTTTTCTTTGGTAACCAAACGAACTTATCAGATTTAGCATGCATTGGATTACAAGAAGCAGAATTTAAAGCAATTAAGTCAGTTCAAGAGTATTTATTATATCGTTTTTCAGTAAAATTATTACAGAGAGATTTTTCAAATTGACTAATCCTATCTGGAATAATATTTTCTTTGACTCTCCACTCTTGTCTTAAACTCTTGTTTTTCATATCTCGCTGCTTCTTGCGCCATTGTTTCTTCCGAAAACTTTTCACAATATTATCTGACATAAAAGAAACACGAGAATTAGTCATTTTAGAAATATGTTTATCCTGTAAAATTCTCTTACCTTTGGAAGTTTGGACCTTTTGTGCAATAGAACCCCTGGAGGAAGATGATTCACTTTTCTCATAAGTAGGAGTCACAAAATGAACTTTTGTTTTCTCCCTTTTCAGGTAGGGGTGAGCGACGGGTACCATTTCCCGAATCCGAACCGGTACCGGTACCGACCGATACCGAATTAATATATTCGGTTCGGTATTCAGTTTTTAAATTAGCTATAATTCGGTATTCGGTACTTTCGGTTCGGTATTCGGTTCTTAAATTTGCTAAAATTCGGTATTCGGTACCGAACCGGCACCATATAAAATTATACGGTTCGGTATTCGGTTCTTCCAAAACTAATAATTCGGTTTCGGTATTTTCGGGATCGGTACCGGTTCGGTTCGGTACGGTACCGAGCTCACCCCTATTTTCAGGTGTAAAATTGGTGAAATTTCTGATGAATCCTTTGAATGTGTAGATATTTGTAACATCCTCGGGTTTATTTTATTGAAATTGGGCTAATTAAGTGGAAAATATATAATTAAGTTGAAATTTGAACAATTATTATGTATTTGGGATATTTAGAAAGTTTGTTGTTATTTTTAAGAAAATTTGAACTCGGAAATTATTATTACGGAATATTATTAATTATAAAAGTTATTAATGATAAATTTAAGAATAAATCAGTATTTTATTGAACCGGTTAAGATGAGGGGTGAAATGTGCAAAATGGTGAAAGTGGGAATAAAAGGCTAAAGCCTTTCATTTTATGCACACACACAAACTCTCTCTCTCTCTCTACATTTTCTCTCTCTAGAATTCTCTCTACTTCTCTCTACGATATCTCACAAACCGACCGGCCGATTATCGAGATTTATACGTCATCGGAAAGATCTCGAGGAGTACAACAACAATCTACGGTTGGATCTTTGATTTCGTATGAATTGAGGTAAGAATCGACTCTTTTAAGTTTGTTTATTTCGGTTTTGAAGAACTTAGATTCGAATCTGCCATTTTTATGTGATTTGGAGCTAGTTTTGCTTGAAATATTGCAAGAATATGATAGTATATGTATGATAGAATCGAAACTAGGCTCTATACATGATATATCGTTGATTTTAGGCTTTGAAATGAAGGATTTAAGTTGTAGATATGAACAAACTCGAAAATACCAAGAACACAGTCGAAATACAAGAACAAACTCGATTTTGGTACTAGATTCGAGCATGTATTCGAGTTTAACACATGGAATTCGAGTTTAATCACCTAAATTCGAATTTAGGACATTAGATTCGAATGACATTCGAATTTAACCCCTTTGGGTTCGAGTTTGTCCTTAAATTCGAAGGAAATTCGAGTTTAACCCCTTAAATTCGAGTTTAATGCCTAAAAATTGAAAACCACTCTCTAAACTCGAATATTTTGGATATAACCCATAAATAACACATAAAATAACAAGAGTTATTCAAAGGATAAGGTGTGAACTTGAATTAGGATCAAACTTAGTTACGGTTCTAATTTGGACATGGACCCGAAATGGGGAAAATATTGCAAAACTTACAAAAATTGGTCTTATGAATTTAAACGGTTTTTGACTCGAGGTATTGTTGTAACTAATTTAACAGGTCCCTTGTGGTGTTGTTTAACCCACAGTGGGGTACTTGGTGGATCCGGTTGAAAGCCCGAGGAGAAATAATATCGGTTAACGTTTAATTACGCACCCACGGTGAGTACAGTAGATTTCGCATGTTTATATCTGTTTTATGTTAGCTTTGCCTGCTGAGACCTGTTGCTTCATTTATTTGGTTGGAATTCTACTAACTTGCGTAGATTTAGATGCACATTCTTACTTGTTGCATGTCCGTTCGATTGTTGTGCATCTAGTGATGGACCGGTGGGTCGCATCGATTACTCTGATGTTACTGCGCTATATGACCTGGAGCTGATCCCTCCTAGGCCCGGTAGGCAGTATGTCATCCCCGATCGTACGTTTGTCTAAGATGGTATGTTTAATGCCGAGCTTTGGGCTCGAAGGGGCTGCGGCTCTGGTCCGTACTTGGTGTACGAAGAAGGGTATACGATGTTTGTCATCGGTGTTACCCTTGGGGCTTCATAAAAATTTATAAAATGCGTAATCTTTGTATTCACTAAGCCTTTGCTTATACCTCAGTTGCTCTATTTTTACAGGAAAAGGAAAGTCTACCGCCGGACCTTCTAGTTAGGTCATTTGGGAAGATTTGGAAGATTTGGTACTATTTAATCGATAATCATGCTTTTGGACAATGTTGTAATATATTCTGGATGTTGTAATAATTGTAATGGGTGTGTAGACTTAGACTTGGTACCTTGTAGCACCGTAGGGTGT
Organism: Centrapalus pauciflorus; assembly: GCA_020465985.1. Taxonomy (NCBI): domain Eukaryota; kingdom Viridiplantae; phylum Streptophyta; class Magnoliopsida; order Asterales; family Asteraceae; genus Centrapalus; species Centrapalus pauciflorus. The sequence goes on from JAANYP010009247.1 coordinate 268,373, forward strand.
TTGACACTGTTGCACTACTTTATTTATGTATTTTAATGCTTCCGCACCTAAACTAGGTTATCAGATCATTATTGTAATTGTGTGTGATGATTAATCCTGGGTATTATGTAAATGGTGGTTGTTGTGGCAAGGGTGTCACACGAGATGGTATCAGAGCAGTAGTTTGAGATTCAAGCGTCCGTGAGGTCTTGATCTCAAACATTAGGTAATGATATGTAGTGGTTTAAGTAATGATCTGAACTAAGATAGGTTACGATCTAGTAATCATAGGGATTGACTATCATACGGGACAAATGGTGGTGTCTTTAAATTTATGACATGTTGCTAAACAAATTATATGTTTATTATTTCAGAACATGTCTGGAGGAGGAATGACACCTGAAGAAGCCAGAGAGATGATGCTAGCCATGATGGCTGAGCAGAACAAGATGATACAAGATCAGTTTCGGGCTCGAGATGAGGCTAATGCTAAGAGAAGAGAGGATAAGAGAAAGAACAAGGAGAAGGAAGGGGGTAACAATGAGGAACAAGATGACAACACTGGGTCATCAAACAAACCCAAAGGTTGTCGGTTTAAGGATTTCAAAGGAAATGGTGCTGTGGAATTTAATGGATTGGGTGACGCTGTTGCTGCACTGGAATGGATAACGGCAACCGAACGGACATTCCGAATCAGCGACTGTGCTGAGAAGGACATGGTTCGGTATGCTACTGCTATGTTCACCAATGATGCGATCATGTGGTGGAACGCTATGGTGAATGCTTTGACATTGGAGAAGGTCTCAGTGATGACTTGGGCTGAGTTCACGGACTTATTCACTCAGCAGTACTGTCCGGTTGATGAGCGCCGGAGGTTGGAAGCAAAGTTTATGGCACTGATGCAGGGGACTAAGACTGTGTCCCAATATGCTGTGGAGTTCACGAGGCTGAGTCTGTTTGCGCCTCACCAAGTCGATACTGAGGAAAGGAAGGTGACCAGGTTCGAGGCTGGTCTGGATATTGAGATTAGGAGGGTCATGAGCAACGTTCGTTACCCTACATTTGCTGGCTTACTCGAGGCTGCCAGAAATGTAGAGCAGATTTTGATTATGTCGGGATACTCGATTGGGTCTGCTGCTGCTTCCACCAACCCAATACAACCGTCACCGCCGAAGCGCCAACGTGAGGGAGGATACACGGGATCTTCCCGGTCTTCACAGTACTCACCTCAGCAGTCTTATCGTCGACAGTCTGGTTCATCTGATCGTGGTCGTGCGCGTGCATACTCCATCAACACTGAGCCACAGTACTGTAACAAATGTCATCTGGAGCACTTTGGCAAGTGCACTAACGGACGCGCTTGCTTTTGCTGTGGGGAATTGGGTCATTTTCAGAGTGAGTGCCCAAGGAAAGGTGATGCTTGCTATAAGTGTGGGGTGTGGGGACACTATAGTAGAAACTGTAGGAAGAATGCTCCAACAGCTGCTGCTCCATCATCAACACGATCTTCTGGAGGTTCGAGTGGTGGTTCAGTTAACCGCTGGGGTCAGTCACAAAGAGCACCGACTCATGCTTTTCAGATAACTGCAGAGGAGGCAAGGGAAAATCCGGAGGTCGTTACGGGTACGTTCATAGTTAATTCTATGCCAGCACGAGTTTTATTTGATTCGGGTGCAAATCGTTCGTTTGTTTCTACTATGTTTGCACAAAGACTTGCCATGCCACTATCTAGATTATCTGCTATTCTTGACATAGAAACTGCTAGCAACACTCTAGTCAAGGTAGATCACGTATACCGTAATTGCACATTAGTAATTGAAGATGTAGTCTTCAATTTGGACCTGATCCCTATTAAGTTCAGTGAGTTTGACGTGATAGTCGGGATGGACTGGTTGATCGAGAATGAAGCCCATATAGTGTGTAAGAACCGAATGATAAAGATAACTACTCCGGAGGGGCGTGAGATTTGTATTTACGGGGATAGGAGAAGCGGGGATTTGTGTTTGTTGACCATTGCAAAAGCACGAAAGCTTGTTGCAAAGGGGTGTGATGCTTACTTAGCATATGCGATTGATGCTAAGGCTGAGAAGAGGACTTTGGCTGATGTGCCGGTCGTTTCACAATTCCCGGATGTGTTTCCGGAAGACTTGTCTGGCGTGCCGCCTGAGAGACAAGTGGAATTTAGAATTGACTTGATCCCTTGAGCTGCACCGGTAGCTCGTTCTCCTTATCGCCTTGCCCCAACCGAGATGAAAGAGATGATGACACAGCTTCAAGAGTTGTTGGACAAGGGCTTCATTAGGCCTAGTTCATCGCCGTGGGGAGCTCCGGTATTGTTTGTGAAGAAGAAAGACGGCACCATGCGAATGTGCATTGACTACCGGGAGCTGAATAAGTTGACGATTAAGAACAAGTATCCACTGCCGAGGATAGACGACTTGTTTGACCAACTACATGGGGCTAGTGTGTTCTCTAAAATTGATTTGAGGTCGGGGTACCATCAATTGAAGGTACGAGAAGAGGATGTGCCTAAGACAGCATTTAGGACACGATATGGGCATTATGAGTTTTTGGTTATGCCTTTCGGGTTAACCAATGCCCCGACTGTCTTTATGGATCTAATGAACCGAGTTTGCAGACCCATGTTAGACAAATCGGTGATAGTGTTTATTGATGATATACTGGTGTACTCTAAGTCTGAGGTTGAGCATGCTGAACATCTAAGGGAGTTGTTAGAGTTGTTGAGGAAAGAGAAGCTGTACGCCAAATTTTCGAAGTGCGAGTTTTGGCTGCAACAGATACAGTTTCTAGGGCATGTGATTTCGGGGGCTGGGATTTCTGTGGATCCAGCCAAAGTTGAAGCGATAAAGAATTGGGAGCCGCCGTATTCAGCTACTGAAGTTAGAAGTTTTCTAGGGTTGGCGGGATACTATCGGAGGTTCATAAAGGACTTTTCTAGGATTGCAGTTCCTTTAACTGCATTAACAAAGAAGAATGCACCGTTTGTATGGGAAACTGTGCAGCAAGAGGCCTTTGAGGTTCTGAAGAAGGCGTTAAGTGAGGCTCCGATACTTGCCTTACCTGAAGGTAATGATGATTCCGTGGTGTATACTGATGCCTCAAGACTGGGGTTAGGTGCTGTACTGATACAGCGCGGGAAAGTAATTGCTTATGCTTCAAGGCAGTTGAAGCAGCATGAGAAGAATTATTCAACTCATGATCTCGAGTTGACTGCGGTAACATTTGCTTTGAAGTTATGGAGGCACTACCTGTACGGTACTAAGTGTCAACTTTACACGGACCATAAGAGTTTGAAGTACATATTTAGTCAGAAGGAGCTCAATATGAGGCAGAGACGTTCGATGGAGCTTATAAAGGATTACGATTGTGAAATCCTTTATCACCCCGGAAAGGCTAATGTAGTAGCCGATGCCTTGAGCCGGAAAGCCTATGCTAAGGATTGTTAATACATGATGATGTCTACAATGCTGAATTCCACAATTATTGATGATGTCAAGGCCGCTCAGGAGGAAGCCTTGAAAGATGAGAATGTTGGTGTCGAGGATATAAAAAATACAACTTAAAGATATGGAAACCAGTGAATCGGGATTGAAAGGAGTATACGGGAGGATTTGGGTGCCGAAGTTGGGTGGAATGAGACAAGTAATCGTCGAAGAAGCGCATCAATCAAAATTTTCTGTACATCCCAGAAGCACAAAGATGTACAATGAACTGAAGGCAGACTTTTGGTGGCCGGGATTGAAGAAGGATATCGGCCAGTATGTTGAACGATGTAGAACTTGCCGGCTTGTGAAAGCCGAACATCAGCAACCTTATGGCAGTCTGCAACCGCTTCCCATTCCGGAATGGAAGTGGGAGCATATTACGATGGATTTCGTTACAAAACTGCCAAAGACTAGGCGACAACATGATGCTGTTTGGGTGATAGTTGACAGATTGACTAAGTCCGCACATTTTATATCGATTAGAGAAAGTTATTCGTTGGAGAAGTTAGCTCAGATTTATATGGACGAGATAGTTTCTAGGCATGGAGTGCATAAGTCCATAGTATCGGATCGAGATAGCCGATTTACTTCGAACTTCTGGTCGGCTTTACAAGAGGGGTTGGGAACGAGGATCGCAATGAGTACGGCCTATCGTCCACAAACCGATGGCCAAAGTGAACGAACAATCCTCACCTTGGAGGATATGATGAGAGCGTGTGTATTAGATCTCGGTGGCAACTGGGATGATCATCTGCCACTAATAGAGTTTTCATATAACAATAGTTATCACGAGACAATAAAGAAGGCGCCGTTTGAGGCATTGTACGGGAGAAGGTGTAGGACTCCTACGTGTTGGAGAGAAACTGGTGAAACACCGATTGCTGGGCCGGCTTTGCTTCAAGAGACAAACGAGAAGATACATTTGATTAAGCAGAACATGAAAGCGGTCCAGGATCGTCAGAAAAGTTACTACGATAGGAGGCACAAACCGATCAACTTTGAAACAAATGATTGGGTTTATCTGAAAGTGTCACTAATGAGAGGTGTTACACGATTTGTGAAAAGAGGAAAGTTGGCTCCGAGATTTGTCGGACCATTCAAGATTATTGAAAAAGTTGGAAATCAGTTGTATCGTTTAGAGTTGCCTGAAGGGATGTCGGGCATACACCCGGTATTTCATGTTGGGAATCTTAGGAAATCCTTTACTGCTGACAATGAGGATTGGGCTGACCACACCGAGCTGCAAGTTGATGAAAGGCTCCGGTATGTCGAGGAGCCGGAGTGTGTGTTAGATACTAAGATGAAAAAGCTAAGGAGCAAAGAGATTGAAATGGTGCTTGTACGTTGGAAGCATCATAAAGTAGCAAATCACACTTGGGAGACAAAGGCGGAAATGTTAAGGAAATATCCACAACTGTTTGAATCCGAGTAACTTCGAGGACGAAGTTGAGCGTGGTGGAGCCCATGCTGTAACATCCTCGGGTTTATTTTATTGCAATTGGGCTAATTAAGTGGAAAACATATAATTAAGTTGAAATTTGAACAATTATTATGTATTTGGGATATTTAGAAAGTTTGTTGTTATTTTTAAAAAAATTTGAACTCGGAAATTATTATTACGGAATATTATGAATTATAAAAGTTATTAATGATAAATTTATGAATAAATCAGTATTTTATTGAACTGGTTAAGATGAGGGGTGAAATGTGCAAAATGGTGAAAGTGGGAATAAAAGGCTAAAGCCTTTCATTTTATGCACACACACACACACACACACTCTCTCTCTCTCTCTACATTTTCTCTCTCTAGAATTCTCTCTACTTCTCTCTACGATATCTCACAAACCGACCGGCTGATTATCGAGATTTATACGTCATCGGAAAGATCTCGAGGAGTACAACAACAATCTACGGTTGGATCTTTGATTTCGTGCGAATTGAGGTAAGAATCGACTCTTTTAAGTTTGTTTATTTCGGTTTTGAAGAACTTAGATTCGAATCTGCCATTTTTATGTGATTTGGAGCTAGTTTTGCTTAAAATATTGCAAGAATATGATAGTATATGTATAATAGAATCGAAACTAGGCTCTATACATGATATATCGGTGATTTTAGGCTTTGAAATGAAGGATTTAAGTTGTAGATATGAACAAACTCGAAAATACCAAGAACACAGTCGAAATACAAGAACAAACTCGATTTTGGTACTAGATTCGAGCATGTATTCGAGTTTAACACATGGAATTCGAGTTTAATCACCTAAATTCGAATTTAGGACATTAGATTCGAATGACATTCGAATTTAACCCCTTTGGGTTCGAGTTTGTCCTTAAATTCGAAGGAAATTCGAGTTTAACCCCTTAAATTCGAGTTTAATGCCTAAAAATTGAAAACCACTCTCTAAACTCGAATATTTTGGATATAACCCATAAATAACACATAAAATAACAAGAGTTATTCAAAGGATAAGGTGTGAACTTGAATTAGGATCAAACTTAATTACGGTTCTAATTTGGACATGGACCCGAAATGGGGAAAATATTGCAAAACTTACAAAAATTGGTCTTATGAATTTAAAAGGTTTTTGACTCGAGGTATTGTTGTAACCAATTTAACAGGTCCCTTGTGGTGTTGTTTAACCCACAGTGGGGTACTTGGTGGATCCGGTTGAAAGCCCGAGGAGAAATAATATCGGTTAACGTTTAATTACGCACCCACTGTGAGTACAGTAGATTTCGCATGTTTATATCTGTTTTATGTTAGCTTTGCCTGCTGAGACCTGTTACTTCATTTATTTGGTTGGAATTCTACTAACTTGCGTAGATTTAGATGCACATTCTTACTTGTTGCATGTCCGTTCGATTGTTGTGCATCTAGTGATGGACCGGTGGGTCGCATCGATTACTCTGATGTTACTGCGCTATATGACCTGGAGCTGATCCCTCCTAGGCCCGGTAGGCAGTATGTCATCCCCGATCGTACGTTTGTCTCAGATGGTATGTTTAATGCCGAGCTTTGGGCTCGAAGGGGCTGCGGCTCTGGTCCGTACTTGGTGTACGAAGAAGGGTATACGATGTTTGTCATCGGTGTTACCCTTGGGGCTTCATAAAAATTTATAAAATGCGTAATCTTTGTATTCACTAAGCCTTTGCTTATACCTCAGTTGCTCTATTTTTACAGGAAAAGGAAAGTCTACCGCCGGACCTTCTAGTTAGGTCATTTGGGAAGATTTGGAAGATTTGGTACTATTTAATCGGTAATCATGCTTTTGGACAATGTTGTAATATATTCTGGATGTTGTAATAATTGTAATGGGTGTGTAGACTTAGACTTGGTACCTTGTAGCACCGTAGGGTGTTTGACACTGTTGCACTACTTTATTTATGTATTTTAATGCTTCCGCACTTAAACTAGGTTATCAGATCATTATTGTAATTGTGTGTGATGATTAATCCTGGGTATTATGTAAATGGTGGTTGTTGTGGCAAGGGTGTCACAATATTCTTATCAGAATTCGAACAGGTTCTTTAGGTTTATCAAGTTGTTTGTCATGTAATGGTTTGACAAATTCATCTATTTTGACAAACATTTCTTCCAATGAGTTAAAGTCCGAGTTCATATACAGATCAAAATCTTGTTCAAAATCAATAGAATCAAATTAAATTGAAGGTGCTTGATCTGATTGTGATTTGTTTTCAGACTGTTTTTGTTAGTGCATCCTGTGTGACAATAATAGTCTAAGTATAGATAATATTTTGTAATAGTCAATTTGTTCGTAATTGCATATAAATACGTGTTTGATATATGTTTGTTATATGTTTGATAATGTATGTTTGATATTGATTGTATGTGTGTTTGAACTTGGTTGTAATTCATGTGTTACAATAAGTTCAAACATAAGTTCAAAGGTAAGTTTAAACATAAGTTCAAAGGTCATGGTTCGAACTTATGAAGGACAAGTTCGAAAGGCCTTGGGCTTAGTCGAACTTGTCCTAGGCAAATTCGAACCTGGTGTTATAATTAAGGGTTAATTCGTTTTATTTAATAACTTTTGCAGAACTTTTGCAGAATTTGTCAGAGGATTAGTGAAAAGGCGATCTCGAACTTGCAAGGAGATTGTGTGTTTTGTTCTTGGAGAGAATCACGTGTCAGGGCGTTCTAGTGTTCGTCTATCACTGTGTCTGTCTCCGTGTTTCGTGTGCGTGGTCTATCCGTCAAGCCGCTAACGAGGATTCCGCACTCGTTGGACGGTGTCGCGTCCAGATAGGATCCGTAAAAAGGCGACCTTACAAGTGGTATCAGAGACATTAGGGTGTTCGTGGTGTTCTTCGTGTTCACAAGTAACATCTGTGGTTTCTTGACGTTTTTGGACGGAAAAATCACCTTTTTAGTTAGTTTTTCGAGTTATACAAGCAAGATAACGGGGAAAAGTTCATATTAGTTCATCATTTTGGTCGAAATCATAGTTTTTAATCCTAAAAACATTCGTTTAAACTGAAGAGTTGAAAAAATCGAACTTTTGGCCATTTTTCGAACTTGCGGCGCTCGAACATAAGGGGTATTAGGGTTTGTTCGAATTTTTCTGAAATTCGAATTTGTCAGAAAATACGCTCCTCTCAAATTTACTTTAGGGTTTTATTCGAATTTGACTGATATTCGAATTTGCTAGCATTCGAATTTGTCTGGATTCGAACTTGTCAGAAACCTCGAATTTGTCATATTTTCGAATTTGTTGATTTCGAACTTAATTTCGAATTTAATTTAAAACGAATTTAATATTAATCAAATTCGAACTTGCTTAAGTTCGAAAGGGTTGATATAAATTAATTTCAAATTAAATTAATTAAGTTCTAATTCAAAAAGTTTAGAAACGATGACTAGTTTGCAAAAGTTTATTGAAATGGATCATGAAGTCGGTAAGGCAAATTCACCACCCAAGCTGATGAGGTTGGAAGATTATTACTGGTGGAAGGATAGGTTTGCCGACTTTGCTCATTTTAATGACATGCGGATGTGGATCTGTATCGACGAGGGATACATTCCACCTACTCACGAGTTTGAAGGTCGTCAGAGAGTCCTGACTTATCAGAAGATGAAGGACGACGACAAGAAACTATATGAGGCTGAGAACAGAGTGTTTTCTATCATTCGCATGGCACTACCTCAGGAGATTCTACACACATTCAGGAATCATCGTACAACGAAAGAGTTGTGGGATGCACTCGAGAAACGGTGTGAGGGAAATCCGAGGGTTCGAAAAGGAAGAACCGAGATGCTTAAGCAGCAGTTCGCAATTTTCAAGGCATTGAAAAACGAAAAGTTGGATGAGACTATCACTAGGTTCTATCACTTATTGACTGAGTTGGATAATCACGATGTTGAGTATCGTGAATTAGAGAAGATTGAGAAACTTCGTGATGCTTTACCAGCGATATGGGAGATGTACGTAGCGCTCATAAAGCATGATGAAGAGAAATTCGAAACTCTTACTCTCGAAGGATTCATAGGAACGCTGAGGGTTTATAACTTTCAGTTGCTCAAGAAGGAACGGGAGTATGACCAAGTACAAGATCCGGACATGTATTTTGGAAAGTCCAAACCTTTAGTCGCGAGTGAACTAAAGACAGCTACAACATTCTACACGGGCGAAGCGTCGACTCCAGTGGAAGTTGAAGACTCAGGCAGCCGGACTTTCTTAGGGTATTGCAAACCGGAAGAGAAACCGACTCCATCAGTATCTACTTCTCAACCGTACACAAAGATGCCTATGAGTGCACAATCAGCTGAATCTCATCTGAATCTTTTGGCTTCGTTTGTTGCAGCATATGGAAATTGTGTGCAAGGTAAAATTAACGATCCTGCGTTATGGGAAGAGGACTATGATCAGGTGGATCCTGATGATCTGGAGGAAATGGATCTGCAATGGCAACTGGCCATGGTGACTCAGAGGGTCAAGAGATTCAAAAAATGGACAGGCAAAAATCTGAACGTTAGCAACAATAAGATTGGGTTCGACAAATCCAAAGTTAAGTGCTATAACTGCCAGGGGTTAGGACATTTTGCTCGAGAGTGTCAAAGACCCAAGGTTGAAAACTATCAGAATCAATCTCAATGGAGATATCAGCCTGGTAGTTCGGGTAATCAAGCGAACATCACTGGTCTGTTAACTAACATATCATCGGACAGACAGCTTGATGGGACGTACGATTGGAGTTCACATCCAGAGTCTAATGCTAGAGCCTTCATGGATGAAGTAACAGAGACTGGGGATGTAGGAGCAGAGGAAGTAACAGAGGACAGAGAACAAAATGATACAAGTCCCGTGTTGGTGGAGAAGTCAGATAATCAGACCGTTCTAGAGTTTTCCGTGCAGATGGCTAACGTGGAATCTGATCATGCAAAGGTAATTCTGAACTTTTCTACATTCCGTGATCTATGTGTCTTATGTGCTTCGTCTAATGATAGATTAAATTGAGAGCTAGAAACACATAGTAATTTAACTGCTCAAATTGATTCCTTAAAATCAGATAATGCTAGCCTTTTAGATATAAAAGAAGATCTTAGGAATAAGCTAAAAGCATATGCTCAAGATGTAATAGTTTTAAAAGACAAACTAAGTGAGCAGCGTGTCAGGATAGAACTGATGTATGAGCATGTTGAGGCTTTAACCAAGCAACTAACTATTAAAGAGGTCGAACTAGCTGAATCAAAGGTTAAGATTGCAGAGGTAAATAGTAAGTTAGAAAAGTTTAGGAACTCTTCACTACTGAATCTAGAGAAAATCTTAGATGCACAGCGTCAGTCTAAGAAACCAGTAGGTTTAGGTTATAAAGAGAGTCCTTACCTTTTAACGATAACTATGTACCTCAGCCTCAGGATAAAACTGATAAACCAGTTGAGTCAGAGGTAGCAGATGAACCTGTATCTGATTCTGATAAGGAAATAGCAACTAAGGTGACTAATAGTAATGCTACGATTAAGAAAGTCAAATTTGTGCAGTCTTCTAGTGATAAAATTCTTGGAGAAGCTAGACTTGACTTTAATAATCAGAAAGAGGTAACAGTCATTATAGTTGAAGAAAGAACATGACACTACTGAGACACCAAAGTCAAAGGGCACTCATAAGAAGTCAATTGATAAAATGTCTTGTTTTAGATGTCATGAAAGGGGACATGTTGCGTCTAGCTGTCCATATAGGAAGGTAGATTCTACACCTAATGTTGGAAAGCCTGAACAACATAAACCCTCACCAAGTGTAGCAATCACCAGTGGTTCTCAAAACACTGTGTTGGGAAATATTCTAAGTAGTTCAAGCTGTTAGTTAGATTTCTTAAACTGTTAGTAGATTTTCTGTGTAAGTACAAAGTTCATACTGTTAGTTGAAGAAGTTCGAGCTACTAGTATAAAAGTTCAAGCTGCCAGAGTAAAATCATTCAAGCTGCTATGTTCAAGCTGCTAAGTGATTCAAGCTGCTCAACAGTTTCATAAACAGAAAGTGCTGATATCCAGGAAGAGATATTTACACGAAGATTCCAGCATATCTACTATCAGAGAAGTCAGAGTCCTTCAAGGAAACAAATCAGAAAGCATTATAAATACATAGAATAGGTTTTTCTATTGCATCAAGTTTTCTGCACGTTCAAGTTTGTAATTGCTTTTTGTTTAAGTTTTCATAAGCCTCTAAGGTTGTAAAACCCTAAGAACAATTTGTGTTCTTCGTCTAATCAAATAGATTAGAGGTGATTGTAATCATTCAGTTCAGCAATACAAGCAATTTTGTTTATTCAATTATATTTATTTGTTATTGATTCTGAAAGCTTTTCTTAAAATAGTGTTATTCCGCAAACTTTTTAATTGGACTTTGATTCAATACAAGATTATTGGTTCACACTCTGATCAATTCAAATCAGTTAATCTTAGGTAGTTACATTTAGATCCTGTCAAGTGGTATCAGAGCCACAGGTCGTTCTTTGTTTTCAAAGTCAAAAGCTTTCTTTTAACATTTTTTTATTTTCTGCAATGGAATTTGTCAGGATCTGAAAGTAATTAACCAAGACTAACTTATTTGAATTTATCAGAGTATAAATCAATAATCTTGCTTTGAATCAAAGTTTAATTAAGAAGTTTGCGGAATAACACTTAATTATTTTAACAAAAGCTTTCAGAACTCATAACAGATAGACATAAATAAGTAAATCAAAATTGCTTGTATTGCTGACTTCAATGATTACAATCACCTCTAATCTGTTTGATTAGACGAAGAACACAAACTGTTCTTAGGGTTTTACAACCTTAGAGGCTTATGAAAACTCAAACAAAAAAGCAATTACAATCTTGAATACGCAGAAAACTCCTATACAATAGAAAGACCTATTCTATGTATTTATATTGCTTCTTGATTTGTTTCCTTGAAGGACTATGACTACTCTGATAGTAGATATGTTGGAATCTTCGTGTAGATATCTTTTCCTGAATATCAGCACTTTCTGTTTGTAAAACTGTTGAGCAGCTTGAATCACTTGACAGCTTGAACAGAGTAGCTTGAGTTGATTTACTCTGGCAGCTTGAACTTTTACACTAGCAGCTCGAGATTCTTCAACTAACAGCATGAACTTTGTATTTACATAGAAATTCTACTAACAGTTTGAGAAGTCTAACTAACAGCTTGAACTACTTAGACTATTTCCCAACAATCTCCCCCTAACTTAAATTCTTTACACAAGACTTTAAGTTCTATACAAATAAGGAAATAAACAAGTAAACTGTTATTTACAAACCAAGGCTTTCAAAAACTTACAACTGTGCAAGTTCTGATTGACAGCCTTCAAAAACTCTTTCTTCATATCTTCTCTATCACAAGATATCTTAACAGATCTAATCTGAAGTAACATAGCTTTTGGTAGATCATAGAATTCAAAATTGAAGAACATACCAGATCCATCTGTAAATTTGATTCTGTAAGTCTTTGATTTGACAAACAGATCAACTTGCTTGATCTTCATTCCCTTTGCATTTGCATTCTCTATATCTTTCCTTATAGACTCAGGATCAACAATGCTCTTCAGATCTTTGATAGCTTGCTTTACTTGTGGTAGAGCCGATCTTACTTGTGTTATAGACCCAACATTGTGCATTCTTGTGAGCTCATCTCTTGTCATCCTTTGAGCCATATGCATGATGCTATTATACTATTCTTCTGGACCAGATTCCCTTCTTACTATAAACTGAAATCTTAAGTCAATGTTGTCCATTGACTTAGCATACCAATAATTGATAGGAGGTTTTGTAAAGTCATGCTGGTCTATCAATTTCTCTATCTCCATCACCTTTTGCAGTTGTTGCTCAAACAACACCTTCTTAACCTGATCCAGCTTTGCTTGTGACACTGACTCTGATTCAGGAATAGAAGCAGCTGCTTGAACAGAAGGAGCAGGGGCACTGGCAGTAGTTTGAACATCACTTGTACCAGCTTGAACTGGTTCTTGAGATCTTTGGACTTCTTGGGAGACTTTGGCTTTCTTTCGTTTGTCCATCTCTTTGTCATGGATATCTTGTTGTCTATCCGTGCTCATGGACTGAGCCATTTTCTTTGGAATACCTGCTGCAAAGGCAAAATTAATAAGAAATCTTCTATGCTCAGCCTTAGAATGCCCTGTTGGCATCTTCCTCTTCCTTTCCCCTTGCTTCACCACAAACCCTCTCAGGTAATCACCTAAGGTTTCATCATCTTCCAATGGGGACTGGGTTTGCTGGTCTAGCTCTTGATCTTGTTCTTCTGCTAATTTTCTGGCAATCTCAGCATCAAAAGCAATCTGGGCTTCTCTGGTAGAAAATTTGTGCTTTGGAGACTCAATAAGAATACCCTTGCCCTTATCTTTTGTAGCAGGAGATGTTGTTTGGACTATACTGCTGGGAGCCTGAGTTGTTTCTCTTATTACAACTCCAGTTGGTCTTGTATAGGCAGCTTGAGTTTCTAGGCTAACAGCTTGAGAAGCTGTTGGGACTGCTAGCCTAGAATCTTGAACTGTTGGGGCTGCTTGGGCTGATTCTGTTGGAGCTGCTTGGACTGATTCAGGGATTTGGAACTCCTGATTCTCCCCCTTTTTGGAAGCATTGGTTTGGTCAGAAGGACCTACAACCGTTGTCAATTGGGTTCGAATCATGCGATCTAATTGTATGATTTTATTTCCACAGAGGGTAAACCCTTTATGAAGATAATCCATTCGTTGATTCTGAGCAGCTTCTGTCTATCCGAGTGCAGTAATTTGTGCTTCCTGTGCAACAATGATGGACTTTTGGTATTCCAACATTGCTACAATAGGTTGCAGCTTAGGATCCGTTAATAACATAAGTTGCACACTAGCCTCAAGATCAGCAAACGAAGTTGGTGCGTGTGATCTATCACTGGCATGAATTCCAGAAGTGAAAACCTCTGGGCCCCTCTGTTCTTGGTACTGGGGACTTCCAGATGGTGCTTGCACACCTTCTGTTGCCATGGGTGTGGTCTTAGTGATGTTGGCACTGTCCTGTGCCTCTTGTGTAGAAGCAGCAGTAGAGTCAGCCACAGAACGCATATGAACAATCTCTTGTGAGATGTTCACCTCCTGATTGAGGATGGGAGTTTCCTCAATGGGTGCCCTCTGGATATTCTGTGCAGAAGTGTCCTCCTGCACAGGGTTATTTGGCTCTTGTATGAGGACTGAGGAGGAAGGAGCTCCTGGTCCTCTTTTCATTTTATATAGATATTTGAGTGAGGATGTTGGCTGAACAATAGGAATTGAAGGCATTTGTGTATCATGAGGAGTGGGTTGGGGTCCTGGGGGTGAAGCAGTAGTGTTAGGCTGAGCCTGCTCAGGACCCTCTCCTCTGTTTCTTGGAATGATGTTCATCATTGCAGAAGGCAATGGAACATCTACACTCAAAAAATTGGCACTTTGCTTTAAAAGCCTTTTAATAGAAGGTAGTGAGTGCCTATGGGAAACATGTATCCTTTTATGTATATGAAAAGTGGTGCAAGTTTTTGCAATTATCTCTGCCAAAAATCTAGGATACATCAAAAATTTCCCATTCTTTAGGGAATGATGCCTTAACATCCCCTGAAAAATCATATTTGAAAAATTGAACTGTTGGCCTGTTGAAAAGCACACTAAGGCAGTGGCAATATTTGAGGAAAATTCTGACCAACCAGTTCTTTTAGGGCTAATACACTGCTGAATAATATGCACAAGATATTTCCATTTAGGTGAAAAGTGTGCTTTAAGGAAAGTAAAAGAATCAGCAGGACCCCTATATCCAATATTATGAAGACCAGTAATGTAACTCATTAAGGGATAGGTCTGTTATACCTGAGGCATCTTGAAGATGCAGATGATGTCGAATGGATTCCTCAGTTACTGTGATGGTAGTGCCATCAATTTTGGATATTAGAGAAGGAACTCCATTGATGATTTGTACAGAAGCACGGTTCCAGAATTGCTCAATATGAGAGATGTATATGGTGGGATTGATATTGAGGGCATGATGGATATGGGAGTGTCTAAGAAAGTCCATCATGTCATGGAACGGTTGAAGTTCAGAGTGCTTTAGAGAGTAGGGTAGGCAGTTGTGTTCCTTGACAAACTCCATGGAAGATTAAACGGAGATTTTAGGGTTTCAAAGAAGAGTGTGGGAATCGTTCAGAGAGAAAAGAAGGCCGTGGTATGAGATTATGTAACTGGTAGTTACAACTGAACGAAACTGGGGCCTTTAAAGGTTTTGAAAAGGTTGGGTCCCGTGCACACATTTAAGAAATTACCTAATTACCCTGCACACTTTGACAGATCAAGTGAAGTAACTAACAGTCCGAGAAAATGAACTAGCAGCTTGAGAAAATACTCAAGCTGTTAGTTGGAAATTAAGCATCTTTTAATGAAACAGTGACTCCCCCTTAAATAAGCATATGAAGTAGATAATAATGAAAACAAATTAATCCATGTTTACCATACAAATGTTTGATACCAGGAAAGTGAACCTTCCCACATCAAAAGGTTTTGTAAATAGATCAGCTAACTGATCGTCAGTATGAATTTTGGTAACTTGGATTAATTTCTTCTCATTACAATCCCTTATAAAGTGAAATCTGATTTCTATATGCTTGGTTTTTGGAAATTTCACTGGATTTTGCACAATGCTGATTGCACTTGAATTGTCAATGTAAATAGGAGTGGATAAGAAGTTCATACCATAGTCTCTCAATTGATTTTGAATCCACATTACCTGTGAGAAATAGCTTGCAGCTGCTACATATTCTGCTTCAGTGGATGAGGTGGAAACAGTTGTTTGCTTTTTGCATTGCCAAGAGACTAGTCTTGCTCCTAAGTATTGACAGCCACCAGTTGTGGATTTTCTGTCAATGTTGCATCATCCATAGTCACTGTCAGAGTAGGCTGTTAATGTAAGAGGAGAGTCTTTAGGATACCAGAGGCCTAAATGAGGTTGGCCTTTTAGATATCTAAAGATTCTCTTAACAACAACCAGATGGGAATCCTTTGGTGAACATTGAAACGTTGCACAGACACAGACAGTAAACATAATATCAGGTCTAGAAGATGTTAGATACATAAGTGATCCTATAAGAGATCTGTATAAATGAATATCCACATCTATTCCATCTTTGTCTGTATGAAGCTGCTTGTGAGGATCCATAGGAGTACTTGCAGCTTTGGTATCTTGGTACCCAAACTTTTCCAATATGTCTTTAACATACTTTGATTGACTTATGAAGAGACTAGTGGGTTTCTGCTTGACCTGCAATCCTAGAAAGAAAGTGAGTTCTCCCATTGAACTCATTTGAAACTTTTTGTGCATTAATGCCTCAAACTCTTTGCACAAACAATCATTTGTTGAGCCTAAGATGATGTCATCAACATAGATTTGTACAAGCAGAATCTCAGCCTTGATGGACTTTGTAAACAATGTTTTGTCCAGAGTGCCTCTCTTGAACCCATTCTGTAGAAGGTATGATGACAGAGTGTCATACCATGCTCTGGGGGCTTGATGAAGACCATAGAGTGCCTTGTCTAACTTGTAGACTCTGTCTGGATACTTGTAGTCCTCAAAACCAGGAGGCTGACATACATAGACCTCTTCTTCAATTGTTCCATATAGAAAAGCAGACTTCACATCCATTTGATACACTTTAAGGAGGGGAGGGGGTTTATGGCTGATCTATACAAGACCAGTAAGACGTTACGGTTACACAAGAAGGTGCAGGGTGGTCGGTGATACCTGGCTGGTCGGTAACACTCATGGAAAGAGATAGAATATAGAAGAGGAATTCAGCAAGCAACACACTTAATCTTATTTCTCAAAAGAGTGGTGATCAGAGAGATCTCCTTACAATAGCTAAGTTCACTCAACAAGGTACGAATACAAATGAAAGACTCAACTTCCTTTTATAGACCAAGGAAGCTTATCTAGGAAGATTACATTGGATAAGGGAAATCTAAAACAACCAATCACAACCACACATTACAAACGGATAAGATAAGATGGAATCTTATCTTTTACACATAATAAAGACAAATCTGCCACGTAGGCAGAGCCATTATTCAACCTTATGACGTAAGCGCTTACGTCATCTTCCATTGAGCCTTTTGGATGCATCTTTACTCGAACGGATCATTATCAAACGGATTATCTGGAGAATCTACGTGATCAGAATTTTCTATGAATAACGGAATTAAATGTGTTCTTTTCCAATCATCGTATGCTTCTATCCACTTTGCAGAGACTGGGTCTTCGATACACCAATTATGAAATCCAAGCATAATATGATATGGAATGGATGTTGGGTCTACTCCATTAGCACTTGCCATTGCGAACTTCATATCCATAAACACAGGACTTGCACGATCTGCAGGAATTTTGTCATGTTGATCATGAAAAAATGCTGAAGGGAAGTGGTAAGCAATCGACTGGTCCTGATTTGTGTATGATGGTGGTAAGAAGGAAAGTGGCCGCTTGAAAATGACGGTTACGTAGGTCTTCTTGCATGTTGACAGCTTCTTTGCCCATTCATGTGGTAGAAGAAACCACAAGAGCATAGAGAACAAGTTTTTGGCCCTTGGTTGCATATTGTCAAACTGACATTGAAGGATGTATGACAATAATTCATTGGCGTTGAATGAGATTCCGATGGTGTGAGCTTCGAAGAGGTACCAAAAGAAGCATAGAGCCTCTTTAGGAAAACGGAACAAGTCTTCAATATGATAGATGTTCAAGAAAGGATAATCAGGGTGGAACCTAAGCCCTCTCATGAATAAACCATAATTCTTTAATAGGATGGTGAGAAATGTCTTATAGTTTATTGAAGCTCTCTCCGGGAAGGTAAGCTCAGCTATCACTTCTGTGATTTGTTCTGGAAGGGGGTGTACCTGGGGAATCTCTGGTTGTGGGGTGACAGATGAGCCAGTCGATGAACCTGCTGCTTGTGGTGCACTGTATGCTTGGCTATGACCTTGAACAGGATTATGAAAAAGGGTATTTCTCAACGGGAGCACCATTGGATTGATACTGAAAACTGGTATGATACTTTGGGATATCTTGCCAATTTCGTTCAGTCCATTGCTGTATTTATAATCCTTCGGGGGTCTGGATAGGAAGTCTGCGAGGACGTTGTCTTTTCCTTTGATGTGCTTAGCAGTAAACTTCCACTGTGAGAACCAATTAGACCACCTCAAAAGCTGTGCCTGTGGAAGCATCTTTCTTTTGAACTGGAGCATCCGCGGAAATGATGACATATCCATCTCTACTTGGAACTCGTGCCCTATCAAGTGGAACTGGAACTTTTCTATTCCTCTTTTGACAGCGAGAATCTCTTTGAACGTAGAGTGGTAATGCTTCTCAGAATCTTTGAACGTGCCACTTTTATAACCACATACTTCTCTGGCATTATTCTCGTTGAGGACGATTAAGACAGCTGCCCAATGTTCGTCGCTTGCGTCTGTCTGAAGGATTCTTTTTTCTGACGAAGTGGGAATCTTCAGAGGGGGCATCTTGTCAGCTAGCTGCTTTATAGCCTTGACAGCTAGGGTCTGTTCCGAAGACCACTGTGAGGGATTCTTTTTCAACATGGGGAATAAGTGTTTTGTATGATCAGATAATTTTGGTAAAAAATCTGCCATATAATTCACTAATCCAAGAAACTGTTGAATCTGCTTTTGGCTCGTTAGTGTGTCTGGGAACTTATGAAGTTCTTGCGAAACATGTGGCTGGGGTTGATACATGCCATCTGATATCTTCATTCCAAGGAAATCAATTGTAGTAACACCAATTTCCATTTTCTTTTCTGATAGCATAATACCATACTTGGTTACCAAAGCATGAAACTTTGATAGCAGCTCCACATGTGAGTCGTTGTCTTTTGAAAACAACAGAATATCATCAATGTAAACCAGAACGTTAGATAGAATCGGTTCAAAAATTTTTACCATAGCTTTCTGAAAAGCAGACGGTGCGTTTTTTAACCCAAACAGCATAACTTTCCACTGGTAATGATGATCAGGGATACAGAAGGCTGTCTTTGGCCTATCTTCAGGACGAATACCTAACTGCCAAAATCCGGACTTAAGATCAAACTTGGACAGGACTTTAGCGTTTGCCAATGGCTGAAACAATGCCTTCTTCTGTGGGAGAGGAAACTTGTCATCTGCCAAAAAATGGTTTAGCGGTTGATAGTTGATGACTAGTCTTAGCTTTCCTCTGACTTGTTCACTACGTTTGTTTACGTAGAATGCTTCACACGCCCATGGGGAATTTGTAGGCTCAATAATTCCTTGGTCAACAAGTTGACCGCATTCTTCAATTGCAAGCTGATAATGATCTGGATTCATTCCTGGGTGGCTTGCTTTTGTGGGGTTAACATCCTCATTCTGTTTGAACGGTAGCGTAACAAAGAATGACTCGTTAAGCCATAGGGGTGATGAATGCTTTTTCAGGAACTCTGTGTGTGTGGAAGCACATGAGGTTTGGACAATCTGCTGCTTCAAGGATTCGAGGGTAGGAGTAACCATCATATGGAGTTTAGGGATTGTACTCCATGGATTCATGAAACTTTTGTAGCTTAATCCTTGAGGTGTCCACTTCAGATTTGGTAGCTTTGAAAGCAAATCAAATCCGATGAGCATATCTTTGCCATGAGAGCTGGATCCTAGCAGCTTGTGTTTGATCACGCATTTGGGGAAAAGACGTATGTATACAGGGATACTGATTTTGTCAATCACAAACTTTTCTCCATTAGCAGCTAAGAAGGTTTGCTCGTGTGGTCTCCAATAACTCGTTGGTAAGATCTTTGGATCTAGAATGGAGACTGCTGAACCAGTGTCGAACAGTGCTACGACTGGTATTGGCTTTGCGTATGCTGACGTCAGAAGATGAACTTTGGCAATGGGGACTGGTTGACTTTGTTGTAATGGCAAGACATGAGGTGCATGACTAACCATAAACAAACCTGTATCAGAATAATCTGATGACTCTGAATCTGTTGAGTCTTCATCTGATGAACTATAAGAATAACGTAATGTGCATAACGTTTTGTCATTTGGTTCATCATCAAGAGAGTAGACTGACTCAATATCAGAGATGTCAACTGGCTCTATTTTGTTGAGAGTCTGCAACAGTGCCATTGATCTTCTTTTATCTGGACAATTTTTAGCGAAATGTCCTCTCTTGTTACATACGTAACACTTATCTGAATTTCTGCCTCGTTTGAATTTCCTTCTCAGGAACTTCCATTTCTTCTTTGGCTTGAAATTCTTCTTCCTGTGAGAATCAAAAGATTTAGAAAATCTTTTGGAGTGTGACTTCTTCTTTGTATGAGAACAATCACACGATGACTTGTCTTTGCACTTGATCTGCAGATGTTTGTCATCACATGCTTTGCCTAGTCGTTTTCCAGTTTTCTCAAACTCTACCAAGAATTTTTTTCTGGTTGCAAAGGTTGGCTAGAGCATTGAGAATGAGTTGATACAACTCACCAAGAGAGGTTTGTGCAACTGTTGCGTTCCTTGATTCAAGAAATCTGTATGCCTCATTTCCAAGTGATTCAGGGAATGAATTCAAGAATACCTGTTTGAGGTTAACATCATCTATTCCTTGAAGACAATAGAATCTTTCAGACATTCTATTGTAGTGCTTTTCAAGATCTTTTTTGAGGAAGGAACAACATTTCATTTTGAGGAATTCTTCTCTTGCGTGTATCGTATGCTCAACTGGATTGCCAATGAATTCTGAGTAGATGACACTCATGAATTCTTCAGGAGATTGAGACTGATGAATCTGTAATTGGCGATACTCTCCAAGACTGAGATACCAGTCACGGAGTCTTCCCTGGAGTCTGGTTGCAAATCGTCTTAAAACCATGTCTATGGTGTAAAACTGAAGTTCTGCAGACATCCAAGTTAGCATTTCCACACTTCTTTCTCTCCATCTTGATGGAGGGATATCATCAAATGTGAACTGCTGTTTAGTATCTGACTTTGGTGGATTCTGTCCCCTGGGTGGCATTTCTTGCGTTTCTGATTCTCCTGAGTCACTGTCACTAACCACATTCTGGACAGTGGATTCATCTTCGTCGTTTCCTGCCATGAACAAATGTTCAAATGCCTCAGAGGGATCGAAATCCTCGTCTGGTTGGGGAGATACTGGCATGACAAAGGATGGTGTTGGTGGAGAATCTTCACAGTGGTTCTTGAGGAATGTCGTAACTGGGTTACCGATTGCAAGAACTTGTGGGTCTTTTGAAGAGGGTGTAGCCTTGTGTTCAGATGACTTCCCGTAAGAAGTACTTGGCTTGTCTGGCAATGCTACAGCTTTTGCTTTTCCTTTTGCCTTGTTTTTAATCTGGGTTTGTTCTTTTTCCCATAATGCCAACGATGGTGATCTTTGAGATGAAAGTTGCGGGATTGGCTGTGGGTCAAACGATGTACTGACAAAAGGTGTAGATGGTAGTCTCCAAGGGTCATCAGCAAGAGTTACCAATCTCTTTTGTTTATGTTGTTTCTCAAGGTCAAGTAACTGAATCTTGAGAGACTTCATTTCTGCTTCTTTCTTTAAGAGAGAGGTTGCTGGAGATGAACTTCGTACAATCTGGAGAAGTTCATTATGAAGGTTTTGGATCTTGATTCTTACTTCGCTTATCAAGGCATCCAATGTTTTCATCTTGGAGGACAATACTTCTTGGTTTTTTGCCATCTTGTTTTGTTGAGACAGGATCTGGGTAAGAACCTTGTTTTGTGCAACAGCATTTTCACTTTGCCAATTCAAGGTCTTTTCTGCAGCACTGACTGCATTCGTGTGTAACATCCTCGGATTTATTTTACTGTATTTTGGTTAATTAAGTGGAAAATATATGTTTAAGTTAAAATTAAGCAATCATTATGTATTTGGGTTATTTAGAAGTTTGTTGCTATTTTTTTGAGAAAATTGAACTCAGAATCATTGTTATGGAATATTAAGGAATTAAAAAGTTATTTATGAAAATTCTAAGATTAAATCAGTATTTTATGGAACCGGTTAGTTCGAGTGGTGAAATGTGCAAAAATGACGAAAGTTGTATATAAAGGGCAATAGGCTTCATTTTTCTATTTTTCACTATCTCACTACTTTATCTCTCTAGAAGTTCTCTCTACATCTCTCTAAGTTATCTCACAAACCGACCGTCAGATTTTTGAGAATTATACGTCAACGGAAAGGTATCGAGGAATACAACAACAATCTACAAACAGATTTCTGATTTCATACGAATTGAGGTAAGAATCGAATCTTTTAAGTTTATAGTTTCGGTTTTGAAGTTAACTAGAATTCGAATCTGTTGTTTTGTGCGAATTTGAGCTTGTTTTGCTTGAAATGTTGCTGGAATATGATAATATATGCATAGTAGAATCGAAACTAGGTATTATACATGATATATTAGTGATTTTAGCCTTAGAAATGAAGGATTTAAGTTGAAATGATGAACAGACTCGAATATGTCAAGAACAGAGTCGAAATACAAGAACAAACTCGAGTTTGGTACTAGATTCGAATGTGTACCATCAGATTCTAAGGGGTGGTTCGAATCTATGCCTAGATTCGAATGTGTACCATCAGATTCTAAGGGGGGTTCGAATCTGTGCCTAGATTCGAATGTGTACCATCAGATTCTAAGGGGTGGTTCGAATCTATGCCTAGATTCGAATGTGTACCATCAGATTCTAAGGGGTGGTTCGAATCTATGCCTAGATTCGAATGTGTACCATCAGATTCTAAGGGGGGTTCGAATCTATGCCTAGATTCGAATGTGTACCATCAGATTCTAAGAGGGAATTCGAATCTGATGCATGGTTTCGAATCTAACCCATTAAATTCGAGTTTAATGCCTAAAATTGAGAAATATACTCTCTAAACTTGTATATTTTGAATGAAACTTATAAACAACACATAGAATGGCAAGAGTTATTCAAAGGACAATGTATGAACATGAAATGGGTTCAAACTTAATTATGGTATGAATTTGGACATGTACCCGAAATGGGGGAAAATATTGCAAAACTTACGAAACTTGATTTTATGGATTTAATCGGTTATTGATACGAGGTATTGTTGTAATTAATATAACAGGTCCCTTGTGGTGTTGTTTAACCCACAGTGGGGTACTTGGCGGATCCGGTTGAAAGCCCGAAGAGAAATAATATCGGTTAAAAGATAAATTACGCACCCACTGTGAGTACAGTAGATTTCGCATGTTTATATTTGTTTTATGGAAGCTTTGCCTGCTGAGACTTGTTGTTTCATTGATTGTTTGAAATTCTACTAACTTGCGTAGATTTAGATGCACATTCTTACTTGTTGCATGTCCTTTCGGTTGTTGTGCATCTAGTGATGGACCGGTGGGTCGCATCGATTACTCTGATGTTACTGTGCTATATGACCTGGAGCTGATCCCTCCTAGGCCCGGTAGGCAGTATGTCATCCCCGATCGTACGTTTGTCTCAGATGGTATGTTTAAATGCCGAGCTTTGAGCTCGAAGGGGCTGCGGCTCTGGTCCGTACTTTGTGTACGAAGAGGATATCCGATGTTGGTCATCTGTGTTATCCTTGGGCTTCATAAAAATTTATAAAATGCATAATCTCTGTATTCACTAAGCATCCGCTTATTCCCCAATTGTTGATTTTTATTTTACAGGAAAAGGGAAATGGACCTTCTAGTTAGGTCGTTTGGAAGATTTGGGAGACTCGGCACTATTTGATCGGTAATTGTGATTTGGACAATGTTGTAATATATTCTGGATGATTGTAATAAATGTATGGGTGTGTAGACTTAGACTTGGTACCTTATAGCACCGTTGGGTGTTTAACACTTTTTGCACTACTTTATTTATGTTTTTAATGCTTCCGCACTTAATTTAGGTTATCAGATCATTATGTTATTGTATGTTGGTGATTAATCCTGGGTGTATTGTAATTGGTGGTTGTTGTGGCAAGGGTGCCACACGAGATGGTATCAGAGCAGTTGTTTGAGATTCAAGAGTCCGCGAGGTCTTGATCTCAAACATTAGGTAATGATATGTAGTGATTTAAGTAATGATCTGAACTAAGATAGGTTACGATCTAGTAATTATAAGAGATTGACTATCATACGGGACAAATGAATGGTGTCTTTAAGTTTATGACATGTTGCTAAACAAATTATATGTTTATATTACAGAACATGTCTGGAGGAGGAATGACACCTGAAGAAGTCAGAGAGATGATGCCAGCTATGATGGCTGAGCAGAATCGAATGATTCAAGATCAGTTTCGGGCTCGAGATGAGGCCGAAGCTAAACGAAGAGAAGATAAGAGGAAGAATAAGGAAAGAGAGAAAAGCAATGACGAACAAGATGACAATACTGGGTCATCTAATAAGCCCAGGGGCTGTCGGTTTAAGGATGTTAAAGGAAATGGAGCAGTCGAGTTTAATGGACTCGGTGATGCTGTTGCTGCTCTGGAATGGATAACAACCACAGAACGGACATTCCGAATCAGTGATTGTGCTGAGAAGGACATGGTCCGGTTCGCTACTGCTATGTTCACCAAAGACGCAGTAATGTGGTGGAATTCAATGGTGAATGCCTTAACAATGGAGAAGGTTTTTAGAATGACATGGGCTGAGTTTACTGAAATTTTCACTCAGCAATACTGCCCGGCCGATGAACGCCGAAGACTAGAAGCTAAGTTCATGACACTAATTCAGGGGACTAAGTCTGTGTCCCAATATGCGGTAGAGTTCACAAGGCTAAGTTTATTTGCGCCTCATCAGGTTGATACAGAAGAAAGAAAAGTTACTCGATTTGAGGTTGGTCTTGATTTGGAAATCCGAAGGGTGATGAGCAACGTACGTTACCCCACGTTTGCTAGTCTGCTGGAAGCCGCCAGAAATGTAGAACAGATCCTGATTATGTCAGGATATGTGATGGGGTCTGCTGATGCTGCTTCAACTAACCCAACTCAACCTTCACCGCCGAAACGTCAACGTGAAGGAGGCTACTCTGGTTCTGCACGATCATCACAGTACTCGCCACAACAGTCTTATTGTCGGCAGTCTAGTTATGCCATTCCTGTCATGCGCGGGCAGGTTTC
>JAANYP010009248.1:0-12549 GCA_020465985.1 Centrapalus pauciflorus
TAACGTCGGATCCACATCGGTATTACTTTCAGAACCCGGTCCGAGATTGTGATTCACTTGAATCGGCGTGCTGAAATGAGCTGTCAGTTTTGTCCCTTCCATCCCAAAACTCTCTAATATGTCGTAGACATACTTCGTCTGATGGATAAACATCCCCTCCTTCTTTTGATCAACTTGTAACCCCAGAAAGAAGGTCAACTCACCCATTGCACTCATCTCGAACTTTGACTTCATCACCTTTTCAAAGTCCTTGCACATTTGCTCGTCTGATGATCCAAAGATGATATCATCGACGTACACTTGTACCAAGATGAAGTGTTCTCCTTTTCGCTTCACGAACAACGTACTGTCTATCCTTCCTCTTTCAAACCCATTTTCTAATAGATGGTTGGACAGAGTCTCGTACCACGCCCTTGGTGCTTGTTGTAATCCATACAAAGCCTTATCTAATCGATATACTCTGTCTGGATATTTCGGATCTTTAAACCCGGGCGGCTGTTCCACATACACCAGTTCCTTCACTTTCCCATAAAGGAAAGCACTCTTAACGTCTAGCTGATAAACCTTAAAGCCCTTGAAGGAAGCAAAAGCTAGAAACAAACGAATTGCTTCCAACCTTGCTACTGGCGCGAACACCTCATTGTAATCGATTCCCTCCTCTTGGTTGAAACCCTTTACAACTAACCTTGCTTTGTTGCGAGTGACTATACCCCGATCGTCTCTTTTGCACTTAAAAACCCATTTGGTTCCTATGGCTATTTCTCCTCGAGGTAATGGAACTAACTCCCACACTTCTAGTTTCCTAAATTGTGACAGTTCTTCCTGCATCGCTTCAACCCAAGAGTTATCTTTTAATGCCATCTGCACGTTTTTCGGCTCTACTTGCGAGATGAAACATGAATAGAGGCAGGTATGCAAGGCCTCGGAGTCATTTATCATCGACAACAACACTGTGTTGTTATTTAAACTACTCCTAGTCCTCACACCCGCATTAGGATTTCCTATGATGCTTTCTATAGGATGGTTCTTGTTGATCCTAGCTGTCTCTATCTCGTCAAGTCTCAGATTATCTCCTAAATTTGATCCTATTTCACCTAACGGGGGAACAATCTCAGACTCCACATTTTCTTCCTCGTGGACAGTTTCCTCAGAGTTGGAATTTGTCGTCTGATTTTCATTTGTAGGTGCTTTAGAATCAGTGACCTCTGGAGATCGATCTTCAGTTGAAGTAGGCTCAGAAGTTGATTGAAAAGTGGTCCAAGGAAAGCTATGACCCTCGTCATTCAGATGCAACGACTCCATGTCCTTTTCGATAGTACCTACATTTTCATCCAAAGAAATGTTAAATGACTCAAACAGTTTGTCATAGTCAAATATCCATTCCGGACCTATTTGGGGTTCATGTGTATAACTTGTGACTTCAATGTTATACACAATTTCTACTGTAACATTAGATTTGTTAAAAACCCGTTTGTTTGGTGAGTTCGGCACATAACCTAGGAAGTATCCTTTGTCAGCCTTTTCACCAAACTTTGGTTGATGTTTTGTTCTCAATAAAGTACATGGTACCCCAAACGGTTCGAATCCAGTTAAATTAGGTGGCCGTTTATTCAAATCTTCATAACAGGTTTTGTTCAAAGATTTGACAGTAAGGACCCAGTTTAAAATATGGCATGCGGTATTCACTGCCTCCCCCCAAAACATGGTAGGAAGCTTTGAATCCGATAACATGGTCCTTGCTGCCTCAATCAATGTCCTGTTCTTTCGTTCGGTCACCCCATTTTGTTGTGGCTCATAAGGTGCACTAAATTGATGCACTATGCCCTTTGATAGGCAATATACACCAATTACAGTGTTTTTAAACTCTGTTCCATTATCACTACGAAGTCGTTTAACCCTTGTTCCATATGAATTCTCCACTTGGTCTAAGAACCCGATAAGCTTGGAAGCCGTCTCGCCCTTTGTACCTAAAAAGAAAACCTAAGAAAAACTTGAGTAATCGTCAGTGATAACTAAACAGTACCAACTACCACCTATACTCCTTTTGTTGATTGGTCCGAAGAGGTCCATATGCAACAACTCGAATGTGGCAGCGATTGAGTTCTGAGTCTTGGACTTGTGTGCTTTCTTGTGTTGCTTTCCTTTCTTGCACGGCAGACACTTGTCCTCGAACTAAAAACTCTTCATGGGAACACCTTGCACCAGTCCATTTCTCGTAATGTAGTTCATTTTCCTTAGGTGCAAGTGTGCCATGCGTCTGTGCCATAAAACCGATTCTGTCTCTGAAGCTTTAGATAGCAGACAAATTGGACCCATTGAAGATTCTGGCTTGTTCATGTCGAGCATGTACAGATCATTCTTCCTTGGAGCCCTCATCAGTATCCACTCTTCAGATATTTTGAATCCCGGTTTTAACACCAACGCCTCAGTATCAGTGAACAACACTGAATTCTTTTTATCACAGATTTGAGATACACTAATGAGATTATGGACCAGTTTATCAACGTGATAAATTTGATCCGATTTGATCGTCCTATTAGTGACCACTCCAGTACCAGTGATGTTTCCTCCCTTGTTGCCCGCGAATGATACAAATCCCCGATTCCCTCCCTTGAAGTCTGTAAGTAGACTTCTTTCCCCTGTCATGTGCCTGGAGCAACCACTGTCGACGAACCATTTGTTGTTTGGACCTGTAGTTATCTCCTGCACATGAAAGAAAATAGGTTAGTTATCACGGGGAACCCAAGCCATAACTGACTTGGTAATACCATTCTCGTCCACATACGTAAACTGTTTCAAATACCCATCTCTCCTTTCAGGTGACTTGGGTCTTTGAACTGGAGTTTGTTGTGGTGCTGAGTGATTTATGTTCACTCTTTTCCTTTGTGTAGGCATTTGCTGTGGAGCTCTTGAATAATTACGATTATAATTCATTTCAGATTGATATCCCTGAGCTCTACATGGTGTTTGTTGTCTAACAGGAGTGTGTGACCTAACTGGAGTGTAAGCTCTGCTAGGTGTAGTACTCCTATATTGTTGTTGCGTCCAGACCTAGATTGATTAATGACTCGATTTGGTGAATTAGTCCTAATCGCTTCTTTTGGTCGACCTGACACCGGTATTTGTTTCACAGCCGATTTTGGTGTAGCTAGCACAGTTTTCTCAGTATTCTTAGAACTACTAGTGTTTGCAACACTTGGAGAAGGCTTAAGTTGTTCCAGCTTTCCTGTCTTAGGAGTAGTATCTACTTTCCTATGCGGACAACTAGAAGCAATATGCCCCCTTTCGTGACATCTAAAGCAAGACATTTTGTCAATTGACTTTTTGTGTGTGCCCTTTGACTTAGGTGTCTCACAAGTGTCTGGCTCTTTTGGTTCATCTATAGCAACTGGTTCATCATCCTGAGCATTAAAGTCAATTTTGTGTTTTCCTACAGGTGTATCTCTAGAGGATGTCACAAATTTAACCTTCTTAATCTTGATATTATTATCAGTCACCTTAGCTGCATTCACTTTTACAGGTTTAGACACTGGTTCCGGTATTTCCTCTAAGTTTACTGATTTCTCAGTTTTCTCCTGAGGTTGAGCTACATAGTTGTCATTGAAAGGTGGAGGACTCTCATGATATCCTAGACCTACAGGCTTTTTAGATTGACGTTGTGCATCTAAAATTTTCCCTAGGTTAAGAGATGAGTTCCGAAACTTTTCAAGTTTACTATTTGCCTCAGCTACCTTTACCTTAGACTCAGCTAGGTCTATGTCTTTGGTCTTCAACTCCTTGGTTAATGCCTCAACATGTTCATACATGAGTTCTAACCTAACACACTGTTCGCTCAGTTTGTCCTTAAGAACTATAACATCCTGTGCATCAGCCTTAAGCTTATCCCTAAGATCTTGCTTTATATCTATTAGACTAGCATTATTTGATTTTAACGTTTCATTTTGAGCAGATATGGTTTGATGTGATTCTAGTACTAAATTTAACCTATCGTTAGATGTAGCACATAAAACACATAACTCATGAAAAAGAGAAAAGTTCAGACTCACCTTGGTATGATCTGATTCTACGTTGGCCATCTGAGCGACAAACTCCAGAATTGGCTGATCATCTGACTTCTCTACCCACATCGGACTGCTCTCATTCTTACTGCTGTCCCCTGTGATTTCCTCTGCCCCTTCACCTCCAGTCTCAGTTACTTCAGCCATAAAGGCTCTAGCGTTCGATTCTGGATGTGTACTCCAGTCATAAGTGTCGTCTAGCTGTCTGTCTGATGTGACATTAGATAACAACCCAGCTATATTCGCCTGACCGGATGAAGTACTAGGAAGATATCGCCCTTGCGATTGATTTTGATACGGTCCCTGTTGATTCTGATACTGTCCCTGGTGATTTTCTACCTTCGGTCTCTGACACTCTCTAGCGAAGTGTCCTAACCCTTGACAGTTATAACATTTGACCTTGGACTTATCGAAACCAATCCTATTGTTACTCATATTCAGATTTCTTCCTGTCCTTTTGATGAACCTCTTAACTCTCTGAGTTACCATGGCCAGTTGCCATTGTAGATCCATCTCTTAAAGATCATCAGGGTCTACCTGATCGTAATCCTCATTCCAAAGTGCAGGATCGTTGATATTGCCCTGAACGCAATTACCATAAGCGGCCACGAATGAAGCCAACAGATTCAGATGGTCTTCAGCCGATTTTGCGCTCATAGGCATCTTAGAGTATCCCTGAGATGTAGATGCCGGAGTAGCCTGATGCTGCTGTTCTTCTGGTCCAGTAAACCCTAAGAAAGCCTTACTCTGTGTATCTTCTTGCTCAGTCTGTGACGACGTTTCTCCAGAGAAGAAGGCTGTAGCTGTCTTCATTTCAGCTGCCAATGAAGGTTTTGATTTTCCGAAATACATTGCTGGATCTTGAACTTGATCATAATCCGTTGCTTGCTTCAGTAACTCAAAATTATACGCCCTCAGCGTTCCCACCACATTCTCTAAAGTCAGAGTATAGTATTTGTCGTCATCATGCTTAATTAAGGCCACATACATCGCCCATTTGGCCGGTAAAGCGTCCAGAAGCTTATTATTCTTCTAAGTGTCACTATACTCAATGTCATGACTGTCTAACTCAGTGAGCAGATGATAGAAACGCGTGATCGTGTCATCCAGCTTTTCATCCTTCAATGCTTTGAAGATGGCAAACTGCTGCTTGAGCATTTCCATTCGTTTCCTTCTAACCCTCGGGTTACTCTCACACCGTTTTTCCAACGCCTCCCACAACTCTTTCGCCGTCTTCTGATTACGGAAGGTGTGTAGTATGTCCTGAGGTAACGCCATTCTAATGATAGCGTATGCACGGTTTTCTGCTTCAAACATCTTTTTATCGTCATCCTTCATTTTAGAATAAGGAACAACCTTTTGTCGTCCTTCGATCTCAGTTGTAGGTGGAATGTATCCCTCGTTGATACAAATCCACATGCGCATATCATAGAATTGTGCGAAGTCGGCAAACCGATCCTTCCACCAGTAATAGTCTTCAAGTTTCATCAACTTTGGCGGAGTATTTGCCTTTCCGACCTCATGATCCATCTCTAGAAATCGTTGTAGACTTGTCATTGTTTCGAAGATAATTGAATTTAAACTTAATTAATTTAATTCGAAATTAATTTAAATTAATTCTTTCGAATATAGGTAAATTCGAATTTAATTAAATTTAAACCTATTTGGGATTAAATTCGAGTTAAGTTCTTAAATCCAATTAAAGTCGAAATTAATGACAAATTCGAAGGTTTCCTGGAGTCGAAAGTCCACTTAAATTCGAAACCTACTCAAATTCGAAACCCACTTAAATTCGAATATCCCCTATTCGACTTTAGTGCAAAGTCGAAATTCAAAGCAAAGTCGAAATGGCCAAAATCGAAACCACTTGTAGGAAACTCAATAGGAGCGTATTTTGGTCAAACTCGAAAATGAGCAAAACCCTAATTTCTCCTTAACGAATTCGAGCGCCGCAAATTCGAGAAACGGCTAATACCTCGAGTTTTTCACGTTTTTCAGATTAAATCAATATTTTTACAAGTAAAAATATTGATTTTGATACAAAAAACATGAACTACAATAAAGTATTTCCCGGAATCCAATTTGATAAGCTCGAAAAACTGAATAATACGTGAGATTAACCGTCCAAAAGCGTCAAGAAACCTAGGATGTATCTTATGAACACGAAGAACACCCAGTAGGCTTTGATACCACTTGTAAGGTCTTGTACTAACAGATCTATCTAGACGCGACACACACCAACGAGTGCGGAATCCTCGTTAGCGGCTTGACGTATATATCATTCACACAGAACACGGAGACTACCACGGCGTTGTACGATCGACTACGAACGAACCTACGCGATGATTCTCTCCGAACACACACAATATCAGCTGATAAACTCGAGATCGCCTTTTGCTAATTGCTCACACGAATTCTGCAAAAGTATTCTAATCATTCGAGTTAATCCCTAATTATAGTGACCCATTCGAGTTTCTCATGGGACAAACTCGAATCCAGGCCCAAGGCCCATTCGAGTTTGTCCTCAAGACAAATTCGAATTTACCTTCAATGTTAAATTCGAATCCATGCTAAATTCGAATTTCACATGACAACTTCTATTTGATTATATGTTTTAACTTATGTTTGAATTAATCTTTGGACTTTATGTTTGAACTTCTTGTAATACATTACATCAAGTACAAACATACAATCAATAACTGTCAAACACATATAAACACATATATCAAACACTAGTTAATATTCAATACTTTGTAGCATGACTTAGACAAAATGCTAATACAACTTAGACTGCTATCGTTACACAGGGTGTACCAACAGATTTGTCTCCTACCTACGGTTTTCTGTTTGCCTCAGTGGTCATGTGCTTCAGCAGTAAGGTTGATTCCTTTGACCAACTAAGCCGTGATGAGATTCCTTTAGTCCTACAACTTGTGGATGGGACTACAATCAACATGGTCAGATGGATTTTAATGAATTTGAGGAATCTGGTGCAGCAGGAGACACATCCAGCTGTTGTTCGTTATCCTAGATTTTTTAGCCTCATTTTCAAGCATGTTTGTGGTGAGCATCTGTATAACTCTCAGCCTTTATTTCGTACTGCTGTTTTTTTTGTTATAGGAAATAGAGTTTTCTACACTCCGGTTCTCCCAAATGAGCCTCCTCTATCTACTCCAATGAGGAGGCTGCTAGGATTGGTGGAAGGACCCTCTGCTATGAGGGTGGATCCAGAAGCTGCTCCTGCTGGAAAATGCAAATCCAGGGTCAAGTTTATTAAGAGGACCCTGGAAACGACTGAAGCTGGGCCTGTCCACAAGAAGGCCAAAACAGCTAAGTCTAAGTCTGCACCCTCAGCCTCTGTGGCTGAGGGGGAGCAGGCTTCTCTTTCTGGTTCATTTGTTGAACCTGAAGCCTCTGTGGCTGGTGCCTCTGTGGCACCGGAGACTATGGAACAGGTCAACCCACCTATTTCTGACCCAGTCTCCAAAC
Source organism: Centrapalus pauciflorus (assembly GCA_020465985.1). NCBI lineage: Eukaryota > Viridiplantae > Streptophyta > Magnoliopsida > Asterales > Asteraceae > Centrapalus > Centrapalus pauciflorus. Next base: position 7,548 of record JAANYP010009248.1, read on the forward strand.
CTGTCCAATCTGAACCTCTCACCTCTCCACAATCACCCACCTCATCTCTCAGATCATACCAAAGAAAATCCCTTGCCAAAAAGAAACCAACAGCCAAAACAGCCCAAACCTGCCCCTCTGTTCCCTCTCAACAGGTTCAGTTGAAAAAGAAGCTCACCCTGCTGCCTCTCCTATTTTGGGAGAAGGTTCAGCACAATTGGAGCCTGCTTCACTCCAACCTGTGTCTACCTCAAGTCAGCCTAGACCCTCTGGTTCCTCCCAACAGGAGCTAGTTGTACATAAGGAGACATCCACATCAACTATTCCAGCCTCCCAACAGGATTAGAATATTGAAAGACAGGAATTCTCTCCACTACATACTGAGTCCACACAGTCCTCACTTCATACTTCTTTACACCCTGAGTCTGCACGAGGTGCCCACACTGTTGGATTAGACCAACCATTAGCTCAACCTCAAATTTCTGTTCCTCATGATGCAGCTGTTCTACACCAAACAGCTGCTGAAGGACCAACTACCCAAGCTGATGAACCACAAGGAACAGAACATCCCTTTGGTAAGGCTGCTCCTCCTATGCACACTCCATCAGCAGGTTTAACCACTGCTGATGTTGAAATGCACATCCCATCTCCCAATGATGAGGTACCTTTAAACCAAGGTGCTGCAGAGGGAACCACCCCTGGCCTTAATAAAGGTGCTGCAACACAAGCAGCATCTGAAAGGCTACCATCATTTACCCCCTCTCCTGATGATGCAGCTGCAGCCACTGCTGAAGGACCTATCGACCCCTCCAAGCTGGGCCACATTACTTTAGCCCAGGCTATGGAGCTTCTCTCAAAAGTACCTTCTCCTTCTCCATCACATCCCCATACACCAGCCTCATCATCACAATCTACTCAAGAGTCTACCCATACACCTCCATCCCCTAAAGATCTGCCTTTGAAGGATCAGCTTTCCTTGCTGACCAACAAAGTTGGCTCTTTAGAAACTTCAATGTCTTCTCTACCCTCTCTCATTTCAGACTCTGTGTCTGAACAGCTCAAAGTATTCTTTGATGTGTTCAGGAACTCTTTTCCATCCACTCCTCAAACTGACACCTCCTCACAGCTGCTTGCACTCACTGCACAGCTGCAAAACATCTCCACTTCCCTCTCATCAGTTCTTTCACACCAACAGGACTCTGTGTCCTCTATGAAAGACATCTCCCAACAGTTGTCCACTCTCCTCATTACTTGCAACTCTACCCTTCCTGATACACTGGCCAGCCTAAACACTCTCATCGTTTCTCTATCAACTTCTGTGTCAGCAAACCTTGCTGATGTGCAGGACTCTCTTGAGTTACATATTGCACAGCTTCAAAGTTTACTATTCATAGCTTTTGATAGAGAAAATATTCTTAAGCTGACCTCTCTTGCTGATTCCGAATCCTCTTCTATTCGAACGTGTCTTTCCCAACTTGCAGAGGTGAAGGACAACCTGGCTTTCTTAGTGCATAGCCTGGTTGGTCCCAAACCTGCTGCAAAGCCTGCTGAATTTGTTTCTTCAGGCAGACCGGTTATTGAAGGTGCTGGTCCATCTCCTTCAAAGGGGGAGAAGTTGTATGCCTCTAAGACTAAGTCTAAGGGGGAGACAACTTCTTCTCCTAAGGAGAAATCAGCATCTACTGGTCAAACAGTAGGTACATCTGTAACAGGTATAGGTCCAGTGGATGGTGTCTCTCATCAAACTGAAACTGCTCAGCCTACTCAGGCTGGTCCAGCTGAGGGTGCCTCTCATCAACCTGAAGCTGCTCAGCCTGCTCAGGCTGAATCTCCAAACCCTGCACAGTCTAAGGGGGAGGAATTCATTCCTGATGACAGGCCAAGCAGCAGAAGGAGGCATCTCATTCTGGAGGAAGAATAAGAAGAAGAGGAAGACATTCCTGAAGCTGTAACTACTAAAACAGCTAAAGGAAAAAAAAAGGCAGTGGTTGATCCTGACCGCCAGAAAGCAGCAGAGCTAAACTTTGACAAACCCAGGGCTAAAGAAATGGGTGTTCCAATTGAAAAATACTATGAGCTCAGAGATGAACAGCTCAAAGCCCTTGAAATACTGAGAAAAGAAGAAGCCTCTGCCAAAGCTGCCATATCTCTTGCATTCAAAGAGGCAAGCAAAACCAGAAATGCCTTCTTTGGATGTACAGAGAAAACTGCTTGAAGCTGCTAGAGAATCAGCTGGTGGAAAGGAAGGTGAACAGGAAAAGGGTGCTCAGGTCTCTGTGACCAAACCAAAGCAAGCATCCTCTGCAAGGGCCCAGTTCCACTTTGACAACTTGGCAAGGAAAAAGTTTCATGATGTTGCTGATAGAAGACTTGCCAAGGAATCTATTGTCAAAGTTGTCCCTATCTCAAGAAAAGGCAAATAGTGGAAGCTGCAAATAACCAGAATGGGTGCTACAGGCCTGAACTGGAAACTTATAACTACACTGATGTTGCACAGATGGGGTACAGGGAATGGGTTAAGCTGGCAGTTGCCCTGAGCCAGTCTAAGTCTGAAACGACTAAGACTATCAGGGCATATGTTAAGAAGCTGATGGAGAGAGTGAAAGATCTTGGCCTGATTTCAAAAGAAGTAAGTGAGGGTGTCTCTGTGACATACCCTAAAATAAAGGCCAGGAGGACCAGAAAGGATTCTGAGCTGGAGGAACTCCTCATCTTGATTGAACAAGGTGATAATGTTGTTGAAATCAAAGGAGTTGACTACAGCCTGTCCAGTGGAGTAGAGTTTGAAGAATGCAAAATAATTGAAGGACTTGAGTTGATGGCATTTTTTGTAGATCCCCTAACACGGAAGAAGTGCTTTCAGAGAGCATCAGATCTATACAAGGTGGATCTATGACAACTTGCAGCCTTCAGACTTGAAACTTCATTCAGGCAATCCAGCAAGTGGAGAGCAGCCGTCTGGGACCAGCTCAGAGGCTTTTATGAAAGAGGCGAACTTCAAGATTCCAAATTTATGTTTCTCAAAGTGGAAATTCAAGATCTGGACGAAACAAGGGATGAACTTGAAAAAATGATTGAAGAAGGACTACCACCACCACTGCAGTGAAGTCCACCTACTATATGAGTATGTGAAGAATGGAAGATGTCCATCTATTGGACAGGCTTGTCATTATCTGCTCCCAACATCAACAGTCCAAATTGTTGAACTCTTTTGTACATTAGTTGTACTTTGTTACATCTGTTGTAACTTTTCTTATTTACATTAGTTGTAATATACATTAGTACATTAGTTGTACTTCTGTAAAAACATGTGTTGTTTATGTAATCAAAATCAGTATATATAAACTGATCTTTTACTTTACTTAAATGTTGTAATTTCATTTCAGCAAGATGTATCGTAAAATGTATAGTGATTATTGATTAAATCAGCTCAGACTAATTATTGCAAATAGGGGGAGATTGTTAGGCACAAAAAGGCCTCAGTCAAACCTGCTCCCCATCTGAGGGGGAGATTTTTAATCAAACATGTTGATGCACTTGAAGGTATAATTTAAGGCCTGTTTATTTCTTATTGAAACCTGAAAAGTGATTTGCAATATCAGCCCAAAGCTGTTTACCATGTTGCATTCGTTGCAACAAAGGCAGTTTGTCCAAGCTGTTCTGTCTGCTGATCAGGCTGGACATAAACTATCTACGCTGCTCTATTCTGTTGAGCAGCTTGGACAGTTTACAAGTGTTCTGTTCTTTGTGAACAGAACCTGTTCTTTGTGAACAGGTTAAACCCTTTATTGGAATATGTTTCCAAGTCCTCGTGTATTGTTTTTGGCTACAAGATCAGTTTACAAGTCGAAGACAAAGTGGAAAACAGAACTGCACAGCCTGCCCACGCTGTTCTGTTACATGAAGACAAACGGATATCTGAAAAGGGTGACAGACCTTTTCTTATATCAAAATGGCATTAGCAAAAGAAGAAAGATTCAAAGTTGACATTCCTCTTTTGGTTAAAGCCTTATGCAACAGTTACAAAAAGAAAAAGACAAAGATTCTGCCATGTGAAGACAAATATGCTTTATCAGAACGTGCAGAAAGGTGTCTTGTCTTTTTGGAAAGACTTTCCACTATCTCATCTGTCCAATGAAGAAGCTTCACTGAGATTCTCCTTTTGAGTATAAAAGGAAGCTTCTAAGGATTGTGAGATAATAAAGAGTGTGAAATCAGATCGTGCATTAAAGTGTGTTTTTCATGCATGCAAGTCTGCTTATATATAATAGTACGTGTGTCTAAGCTGTTCTTATTCAAGCTGTCCATATGAATCTTGTAAAAACAGTGAGTGCATCTAAGTGAGTGTAGTCATTGTATCTAGTCTGAGTGTGTCTTAGATTAGCTGAACAACTGTTGTATCTGTCATCTCAGCTTGAACCTTTCCGCATTCAAGCTTGTTTGTAATTAACACTTGTTAATAATATACATAAACATTAAGAAAAGATTGTTAAGTTTTTAAATAGTTGTATTCAATCCCCCCCCCCCTGTACACCTTAGAACAATTCACTTGTGAAACCTTTTGGGACCTACATTCTAAAAGTAAGCAACTGTCATGAATCAACGAATTATTATGTGACTAAAATATTGGTATGGTCACGGTGTAATTATTTTTGTGTGTCAAAATGTACCAGTTGTCATGGTTAATAATTTATGTATGTCCAATTGCAACCAATGGTCACATTTTAATTAATTATGTGTGTCTAAGTGTACCCGACAGTCATGGTTTAATTGTTTATGCATGTCTAAATGTACCAATGGTCACACTTAATAGTTTATGTGCGTCATAATATAACCAATTGTCACGGAGTGTGTTTAAATGTCTCAAATAGTTACTGTTTAGCTGATTATGTGTGTATAAATTTATCCAATGGTCACGAATTTCCACGGTTTATTTGTTTATGTGTGTCTGCAAGAATGTTAACGCCACAGATTAATTGTTTATGTGTGTCTAAATGTATCCAACTGTCATGGTGTTAAAAGA
>JAANYP010009249.1:0-15990 GCA_020465985.1 Centrapalus pauciflorus
CAAGAAAATCTTATTCTTTTCATATCATATATCAGATTTTCCATTTCATTCTGATATCTCCCAAAATTATCTGCATATCATCTCCAGTACCATATAAGTTGGATTTCATCATATCTCATGACCTTTCAAAGCTGAAAATTTTTCTGCTGACTCCAATTATGCACCAATCTGAGTGATAGGCATAAATATCGCTTCTATGGTCTAACCAGAACCGAAAGACCTACCCAAGAAGCAAACCATCTATAGATTGTGCGGGTGAGGGTTCTTTAGGTTTATTAGTTGAGAAGTGTCGGTTATCACGGGATACTGACAGGGTCGAGCAGAGATAAAATGTAAATGAGAGGGATATTGATATTGAAAGGAGATGGTGGTGCATCAGATCATGCTTTTGCTATAAAGCTGACTGAATTCATTTCTCAAAAGAGCCGGAGGGAGCTTAATTGAAAAATGCTGAGTGCTGAGAGTTGAGAAAGGATTAAAAGAAAAGTAAATCCTATCTAAACTGTGTCGGCTGGGTAATCCACATAATCTATCAAGCCCTATGCGACTTGATATTGAAAAAGACGTCATGGACCCAGTAACGCATGCACTTAACCCCACCAACTACTCAGTTATCTCTCAAAAGATTTCTGTTTCAATAATCACGGAGATATAACACATTTCTATCGATATGTCATTCGGATATTATTGATATTGAAACAAGGAAGACATTTGCTCCGGTCTCCCACTTCATTTGATGCACATTGTGTCTAGAGCTGATTATATACTCTTTTAGGACACATCGAGTCTGACAGTCTGCGTGACTATAAACTGCTAGTCCAAAGTGACTAAGCCGGTACAAATATGAGTGATTTTTTCATGATAAAGGATTTCACGATGACTATTTGGAAATCCTACCAGTGTTACTATCATGCCAGCGCTGAACGTAGGTCACATAGATTTTGTCTATTGTGTAAACAGGAATCCTATGTGGACCTGGACTCATTTTCTCACAAAATGAATGTGTTTCATTTTCCCCAAAGTTGAAAAGCTTTTTTTTTATTCTGAAAAGCTAAAGTATCAATTCGAGGGGGAGTGAAATTTTTGAGGAAGAGTGAGTTAGGTTGGTTTTGTATAGGGGGAGAGGATATCAGTTTGAGAGGGAGAAAGTCAATTTGAAATATTTTGAAATTGTAATTGTTGTTGTATTTCTGCTACTTTAAACTTCAATGAATTAATGTCTCTGAAGATTTTGCATGATTTTAATAATTCTTATGATCATCATGAGGGGGAGAAAAACTAAAGTTCAGAGACAACAGTTGAGTAGATTGAAGTCAACTGAAGACAATTGCTACATCATATCAAATGAATTGATCAAGGGAGAGAATTAAAAAGCTATTCATGATTCAAAGGGGAGTGTACTTACAAGAAAATACAAGAGAAGAGAAGTTCAGAGAAGAAGATATGTGAAGATCAGAGAGAGTCAAATAAAGAAAAGAAGAAGATTCAGAGATCAGAGAAAAGAAGAATATTCACGAAAAAGTCCCTGAAATGATCTGTTATCAGAAAATTGATTTCATCTCTAAGGGGGAGATTGTTAGGGACAATATTTGTAGAGCTGAAATGAATATTACTTTTAATAATTGTGTTCATCTCTAAGGGGGAGAATGTTGGGAATAAATAATAGAGATGAAACAATTATATTGTATATAATTGTAAATACTCAATAGATTAGGAGTTATATGTGTAAATACACAATACTTGTGTATTGTGTATAAATAGAAATGTATGCTACGCATGCTGCTATGAATCGAAGATTACACACACACATATGGATCTGATTTAGAGAGAATAGGAGAAGTGCTTTGCAAGAAAGCCGAAAACATCAATGTAATATTTTCTCTCTTAATCATTCAATAGATTGTGTTTGATTGTTAATTGTTCATATGAATTGTGTTATGTTGTATGAATTGCATGAAATATGAATTCACAATAGATATATATATATATATATATATATATATATATATATATATATATATATATATATATATATATATATATATATATATATAGGATTGGGTTCTTTTAAGAACCTTAAATAATGTGGGAACATAAGAACCAATTTCAACCCTTGGATTAATGGGATCAATGGTGGTTAATCAATGTCATTGTTGTAAATATTTTCAAGTATGGTTGGGTCCACTAAGGGCAAATCAGTCATTTTTCCTCCTTCATTTAATGCAACTTTTCAGAAAAGTTTCCAACAACCTGTCCTTTAATTAAACTATACAATCATCAATGAGTTTGTCATTAATTTTTCTTTTTCTTCCATTTTTTCCAGCAAGAAGAAGCTCAGTTCCGTCGCCGGAATTCCATTCTGTTTTTTTTATTTCACCTGAATCCATGGAGTCGACCGACACATTTCAACAGACACCGTATAATATTTTTCCAAATGGTTTTGCAGCCGATGAGGAGGTCGACGATTGTTTTTCTCCTAATCCAGGTCATGTTTATATTTTATTCGAGTATTCGTTGCTTTATTTAACGTTTCTTCTACGTAGAATATGTTGCATTCTACGTAGAATATGTTGCATTCTACGTAGAATATGTTGCATTCTACGTAGAATATGTTGCATTCTACGTAGAATATCTTGCATTCTACGTAGAATATCTTGCATTCTATGTTGTCTGTAAATCTATATATATTTTTGTATTCTATGTTGTCTGAATAGAACTTCTATAAACATTTATAGATTTTGAATTTTTTAATCTGTATTCTACTCATATTTTATGTTATATTATGATGTTCATATTTTCTAGTCTATTTTATATTTTAAAATCGCAGAATCGGGTAAATATGAAACGCTGAAGACCTTGCTAAACGACGATGGCTCTGAGCAAGACAATAGGAAAGGCACGACAAAAAAGATATATTGTTCGTCGATTATTTTGTATTCTTCGTAGTTTTTTATAGATTGTCTGTAAATCTATATGGAGTTTTGTATTCTATGTTGTTTGAATAGATCTTCAATAAACATTTATAGATTTTGGATTCTTTAATTTGTATTCTTCTCAGATTTTATGTTATCTTATGATGTTCATATTTTCTATGTCAGTGTAAATCTATATAGATCTTCTCACATTTATAGTTTTTTACAGATTGTTTGCAAATTTATTTAACGTTTCTTCTACGTAGAATATGTTGCATTCTACGTAGAATATGTTGCATTCTACGTAGAATATGTTGCATTCTATGTAGAATTGTTTGCAAATTTATATAGATCTTAGGTAAGTGTCATATATTCTATATAGAATACCACAATTCTACGCAGAATGTTCACATATTTTTCATATAATACCACTAATCTACGTAGATTGTTCACATATTCTACGTAGATAGTTCACATATTCTACATAGAATATTGCTATTCTATGTTACTAGAAATGTTATACATTTTTTTTGCATCATAGTTTTGAATCCATTGTTTTAATGCAGGTTGTAAAAGATTCTACCATGGACACCATTGATTGTGATTGTCGAATGTTCGATCGGATTGTGTTGCTTTGTATCTCCGTCATAGAATGTTGTATATTCATCATAGAATATTATGTTGACTCCATAGAATATATCTTAATCTACATATAAAGTTGTATATTATTCATAGAAAAAAAAAAGATGAAGAGAAAAACTCTGGTGGTTTTTTTTTTTGGAGAAAAAAAAAGGATGAAGAGAAAAAAGAGGAGGGAATTAATTGTGTGTGAAAAAACGTGCAGTTCCTTTTTCAAAGTTATCCCCAATATACCCCTTACCCACCCATTTTTCCAACAAAAAAAACCCCTAAAGCCTTCTTAATTTCAAAAATGCCATCTTACATCTAAACCATTGATTTCATGAAATCAATGGATGAGATTAGTTCTTAGGTTCCCACATTATTTAAGGTTCTTAGAAGAACCCTCCCCTATATATATATATATATATATATATATATATATATATATATATATATATATATATATATATATATATATATATATATATATATATAAATAGAATCAGGTTCATCTGCGTACCTATGAGAAAAAAAATTAAATTTTTTTTTAAGGTTGGTATCTTCGGGTCACTTGATTTCGAGTGGTACTTTTTTTAACATGACTATATATATATCATAAAAATATAATAAAAAATCATTTTAGGATGTGCAAAAAAATCAAACCAAAACCGAAAATACAAAATCGAAAATCCAAAACTGAAATGGAAAAAATCTATGTGGTTTTATAATTTAAAAATATCAAAAAACCTCAACCGAAACAATATATTCAAATATAAATTTCAGACTATACTCACTTTTAGAATTCATACTCACATACACATATATATCCAAGACATATTTACATATGTATATAATTTATGTGTCGATGATTGATTAGGTTGGAATATACTCTAAGAAATAGTGACATTTGAGATGAAAAATATCAACAATATTATAGGTTACATAAATACAAGTAACAAAAATTACATATATAAATGTCAACAATAATATTATAAAAATTAAAATTAATAAAGAAGATGAACTTTAAAATTAGTAAAGAAAATATAAAATTTTAATTAAAATAAAAGTTCAATTTTGAATAAAATACGAACGATAGTAAATGTAAATAAAATATTAAAAATATAAGTATGTTTATAAATAAAATAAGTGTGTTTATAATGAATTAAAGTATATCTATAAATAATATAATTATAAAGATAAAATAAAATAAGATAAATGTTGGACTATAAATGGGTAAAAAATAAAATCATAGGGACTAAAAGCATCAAAGTGAAAAGGGTAATAAAAAAAAAAAGACATTCTTACAAATTTAACGGTTGTGTCATTAAGTTTAACGGACGATGGACTAAAAGTGGACAGAATTAGCAAAATATGGATGAAATTTAAGGTTGAGGGACTGAATCCCGGGTAAACCTTCAACCCACAAGGATGAAAAAATGTCTTTTATTAAATTATTTATCTTAATAGTTTTAAAAAGCTTGGATAAAAAGTTAAGGAAAAACACGGGTTGTGAACTCAAATTTAAAACAAAAATTTTGGTTAATAGATAGACTTTTTTTTTTCTAATTTAACTTTAATATATTTAATTATATATTAAGATAGAAATCATTGGTTATTACATGTGTCATATCCAAATTACGCTAATTGTTATTTTAGTTACGTGTCAAGTGAAGTTTATTTACTTTTTTTTAATAGAATAGGTAGATAAAATTCTGAAAAAAATATGGGTAATTAAATAATGATATCAATTTTACTATATTAAAAACTTACAACTATAATCGAATCAAAAATTAAATTTGTCAACTAATTTAAAATTAAGTGTTTATTAGATTAACAGTAAATTACAAAAATGGTCCTTGTGGTTTATCTAAAAATATAGAAATGATCCCTTAACTTTTAAAGTTGCATTAACAGTCTTTCAAACCATTTTTTGTGTTCATAAATGGTCCCTTTTATTCTTAATTTTTTAAAAATGACCAAAATACCCTTTCACTTTTAATCCATTGATATTATAATTATTCACTCTTGGTCCTTTAGCTAGCTTTTTGTATTTTTTGTTTAATTATTTTATTTTAGACTTTATTGTTTTACTATTTTTTTGTTTAATTATAATTAGTTGATTAATTGATTATGATTAATATAGTTAAAAATAAAACTCTAATTCATGAACTTAATTATATACTCTCTCTATATTTGTATATTCATTAAATTTTTTATTAGATTTAGTTTTTATATTCAAATTTATATTTTGATTTAGCGAAGACAATGTTAGGAACAAATATATAGAGATGAAAACAATTATAATTGTAAATATAGAAGTCTAGGGTCAATCATGTAATTAGATGATAGTTAGATATTAGGTTAGTATAAATAGTAAAATTCCATAGGAATTTTAAAAGAGTTTGTCATTTCATCTTTGTATTTCATGTTGATAGTAAATTCAATCAATCAATAAAAGAGATTTGTATGTTAATATTGTGATTCACCTAGATCTATTATTATCAATTGGTATCAGAGCTTAGGGGGTGAATAAAAAAAAAATCAAAAATCTTGCAAGAAATCAACAAAAGTTCAACCGAAAAAGTCAAATTTTGAGCTGTGATCTTCTGGAATTTTTAGAAATTTCCTACGATGACGGAATGAGCTGAATTTTGGATACGTTTTGAAGATCAACAAGATGAAGATCCAGTAAAAATTTCAAGTCCTAATTCGACACGAGCAGGGAGTAATCGAATTTTTAATTTCTGAAATTCGTTTTTTACGTTCTTGAGATCGATTTTTGGAATTTTTTTGGATTGGAGTTAAAGGCTACAATTTTGAACGAGTCTAAATGTTATTATAACAAACAATTCCTGAAAATTTCAAAGCCTAATTCCAAATACGTTGAGAGTAATTTGATTTTGAAGTTGCTGAAACCATTTTTCTAACCGAAACAGAGCTGAGCCTTTGAAAATTCATAGAAAATTCTCCGTTTATCCAATTGATCTGATTTTTGGGTATTTTGTGCGTATAATATACATGTTTATTGTCCTAATATTTCAGATTTTAATTCCAAGAATTGAGTGAGAAATAGATCAATTTAAGAAAGTCATCACTGTGTGTGTTCTTGGTGTTTTCACTGTGTGTTTAATTTGAATTTTAAGTTTTAGATGATGAATTCCAGATACATTTTGATGCATGATAACATATTGAGTTCGGTTTTTGATTTAGAGTTGATTAGTATACGATTTGTTTCACAACTCTAACATTTGATCGATCAATTTTACGTTTTTGTTGATTTTGTGTTCTTCATCATTTCTTGTGATGTCAAGTGTAACCGTTTTGTTTAATTCGTTTTTGTTATTAAAAGTTGTTTGAAACTTGTTTGTGTTAATTCTTTGCAGGTAATTTGGATCAAGGAGAAGGTTTTTTTTGAGTGTGCGAGTTTTTTTTTCTTCAAGTGTTGTGCAAGTTTTATCCTTCTTCATCAGAGTTTGGTCATTCTTCATCAGAGTTTGATCCTTCTTTACCCGAGTTTTATCCTTATTCACCCGAGTTTTGTGCTTCTTTACCCGAGTTTTATCCTTCTTCACCCGAGTTTTGTGCTTCTTTACCCGAGTTTTATCCTTCTTTACCCGAGTTTTATGCTTCTTTATAAGAGTTTGGTCCTTCTTCATTAGAGTTTTATCCTTCTTTATAAGAGTTTGGTCATTCTTCATTAGAGTTTTATCTTTTTTCATTAGAGTTTCATCCTTCTTTTTAAGAGTTTGGTTTTTCTTCCTTAGAGTTTTATCCTTTTTCATTAGAGTTTCATCCCTCTTTATAAGAGTTTGGTCCTTCTTCATTAGAGTTTTATCCTTCTTCATTAGAGTTTCATCCTTCTTTATAAGAGTTTGGTTCTTCTTCATTAGAGTTTCATCCTTCTTCATTAGAGTTTCATCCTTCTTTATAAGAGTTTCATCCTTCTTCATTAGAGTTTCATCTTTCTTTATAAGAGTTTGGTCCTTCTTCATTAGAGTTTTATCCTTCTTCAATAGAGTTTCATCCTTCTTTATAAGAGTTCGGTTCTTCTTCCTTAGAGTTTTATCCTTTTTCATTAGAGTTTCATCCTTCTTTATAAGAGTTTGGTCCTTCTTCATTAGAGTTTTATCCTTCTTCATTAGAGTTTCATCCTTCTTTATAAGAGTTTGGTTCTTCTTCATTAGAGTTTCATCCTTCTTCATTAGAGTTTCATCCTTCTTTATAAGAGTTTCATCCTTCTTCATTAGAGTTTCATCTTTCTTTATAAGAGTTTGGTCCTTCTTCATTAGAGTTTTATCCTTCTTCAATAGAGTTTCATCCTTCTTTATAAGAGTTCGGTTCTTCTTCCTTAGAGTTTTATCCTTTTTCATTAGAGTTTCATCCTTCTTTATAAGAGTTTGGTCCTTCTTCATTAGAGTTTTATCCTTCTTCATTAGAGTTTCATCCTTCTTTATAAGAGTTTGGTTCTTCTTCATTAGAGTTTCATCCTTCTTCATTAGAGTTTCATCCTTCTTTATAAGAGTTTGGTTCTTCTTCATTAGAGTTTCATCCTTCATTAGAGTTTCATCTTTCTTTATAAGAGTTTGGTCATTCTTCATTAGAGTTTTATCCTTCTTCATTAGAGTTTCATCCTTCTTTATAAGAGTTTGGTTCTTCTTCATTAGATTTTTATCCTTCTTCATTAGAGTTTCATCCTTCTTTATAAGAGTTTGGTCATTCTTCATTAGAGTTTTATCCTTCTTTATAAAAGTTTGGTCATTCTTCATTAGAGTTTTATCCTTCTTCATTAGAGTTTTCTCCTTCTTCATAAGAGTTTGGTCCTTCTTCATTAGAGTTTTAGACTTCTTCATCATAGTTTGGTCCTTCTTCATCAAAATGACATATGAACATTTTTCAAAGTCTGAGTTGATTCAAAAACTTACTGAATCTGAAAAGTTTCGTAAGAACAATTACGATATTCTTATTCAGATTAATACTGATAAAGCTCTTGCTTTACGTGATGTATCAATACTGAAAGAAGAAATTCAGAGCTTGAAGGTCAAACAAAATTCAGAGAGTACTGCTCTTAATTTGAAAATATCTGAATTAAATAAAGAACTTGATGAGTTGAAACGAGAGAATCTTCATACTACAACTCATATGAAATATCTTTTGTCTGAAAGATCTGAACTGTATAAGAAAGTTAAAGATCTTGAAGAAACACTTTCGAAGATAAATCAGACTGATCAAAATTGTATTTTAAACAAATCTGAAGAATTTTTTGCTCTTGAAAAAGAGTTGTCTTTAACTAAAGATTCACTTGAGAAGGAAAGACATGAGTTACTGAAAGAACAATATTTTAAAGCTAAATCTAAATTGTTTGAAGATGAAAGAAAGATGTTTTTAATCAAAGAACAATCTTTTAAGACTGATTACCAATCATTTGATAATGACAGAATTTCTTATTTGGTCATTATCAAAGGATTAGAAGATCAGATATTTCATCTCACCGAACAATTGAATGATTCTTTTTCTTCAAAAGAATTAGAGGTTAAAGATCCTTCAGTTTGTTCAAAATTTAAAGATGATCACTCTAATTTATCCACAGAAAGTGAAAAGAATCCAACTGAATTCTCTAAGTTTGATTCATCTTCAGATCTCAAACTTAAGTATCTGTTAAAGATACACAAAGGCAAAGATAAATTTATTGAACAACTTCCGGTTAAGATTCACACTGGTGAATCTTCGAAGTCAAATTTTCCTAAAGTTTCTGAAAATACTGGTCATTCTTATCAGAAAACATTTTCACAGAATAACACCAAGTATTATCAGAAACAGGCAAGAACCAGACAGATTTTCAAAAAGAAGAGTTCGCAAAATTCTGATCATTCAAGTTCAAGTTTCTTTAGAAATTCAGATATTCCATTTTCTAATACTCAAAGAAATTTATTCTCAGCTTTTGAGAAAGAAGGTGAAAGATATAATCTGCAATGGGTACCTAAACCCAAGTTTAAGTGGGTCCCAAAACCCGTTTTGAGATGGGTACCCAAAAGTGCTAACAAGTCTGGATCCAAATCAGTTTGGATACCAAAGACATCTTTATTTTGCAGGTTTAAAAGTGCTAACAAGTCTGGATCCAAATCAGTTTGGATACCAAAGACATACCAAAGAGATATTGCTCATGTCTATCGATATATCATTTGGATATTATTGATATTGAAACAAGGATAACATTTGCTCCGGTCTCCTACTTCATTTGATGCACATTGTGTCTAGAGCTAATTATATACACTTTTAGGACACATCGAGTCTAACAGTCTGCGTGACTATAAACTTCTAGTCCAAAGTGACTAAGCCGGAACAAATACGAGTGATTCTTTCATGATAAAGGATTTCACGATGACTATTTGGAAATCCTACCAGTGTTAACATCACGCCAGCGCTGAATGTAGGTCACATAGATTATGTCTATTGTGCAAACAGGAATCCTATGTGGACCTGGACTCGTTAACTTATAAATGGATGTGTTACATTTTTCTCAAGTCAAGTTGAAAAGCTTTGACTTTGTTTGTTTCTGTAAGGAGAGAGTATCCATTTGAGGGGGAGTGATAAATTTGTTCAGAATAGGGGGAGAGGACATATTTGAAAGAGAGGATTTCATTTTGAGGGGCAGAGAGAAAATTTGTAATATTTCTGAGTTGTAATTGTTGTTGTATTTTTGTATGTATTCATGTCTGCAATTGTAATTCACTGCATCTGTGTCTCTAAAGATTTTGCATGATGTTCATAATTCTTGTGATCATCATGCGGGGGAGAAACGTTGTATTTCAGAGAAGTGCTGAATATTTTGAAGACAATTGTGACAACTGCCGAAGAGTTCAAGATGAAAGATGATATGTTGTCTCTGATTGATCAAGGGAAAGAATCAAATTTTATTCATGATTCAAGGGGGAGAGTTTGTTCATAAGAAAAGAAAAGATCAGAGAAGATCAGAGAAGAAGAGATATGAAGATCAGAGAGAGTCAATGAAGAAGAAAGAAGAAAGTTTATTTGAAGATTCAAAGATAGAAGATAAGAAAAGAGAAAAGTTTTGAAGATCAAGTTTTTAAAATCTTGAAGATATTTACTTTGTTTAGAATTCTTGTGTAAAGGTCCTGCTTTGAACTTTGATCGAAAAATTGCTTTCATCTCTAAGGGGGAGATTGTTAGGAACAAATATATAGAGATGAAAACAATTATAATTGTAAGTACAGAATTTTAGGATCAATCATGTAATTAGATGATAGTTAGATATTAGGTTAGTATAAATAGGAAAATTCCATAGGAATTTTCTAAGAGTTTTGCCATTTTCATCTTTGTGTTTCATGTTGAGAGCAAATTCAATCATTCAATAAAAGAGATTTGAGTGTTAATGTTGTGATTCACCTAGATCTATTATTATCAGTTAATATTTACAATAAAACCCCCTGAACATTATACAATATAAATTGTTTACAACTCTATTATAAATTGTACCCAACAATCTCCCCCTTAGAGATGAAAACAATTTTCAATTAAAGTTCTCTGTTCAGGTTGATTCTTTTCTTGAATCTACTTCTTTTCTTCGATCTCTGAATCTTTTGATAAAAGCTTCTTCTTTATTGTCTCTCTTTGATCTTCACATCTCTTCTTTTCTTATCTTCTCTTTTCTTGATAGCACACTCCCCCTTGGATCGTGAGTAGCTTTCGATTCTCTCCCTTTATCAATTGTCTTCAATCTATTCAACCGTTGTCTCTGAACTATAGCTTTACTCCCCCTCATGATGATCATAAGAAATATGAACATCATGCAAAATCTTCAGAGACATTAATGCAATGAATTTACAGTAGATGAAATACAACAACAATTACAATTCAGAATTATTACACATTGGTGATGATTAATTAATTTGGGACCCCGACGATATAAAGTTGTATTTATGATGTCGAGATCGGGAATTGGGTATCGGACCGAGTTAACCGAAAACGTATATAATTGTGAGCTACTTGCCTTGTTGCTTCATAATTTTAACTTCAACTCCAGCAATTGAGTGTGTTTGTGTGTGTGATTCTTCTTCAGCAGCCACAAGCAGAGATTGGGATTTCAATTTGTGATTAAAGCTTCCAAGTCCATCATCATGTTCTTCCTTGAGTTTGGGTAAGATTGAGCTCCAAATCTTGAATCTTGAGTTGTTAATCGTTAGAGATGATGAAAGTAAGTTTATATATGTGTATTATTGAGTTTTTGGTCAAATTCGAGAGCTAAAAACGGACCAAAATCGAGTTTTGAGGTGTGAAATCGAAGCTGTAAAAAACAGAGTATATATTGATGACAGTCAGTTTACGCGGCCGCGTAGATTAGCTACGCGGCAGCGTAGATATTCGTTTACAAGCCCGTGTAAAAAGCTACAGGGTGGTGTAAAGCTTGAGCTACACGCCCGCGTGGGTTTTATTTACGCGGTTGCGTGGATTGCAGTCACACCATCTTGTAGAAATTTTACACCACCGCGTAAGGAGACTGCTACACCACGACGTAAGAAATGTTATACGGACGCGTGAGAACCCAGAAAAATAAATATATTTTAAGTGTTTTATTTAAGGATGAGTTAGTGATATTGGGTTATTCCCTTGTGTTTCTAGGGTCTCGATTTGATAGGGTCGGGATTCGGGCAGGCAACCGAGACTTGAGTAGGGAGACTTCAGGGCAGGTGAGATTGCATGTTTTTCTGAGATACGTGTACGATTATTTATTTATTCTTGCATGATCTTTTATTGAGTTTCTTTTATGAGATTATTACGAGTTTTCTTACGAGCTTTTTATTGAGACACTATCATGCATGTATACTGTGTTTATTGTGAACTGAGTTTTACTATATGAGATTTGAGACACACGAGCTATCGAGATACTAAACCGTACGGCTGGGCAGGGGTCGGGTCGCTCCGGATTCCCTTTTGAGTCCCGACGACTGCTTTGCGCGGTCTAGGGATTTGGGTACGTAGATTCGTCCACACGAGTTGAGTACCTATCTGAGCTACTTTGTGGGATCTCATAAACCTGTTCAGTATAGAACGCTGAACCTTTTTATTATCGAGTTTATTTCTTTTATCGAGCTTTTATAATAATCGTACATTATCACTTGCATTCTCACCAGCGTTAGCTAACCTCGTGTGTGTTGTGTGTGTGTGTCTCAGTTGATCGGACTTCTAGTAGGCAACACATGATTGAGACATAGTAAATCAGAATTGGATGATGTCCAGGCCACGCTCACGCTTTTAGTAGAAGCTATCCACTCATATTGGGCTAGCTACCAGCAAACATCGTGAGGGGAGCATTGGAGTAATCAATAACAAGTTCAATAGAACTGGTGACATAGCTAGGTCTAGGACAATAGACCGACTAGGCTAATCAAGCTAAGCTGAATCAATACATCAAAGATGCGAGCAATGATGAAATCATTATAAACAAGATCATGATAGCAATCTCAACTTATAACAATTAACTGAACTAAACTGTAAGTACAATGTGTGCAGAATTATAAGTCAAATAGCCATCATGATCCACAAGGCATCACCGAACCATGGTGAGCACAGGTCACAATCCAGCTAAGCATAAATGAATGCCAAGATAAACTATCATCAACAATATGTCTCAACCGGAATCTAGCATGTAAAACTGAGTATCTATAACTCACTGAGACTGGTTTATGCTGAACTGTTGTCTTATCAAGCAGATTTCTCCACCACCTGAGTTATCTCAGGATTCAATCTTTAATTTTTGTCTTTCTGGACTTTAGCTTGGCTTTACAATCTTTGACCCACTTTCAATAACTTTAAACTTTAATACTTTGTTCAGAATTTATTTACATTTGTCCATAATTTATCATAGCAAGAACGTTTAACTTTTAGTTTTAAACTTTATTTGATCTGATTCTGATAACAGATAAACTTTATACTTTAATTACATGTGTGTGTATGGGCATTACATTATATATATTAAGGTGTCATAAAAAGATATTCAAAAAGTTAGTTTATTAACCAGAATTTCGGGTCCCTCAAAACAGATCCGAATTTCGCATCAACTGGGACCTACTTGACGAGTCGAGGTCCGAAATTCGGATCTCGGCCGAATTCGCATGCATCCGAGAAACTCATTCGGTCTGAGATTGACCCATCCGAAATTTGGGTCAATCCGAATTCAGATCCCATCCGAATTTGGATCTCATCCGAGTTCGGATCTGATACTTAGGACATTTTCCAGATTTTATTGATATTCTTGGCGACTCGCCAAGTCGACATGCAGATGTGCAGGTCGACACTTACGGGTATTTACCAAAACTTTGTCAAACTCATTTTTATTAACATGCAATTAATCTCATGTTATCCCTTATCATTATTGGGGTGTTTCTACACTATTTTCCTCATCTTAAACACATTAAATCGTCCAAATTTGTCCAAAATAGAGATTTTTTTTGTCAAGAACACAAAAGTTACAAAAAGTCAAAATTTTACTCTTTTTGGACGATTTAACCAACGATTTTAGTTTCTGTAATTTCTAAAGACTTCAATATATGATTTCTAAATGATATTACAAACATGCAACATAAATTTCTCAGATTAATAAATCCGATTTTAAGCATTTTACACTCTTAAAATACAAATTAAAGCTTGGAAATTAGCTTTATTACCTTAATTTCCACTAATTCTTGATATTCTTCAGTTAATTCACGAATTTCTCTTCCAAATTCTTTGATTTTCAGCAGATTGTAGAGAGAGATTGAGAGAGTTTGGAGGATTTAGAAAGTGATGAAATGAGAAATGAAAGACTTTGAGTCTTTTATTTCCAAACTTTCGAACTTTGACATTTTTGGTCCTTCTACAACTGATTTTCTTTAAATAAAGATTTCATTTTCATTTTTATCATCACTAACATAATTTAACTTAATTAAATATTTTCATTACTTAATAAAATTACAATACAAATAATGTAATTAAATTACATTCTTAGTCAAATACTGAAATTACAAGTTTGGTTAAAGGCTATGTTGTTACACAATCTTATAATAAATGTAAGTCTAAACCAAAAACCATATATTAATAATAGTTGTATTATTGTTTTCAATTTTTAATTTTTTATAATATAATATATAATTGTGATTTATATTTGATAACTTTAGAAACGGATTAACATTATGATTGTTTTTTTAACAAAACATTAAGACAAATGTATATAATCAAAACTAATAATTAATTCAATTTGCTTTTTATAATAAAATGAATTATGATTAATATATTTCTTTTATTAACCTTTTTATTTGAACATCGATAATCATATCATTAAATAATAAATAAAACATGTAACAAATAAAATATGAGAAATCTTCATATTTAATTTCAATTTCTCTTTTATACAAAGTTGATTTAATTATATAAAGTAGAAGTTCGGTTACATGTAATAAGTTATAATATTATTGAATTAAATATATAATTGAAATGATTTAATTAATTTTAGTTATATATAACCATAATTGAATCTATGTAATAAATAATAATAGCAATGACTTTTATTTCACTTTAATGAAATAATAATATATAGTAACGATCTATTTAGTTTGATTAAGTATCAAGATCATCATAAAGACTTGATGGAATAACATGGTTATCAAAAGCCACTTAACCAATCACATTATATATGAGTATTAATGATTTAATTTTGATTTTTAAATAAATATAAAAGTTGAGTCTCATGTAATGAATATGAGTATTAATGATTTAATTTTGATTTTTAAATAAATAATAGAAATGATTATTTAGTTAGTTTTTATTAAATGAAATTAAATATTTACAAGTTCTACATTACTACTCTTAAATTGCAAATGCCTGTTACTTATTATTTTTTAAATTGAATTAATTATCTGTTAATTGAAATCAAGTCCCTTCGTTTCCTATTATCACACGATTGCCCATCCATTTTCCTCTATTACTATTTTTTTGAATGACAAAATATTTATAGCCACAAAACTAAACAAAGTTGTCAAAAAAAAAATATACATACAAACAAGAGACCATACGAGCTACACTATCACAACGTTCTTTGCGCTCCCTTTTTAAAGTAAGAATTCATATTTTTTGTTTAGCTATTTAATATTTTCAATTTTTGTGATTCTTTAAATTTTGTAACAGAAAATAATGTGTGATCGTCATTTTGTGTGGAAAATTAACAATCTTCATCGTCGTGTTTGTATTTCAGTTTGGTGGTTTTCGACAAAACGTTGAGGAATACTAAATTGGTGATAGAGTCACATGTTCTTAGTGTTGAACACTTTTACAGAATGTGACCTAAAAATTAAACTTCATAGAAATCTGAAAGTGGTGAGGTGATTTATATTCACTTTTATTATTTATAAGTAAACACATACGATTAAGTTACATTTTTATACCTAATTTATCAATTATTAGAAGT